>CM050163.1:352869448-353469448 GCA_027410445.1 Discoglossus pictus | reverse complement strand
ATACAAAAATACTATTATTTAAAGGGCCACTGAGGACAATTTTATTCTATATGTGAAAAATGTTTCAAGGAATCAAACATAAAAAAACATATTTTTTACATTTTGCAATTTTTATATGATTTTTGCCTTTACTGTAGGATTCTATTTGTTTATCTTGCTTACTGCTGTGTTTTCTCTTTCAGGAGGAGTGCATATCAATGTAAACAAATGAGTATCCATATTGTCCTGCTGATAGCCCTGGCCATTATTATGGCCATATTCCCATTCTGCTGATACCTCCTCTGGATTCAGACTCCTCCCACCTCAGGAAGTTGATCTGCTAAGGACAAAATGACAGATTCTAAAGCTGCATAATGGCATATAAAAGAATACCATTTTAAAAATAAACGAATTAAGCTAATCTCTTTTAAATGTATTGTAGAAATTATGGGACTACAGTGCTGATATTATTGAGATATCTCCACCTGAAGTATACAAATTGAACTGAACTACCCCAGACAGAGAGCGTGTTTCTGTTTTAAACTTTTATATTGTTGTATATTTTTTACAACTGAAGCTTTAGTTTTCACTAATAATGCAATAAAGTTAAATTTTTAAATACACATGTCCCTACACATTAACAGCCTTATTAAATTGTGATTCAGTAAAGTTACAAGGGCTCTATATAAGCACACAGCATATTTTATTTACAGAAGTTTTTAGTTAGTGAAGACCTTGCTTTTGGATAGAAGTTCACTAACTAAAAACTTCTGTAAATAAAATATGCTCTGTGCTTAAATAGAGCCCTTTTAAATTTACTGAATCGCAATTTAATAAGGCTGTAAGTGATTTTCCACTTGATTCTATCTAAAAGAAAGATAGTGCATAACAATTATTTCCCCTTTCTCTTTATATGTAAGTTAATAATTAAAACTATGTCTATGCAGAGTAATATCATTTTGGTATTTTTTTGTTCAAATATATAAACTCAATTGTCACGATCTCTAACAACACAAATGGACTTTAAGATAACATATACAACTTTACCTTTAAAATGTGTGTTACATCTGTGGGGATATAAAGATATCTACAAGAACATAATTAATGTAGAAACTCTAACAGCCTTATTAAATTGCGATTCGGGACAATTGAATAGGGCTCTATTTAAGCACATAGCATATTTTTTTTACAGAGGTTTTTAGTTAGTGAACTTCTATCCAAAAGCAAGGTCTTCACTAACTAAAAACTTCTGTATATATAGAGCCCTCTTAAATTTGCTGAATCGCAATTTAATGAGGCTGTAAATCAGGAAGTGCATGTAACGGCAATAAAGCCCAATTAATGGATACATATGGTCATAAGTTCCTTTGTTTATCAAGCAGAGTTTCAGTGTAGTAATAAAAGTAGGGACAGTGGCATACATAATTAAAGCAGATAAGACAATCACGTCAGCTTATATTGACAAAACAGTGTTATTCCAGAACACCCTCTATACTGTGGCAATGTGTGTATGCATAGGCAAACTAGGCCTAACGTTCAAGAGGCAGACTTTAATCTGCTAGGATTGAGCATTTTCTTAAAATAGGAACAAGAAAGAAAGTAAAAGAGAAGTAGTTGAAGATGAAGAGAACCCAGAAGAAAACATAAAAAGTGAGGTTCAAAATATAGCTTGACAGTCCATAAAAATAAAAAAAATATTAAATTCTAGACTAAATTAAAGGCATATCCAAGTTTCATTGATTAATACATTTCTGCAGTTGGTGTTTATGCAGCACATCTCATAAAACATTTTGTTTTTATTAATATCTAAAAATCCCTCTAATGATTATGTCAGATTATGTCAGAGATTACAAGACATTTTGCTGACTTCAATGTAAGTGTTTACATGTTTATTTTGGGATTTTTTCATGCAAAAAAATGTTTGCATATACTACTAATTCTCCTCTATCTGATGCATTCATAATCCAGCAAATTTAAATATGCCTTTAATGCTCAGGATAGCCTTCTATTTTACACATTACTCCTAAATCTTCCTCATTCCAATAATGCTGTCTTTTTTTTTCCAATCCTACTTTCTTACATCCTTACATTCCTCTTGCATTTCTTAGCAGCACGAGGGGCACTAGTTGTATAAATCATAAGAATAGGCATGGGCGTCAGGCTTAAAACCTATTTACACATTTAGGCTTAATTATTAAAACTGTATATCTGTTTTAGTGGATAGTTAAAGCCTGCAAGAGCACTATACAACTATAAACAAACTAATAACATTAATGGTTGTGTAAGTCATGAACATAAAATATTTTTAGAGAACGTCTTCAATTTTAAAGACTCTGTTTATAAAAACTTTTCACTTTGAGTTGAACACTGCTCAAGCACTGCTCAAGCAGGATTGTAAACACCCCTTTTACACATGCAGCTTTCACTAAAGCATCATGACTGCCTCCAAGACCCAGCAGAGGCATCAAAAATATTTTTTTTATAATCAACTTACTTTTTTTTTACTTTTTTTTTATGACTAACTTTATGACATTTTTATGCCTAATTATTATTATTATACAGTGGTCCTTTGAGATATGTTTATGGCACCATACAAAGGCATAAAATAGAGGGAAAGTGCTGATGATATAAACAATGAACAGATTTCCTAGGAGACAAAACCACAGATGCATGTCTCAATTTTATCCAACCCTGATAACATATTCATATGATACTAGAAAATAATGTTTTTGTATTTATGTATTGCAACAAAATTAATGAGTTATTTGAGCTTGTAAACTGATCACATCCTACGTGAAATGCACAATAATTAGCGACCCTATTGTAGAACAGCTTGTCAAATGCTTGGCCAACAAAGTTCCGGAACGTTTGGTCTAAGAGCTTAGTGTAAGAGTCCTTCCAAGCATAGCACAGTGCTAAGTGACATGTTTTCCGTGCTCAGCATAATATGATTACAATAGAGATGTTTATCTTTAATTGAAAATACTGCAATGTTTCCATTCCGTGTCAACGTACATTGCCTTTGTTGACTTATCCCTTCGTTTAAACATTGTCACGTCCGTTAAACACTGATTTGTACAAGAGAAGTTCCTGTATGTGCCGTTGAAAGAGAGAAAACATTCTTAGATTTCTAGAGTTTAGCAATCAATCAAAAGTTATCCTCACTGGTTAGATGTAAAGGTATTTAGAAATGGGGATACCTGTCAACATTAGGTATAATACATTTGAGACATAAAAAAAAGAGACTTTGGTAGTGCACTAGCTTAGGGATTGACCACTTCTAGAGTCCTTAATTGACTCATTATTGCATGTGCACTAAGTCATGCTAGGAGCAATAACAGTTGCACGAGAAATTCAACCCTTTACAAAGACCAGTGGTCCGATTTACACTTCAGGTGCCCCCAGGCAAAGACTCCTCAGGTGCCTCCCCCTATATACACAGATATTTAATAATACAGTTTGTTTTAAATAGGCCAGGAAAGACCTGACAAACTATATATACGCCCATAAAATATGTATATAAGTTATAGTGCTTGTTTGTGTATATAATTATGTTGCTGCCAAAAACTCCCCAAAATTTAGTGAAAATATTGAATTTGAGGTTCTATTCTAAAAAAATGGTATTTATAGATAACGATAGATAGATAGATAGATAGACAGATAAATAGATTGTTTAAAAATATATATATTAATACAGGGGTGGACAAAATATCTAAAATTTACAAGCCAGAAAGATTTTACAGGAGCCAGACAGGCTGTTTTAGGAGCCCTTCAAAGAAGCATTATATTTTGGATTATGTATATAGTCAAAAAATGAAAGGAGCTAAAATACCATTTTAATATTTATATAATAAAAATAAAAAAATTGTTGTGTACTACACAGGATAGGCACAGTAAAAATCTGTATATTGAAACATGAAACAGAGCAAGGATGGTAGGAATGTAAAGTGCCAGTGCTGAGTGCTAAAAGGTCAAGGTGTAGAGGAACTGCATAATGGAGGGGGGGGGGGCAAGTAAGGTAGGATATCCACCACCCCGGCTCCCAGTGTCCTATTAGGGTACCACCGGGTGTAGGGAAAAGTGTGTATCCTAACTACGAAGCCACCCAAGATTCCATCTAGAGAAAAAGAAGGGAAAAGTATATTGGAGTGTAGTGAGTAAAAACAATAGAGAGAATGGAGTAGTCCCTCAGGTCACATATAAACAGCCTTATTGAATTGCGATTTGGCCAATTGAATAGGGCTCTATATAAGCACAGAGCATATTTCTTTTACAGAAGTTTTTAGTGAAGACCTTGCTTTGGGATAGAAGTTCACTAACTAAAATCTTCTGTAAAAAAATATGCTCTGTGCTTATAAAGAGCCCTATTTAATTGGCCAAATCGCAATTTAATAAGGCTGGAAGTGTGTAAGTGTAAGAGGGAATGAACTGAACTACTTTAAAGTGCAAGAATATAATATACATATATATGGTGTAAAAAAAAAAAAATGGGAAAATGTAAAATAGTGTGTATGGAGCAGTTATTTTATATCAGCTTTTATGTAAAAGCTGTAAGTGACTATATTAGGACATATGTCCACTGTTTAAATGTATTAGTGGAGAACTTTGTAAGTGTGTGTGTCACTCTAAAATTAAGGGAAGTATAGCTAGTAAGCAAAATAGAAAAAATAATACCCAGATATGTCTCAAAGTGAGGGTACATCTCCTGCATACAAGATGCAACTGTGAGTAGCACTGTGGGCTTCAATTTCTCAGTCAAATGTTTGCAAATTATGAATGACTGTCTCTAGCAATTTATCTGTATATATTTTATTATTCATGGTTTCATTGTCCTATGATTTTTTATGCATTCTGATGCAGATATGAGGATGGTTCTTAATGGCTTCACACCAAGTCCATTCTAATTGAATTGTACCCTCACTTTGAGACATATCTGGGTATTATTTTTTCTATTTTGCTTACTAGCTACACTTTCCTTTATTTTAGAGCGACACACACACTTACAAAATTCTCCACTAATACATTTAAACAGTGGACATACATCCTAATAAAGTCATTTACAGCTTTCACATAAAAGATGATATAAAATAACTTTGCTTCATACTAACTTTTTTACATTTTCCCATTTTTTTATTTCTTATTACACCGAATATATGTATATTATATTCTTGCACTTTAGAGTAGTTCAGTTCATTCCCTCGTACACTTAGACACTTTCACCCTTATTAAATTGCGCTTTATATGTGACCTGAGAGACTACTCCATTCTCTCTATTGTTTATACTCACTACACTCCAATATACTTTTCCCTTCTTTTTCTCTAGACGGAATCTTGGGTGGCTTCGTGGTTAGGATACACACCTTCCCCTACACCCGGTGGTACCCTAATAGGCCACTGGGAGCCGGGGTGGTGGATATCCTCCCTTACTTGCCCCCCTTATGTTATTCCTCAACACCTTTACCTTTTAGCACTCAGCACTGACACTTTACATTCCTACCATCCTCACTCTGTTTCATGTTTCGATATACAGATTTTTACTGTCCCATATTCTGTGCAGTACACAACATTTTTTTCTTTTTACTATATAAATATTAAAATGGTATTTTAGCTCCTTTCATTTTTTGACTACATTATTGTTTGGTGTTAAACACCAATAAAGCCTGCCAAGGTTTCATCTAGCCCATTTTTGTAAATAAATGGTACATTTGTGTTTTGTATGTCTAAAATAAATAAAAAAACTTGTTTCATGCCCATAATTCTCAGAAATACAGTTATTACACTGCATTCTGGGAATCTTGGCAGGGACATGCAAATGTGCCCACAAAGGATACGCTCTTGCAGTCCATAACCATATGAAACATGGCTTCCTTTAAGCATATGCCCCCTGTATCAAACAGCTTTGAGCAAAGCTAGGGTTGGATTATACACAAGCCAGGAATCCCATCCATGTACTGCCGTTTCAAGGTTACTGCCTATCATCAGCGTGGGGCTGGATCCCTAGCTTGTATAGTGGATATTTTGAGTAGGTAGTTCACCACAACAATAATTTAATATATGGCAGTCAAAAGAGTGATAGAAGCCCATTTTTGTTCACATCTGAATGTCTAAAACAAGTTAAAAAAAACTTGTTTCATGCCCAGAATTCAGAGAAATACAGTTATTACTCTGCATTCTGGGAACCTTGGCAGGGACATGCAAGTGTGCCCACAAAGGATACACTCTTGCAACCCATAACCATATGAAACATGGCTTCCCTTAAGCATATGTATGCTGTATCAAACAGCTTTGAGCAAAGATAGGGTTGAATTATACACAAGCCAGGAATCCCACTCAAATACAGCCGTTTATACTGTATATATACAGGAGTATAGGAGCCAGAATAATTCTTAGGGGGGGATACAGCCCATTGTATATACACAATCATAGTTCCTACACCCATGTATATATATACTGTATATATATATATATATATATATATATATATATATATATATTATAATTGTCAAACTGCGAGACGTCGTCGCGGTTTGCTTCTTTTGCGCTCATTGTCTGCGAGCCTCGCATAGCGAGGCGAGCAGTTGAGCCATTAAAACTCGCTGCACTTAGGCGATGAGCCAAAGGCGCTCATTGCCTGCAAGCCTCGCGTAGCGAGGCAAGCAGTTGAAGCATTGAAAGACGTGGGACTTAGACAAAATGAGCACTGAAGGCGCTCCTGCGAGCCTCGCAAAGCGAGGAGAGCCGTTGAGGCATTGAAAAACGCGGGACTTAGCCTCCAAGCACTTAGGAAAAGCAGGATCGCCTTAGGCTGCAAACAGTTGAGGAACGCAGGACTTAGAAACAAAAATTATGAGGTCAGAAAAATAAGAAGTCAACCGCCGAACCGCACAAATCCAAAAACACGCAAATCTAAACCGAATTTGCAGAGTTTTGGCAGTCGAAAATCCGCTAAGCGAAAAAAAAAATGGCAGGCGAAAAAAATGAAAACGAGGCTTTACGACCCCGAAGCACGCAAAACCCCGCCAGCCACGTTCAACTTTTACCCAGGGACGTATGAGGTACAAAATACACTATTACAAAGGACAGAAAATGCTTGCGAGCCACGTAACACATAGACAAACAACGCTATTTTACAACACTAACTTGCAACTAATAACATTACGAATCTAAAATGGCTCTTTACACAAGTAAACCAACGGTTTGCCCTCACGCACGCAGCCTATTTCTATTGCACAGTTGGCACATTGATGGCACTTTCTCCTCAGGGCAGCAACAGTCCAACTGTACAGTGTATGCTGCATTAAAATAAAAAGAGATAGTTAGCTCTTCAGGTTATTGATTGCTGGATATATTGATTAGAAATAGGTAAAGTATAATAATTTATTAAGTAACTAATTAATTAATTATTATTAAAAAATAATAATATATATATATATATATATATCTGTCTTTGTGATGAGCGACGAACAGGAGAGTTGCAAAGCACAAAACTGGAAAGACACGAGGGGAAAGGCTCGAAATGAGCGCCGAAGGTGCTCAGAGGAGCAAAAATACATGAGAGGAGAGCCTCGCAATGAGCGCTGAAGGCGCTCAGCGCTCAGCTTGCAATGAGCGCAAAAGGCCCTCGGAGTAGAAAAAAGCTTTACATTTTGTGGCAAACAGCATTGCCATGGCTTCACATTTTATTTCCCTGTCATTTTTGACGGGCAAGTTGCTAGTATATATATATATATATATATATATATATATATATATATATAAATATGAAGAGTGAAGTAGCCGTAAGTGTCCAGTAATCCAGATGAAGAATCAGAGCATTGTAGTATATATTGATACCTTTTTTATTGGACAAACATATTCATGAATATAAGACTAGTTTTCAAGAGCTTCCTCTCTTTCTCAAGTCTGGAGCAACACTGATATAAGATTTCCCAAATGAAATACAGGAATTAGTCGTACATATTATAGGGTGTTAAGATACCATAAAGCTGTGAAGAGGACTAGAAGCAAGTCAGAGAGAAACCAGAGAAAAACAAGGAAAAGAGAAAAACACAATATAAGCAATATAGAAGGTTATAAGAAGTTAAGATAATGCGCTAAAAATTCCATATTTACGTTATCGTTAGAGTGTGCTATCATTTTCATTTCAAATGTCTTTCTTTCTTGTGTATTTTTAAAATGACCTCTGAGCATTTTAATTTTCAGGTTGGATGGAGTGGTTGTTTTGTGGAAAGTGGTGTCCCACTGGGGTACCGTCTGTCATCTTTGTGCTTTTTGATGCTATTGAGTTTCTTTGCAGATTCATCCATAAATGTAGATTCTGATTGGTTTGCCCAATGTAGCATCCACTTTCACATACAGTACAATGTATTATGTACACCACATTGGATGATGTGCATGAATATAATCCTCTGATGTTGTAGTTCTTATTGTTGTGCGTGGTTGTTTCCGCTTTGCTGATGTGTTGATATAATTTGCACAATTTTTGGGTGCAAGTTTTGGTGCCATTCTCTGTGTGGTGCTGTTCATTTGCCAATCTTCTGTTCACCAATGTTTGTCTCAGATTCGGTGGTTGACTGAATGCAAGAATGGGATGTTTGGAGAATATATGTTTCAATTCTGCATCATCTGTTAGTTGTTGTTGTAGATCCTTAAATATTTTGTGTATTGCTTCTAGAGCTGAATGTATGTGGTTACCAGTGGTGTACGGGAAGAACTTTCTTTAGTTTTGTATTGCAACAGGTGTTCACAGGGTGTTTTAATGGCAGCAGTAACTTCCTGTGTTATTATACAGGGTTTGCAACTTATCTGCTTGAAGGAGCCAGACAGTGTTTTTAAATGTTTGTCATGGCCCCCAGTGTTTAAACATATGCAGTGATATCTGATGGCTTGACTATAAATTATCACATGTTTGGTATGGGATGGGTGGACACTAGAGTTGTGGAGGGAACTATATTTGTCTGTAGGTTTCATATACACAGATGAGTGAAGTTTACCATTTGTGATTGGTATGGAAGTGTCCAAAAAGTTATCCTGTTCAGCTGAGTAATCCATTTTATGTTTAATAGATGGGTGGAAGGTATTAAATGCAGTGTGGAAGTCTCATCAACAGGTCATCTATATAACGGTAGTATTTGTAAGGTTTTTGGATACATGTGGATAGGAATCTGTTACTATCCACATTGTTTTCCAGGTCAGCCATAAATAAATTAGCATATTGTGGTGCCATTTTGGTGCCCATTCGGTCCCCATTATTTGCAGGTAGACCTGTTCCTTGAAGGTGAAGTAGTTGTTGGTCAGAATGGATTCTAGTAATTTGGCAATGGTATCAGAGTTATATTTATGGCTCTGGGTGTGTGTTAAGAGGAACTTGAGGCATGCCTCAGTACCATCTTTGTGAGGGATGTTGCTATAAAGAGATTCAACAACCATCGTTATGGCTAAGTTTGTTGTTAAGAAAGTCAGTGATGTCCTGTATATAGCTGCTGGTGTTTGTAACTAGTGGCTTAAGAGTATTTTCAATAAGCCCAGATATCTGTTCAGTCAGTGTATCCATACCTGTAACGATTGGTCTCCCTGGGTTGCCTGATTTGTGGATCTTTGGCAGCATGTAAAAAGTTCAAGTTGTATTATTGGTGGGTATAAGCTGCTTCAATTCATTCTTGGGGAAGGTTTGGATGAGTTGGATAGTATATTCCTTTGTGGGGTCCTGGTCCAATTTCTTATAGTAGGTACTGTCTGTCAGTTGTCTGTTACCTTCTTGTATGTAGTCCTTAGAGTTAAAAATCACAACTGCACCACCTTTATAAATTGGTTTGATGGTGATTTTAGGGTTACCTTTTAAGCCCTTTATGGCAGCTCTTTCTAGTGGAGAGAGAGTATATAAACCTCTTTTCTGTTGATTTATTACCAAGGCTACAGTTCTCAGACGGAAGCTTTCTATGTAACTGTCAAGTTTAGTGTTGCGTCAAGGTTGTGGGGTGAATTGTGTGTTCTTTTGCTTGCTGTTGTTATCCAATACGGGTCTGGTATCCTTTTTGTTGTGATAGTATTCTGTTAACCTCAGCCTCCTGAAGAATATATATATACTAGCGACTTGCCCGTCAAAAAATGACGGTCAATAAAATTTTAATACTAGGAATGCTGTTTGCCACACAACGTGAGTCTGTGACACTCTTAACCTTTTTGTTATGTAGAAAGAAGCACAACAATTATAATAACTTTTTTTTTATTTTGTTAACAGTCAACTTGTCTTTCAACAGCTGGTAATTTTATCAAGAAGGGAAAAAATGAATTGCTTCCCTACCCCATTAACTTGCGATCGTATTACTCCCTGGATCAATATTCTGTATTTAATAATACATTTAATTTTTACAACAAATGATCATCCTTCTACTAACATGAATCCTTAATTGTATACAATGAAACAATGTTTGTGAGCTTTGCAAAAACAATTTTAACATTACAAACATAAAGTTAATGTATTAAACTTTAAACACTACAATAGTAATAAAAAGCATCATAACTGTTTTGTGGGGCCAATCCTGGCAAAAGTACACTTCCAAGACATTCCAATACTTTTTGTTTTGGCATGTCCAAGTGGTTCCTTTAAAAAGAGCCAAGCAGACTTTTAATTTTGTCTATGGGATATAACCACTGTTTATTGTTGTTGTTTTTTTTCTCCATTTTTTTAAATTATTGTTGTAGTTTTGTAAAATTGTACATAGAGTTTCGTGTGTGAAATAGCGGTCCTCTAAAAAGAGGCCAAGTGACATTAACTTTCATCCTGGAAATAAAACCACTATTCTCTATGTTTACAAAACCTCATAGTACACAATGTTTTTTGTAAAAATGCGTCCATCGTGTAATAGATCACCCTGACTTGGGTTGTTTTCAATTGAAACTTTAATATCATCTGGATCTGTGCACCTTGAAAAAGCAACATAGAGTTGTCCATGTGCAAAAAACGGTTCCTTTAAAATAATACCCACAAACTTAAAAGTTTGTCCTTGGGATTTATTTATGGTGATGGCAAATGCCATGATAACTGGAAATTGCCTCCTTTGAAGGACAAAAGGCAAACCACTCTCACTTGGAGCCAAATCAATTCTTGGTATAAAAACTCGTTCACATTTATGGGTACCAGTCAGAATTTCTGCATGTATGAAATGATCTTTTAAATTGTGCACAATTAATCTGGTCTCATTACAAAGTCCTTTTTTTTGGATTCATATTGCTTAATAGCATGACAATTGCCCCTTTTTTCAATTGCAAAACATGTGGTGGCATTCCAGATGGTGTTAAAGAATTAATAAATTCTATATTAGATTCACTGTCTTTATCTTCAGCCAGAACTGAATCTGCACTGTAATTATTATTTTGGGGTGCGTTGATTGTTATTGAGAGTGTTTAGAAAGATTGTCGATATGAGTGATTCCTTGCAAACCATTTGTGATGGAATTTCAGTATCATTGGGTAAATCATTTATTTGTGGATCTTTTCCTTCTCCAATTTGAATGAGCCAATCATTTAATTCATTTTAATCTTCAGATCTCATATGTAATTTTAATTTGAGGTGTGTAAATACATGTTTCAATGATGTCAGTCCTATTTCCATATGGCACAACAGGTAATGTTTGCCTAAAATCTCCTCCTAACAAAATCACCTTTCCACCAAATGGCATATTATTATCCATCACTTCTTTTAATAATCTGTCAATACATTGCAAGGCATGACATGACATCATTGTTGCCTCAACTATGATAATTAATTAACTCTTTTTAAATGTTTTGCTTGTAAAGAATACAGTCGAATATCTGACACTGATGTTTCTAAAATGGAAACTGGTAGTTTAAATCCACTATGCACAGTTCTGCCACTTTCTAACAAAAGTGCAGCAATTCCAGTTGTTGCAAATGTCATTGCTATTTGACCCTGTGCTCGAATGTAACTCATCAAACAATTGTACACATACGTTTTTCCTGAGCCACCAGTGCCATCTAGATAGAAATAACCATTTTGACCATTTCATCATCTGTTGCATTTGTGATGACATTAAATGCTTGAAATTGTAAAGTATTTAAAGTTGCCAGTTTTTCTTGTTTTTTTGTTGTTGAAGCTTAGTGTCATAATCATCAAAGTTGAGGTCATCTATAAGCCCTGGATCAGGCAAATAAAAACTTGCACAATTTAATCCTTGAACAAGAAATATTTCTTGAATTTCCATTAACGCTTTTAAAAGTGCAATGGGCTCATTGTAACGTTTCAAGAAGTCTTCAGACATATTTAATTTAAATGTTTCCCACAAAGCAAATGCATCAGGTACTTGGAAAAGATGAAAATTAATGCAAATTGTTCTCTCATTTACTTTGGCATTTGACATAATGCTGCTTCTTCCAGACACCTCTCCCATTCTGTATCACCTGCTATGAAGTTTTGATGTCTTGCTGCTAATAGGAAAGTATCATAAACTATGTAATTCACTGTGCGTAAATGTTCATAACTTTGTGCACCGGGGACATGTAAAAGAAGTAATCTTAAACTGAAACATTCAATGTCTCTTGGACTGACGGTATAAATTTATGGTATAATTTTATGAGTATCTCTTTTTCGTTTGTCGACCATTGACCATTTACAAATACATAGTGATATGGAATCTCAATGTATAAAAATTGTCTGGCCTGAATGTCCTGGCAGTTTAATTGAAACCAAGCAGTAAGTGTTGTTTCTCGATGTTCACTTTGGGCTAAGGCAGTTCTTTCATTGCCTGCAGTAAAGCAAACAAACTGACTTTGTGGCAAATGTACAGCTAATCGATACACAGCATGTATGTCATATGATCATGAATCTCAAATTTCAGAAGACGCCACATTGCTTCAGGAGCACTGACATAGCGAGCATCTAAATAATTAGAAAATTTGCCATGTAAAATTGGATTTTGCTTTTTATTTTGTGCACCTTGCACAACAACAGTTGCTGCATCATATCCTTTGTATATATATATTTATACACATATTTGATGGACTTAATAGAAGTGCAAGCTTCAACATTTATGTGTGCATTGTACTTCATCAACAAAGAAGTGCAAGCTTCAACATTTATGTGTGCATTGTACTTCATCAACAAATGTGGATTGTATGGAACAACATATCTATTATCAACCTTTTGGCCACGGATAATAGCGGGTTGTCCTTCTCTTCTTTTATACAAAGAGTATCCATCACAATCAGCATAAGTTTGCATTTGAAATTGTTTTGAAAACTCTTTTGTACATTTTGTATTTTACATACATGGTGAATTTGGATAGATATCTCCACATGGCCCATGAATCATTCTGTGTGTTACAATCTCATAAAGTTTTGAATATTTTTCTGGATGTGGCAATTCAGCAGTAATTACTGAATCCACTCTCTCTGCAGTATTCAATGTATCTTTTTTCTGCAGGATTAAAAGTATGTGTGCATGTGGCAGGCCTCTTTTTTGAAATTCAATGGTATATACAAAAGCCACACATTTTCCAAATAACTGTGCTTTAGTTATATCATGTATTAATGAATTTAGTTTTATTTTGAATACTCTTGCCACTAAATCTGGTCAATCAAAAGTATTATGGCCAAGATTCAAATTTTCCTTGATCTCTGGCCATTGTGGATTACATGGGAATGTAATAAATAAATCAGTTTTTCCAAATGTTGTGATAATAGCTATGGCATCATTACATCTTTCTCGCATATTGCGAGGAGATCCTTGGAAAGTGGATGGCAAAATGATTGCTCTTCCAGCTGGAATGTCTCTGTTGGTAGCCAATTCAGCGACATAATCCATCAATCCACAATATTGTTCTACTCGAAGCTTGTTTTGTTGAAATATTATAAAATTTAGATTATTTGCTTCGACTTGTAGGTAGGAATCAATAATCCATTGCTGTGTGAGTTTGCCCCCACATAAAATAGGATTAAATAATCCCGAATAGCAGTATGTGTCACTTTATATTCCAGCAAAGAAATATTGCATCTAACACAAACTTTACTATTGGGATAACTTTGCAATTGTAATTTCGGTTCCCATCCTGGCTCACCATTTGGAAAGAAAATGGGATATGTCATTGGATCAAAATTACAACTTAATTTATTTATGTTTATAAAAGGTTGGTCTTCATTGCATGGATATATTCTAATATCCAGCTGAAAAGGTGGTTCACCATCCTCATTTTTAAAGACCATGGCAACCTCATTTACTGTTGGTAAATGATACCGTCTTTGATCAGTGTTGCAATCTCTTTTTAAAACCATATTTACTCTTGGCATTGGCAATTGATGTATTTGAGCATGTTGCTGTTGTTCTTTTTCAACCTGTGCTAATTGTTTGTATGCTTGACTGTATGGGTTGTTGGCCATAATTGTATCCAGCTGTTCAAAGACTAAGGGCAAACACTATTTATTTTCTGGAAGCGTCATCCGTTGTTCAACAGCTCCCATTGTATTAAGACATATAACTGTGCAAATTTCCTTTGCTCTACTTTTTGTGGGTGTAAATGTGAAGTGCAGTGGTAAATTTGTCCTTGAACTCTAAAACAGTAAGGACCATGTCCTGGGACATTTTCTGCTAATGTAGCACCCATTGAAGCAAATGAAATTGCACTGTTATAAGACCTGTATAATTTGGAAATGTTTGATCACTCATGATACTTTGTAAGTAATCTGGAAATGTGTGTCTTTGTGGATGTCTTACCTTTCCTTTCTGACAGCAACTAATGAAGTCTCCGTCAGTTGGTCTTTCCTTGAGAAAATGATAGGCCCCACAAAATTGACAAACAACATTGAGTAATCCACAATAATGAGTGTCTACTGTTAGTACTGTAATGAAAGTGTCATTACATGAAATTAGTGTCAAGAGGCAATATTGGATCATTAGGAAATGTTTCACAGACATGTTTTTGTTTACTTTTTATTTTCTTTAAAGGTCCAGCACACTCACTTTGTGCTTTCTTACTCATTTTTCTTTTATTTAAAAGTCTTTGTCGGTCTTCTTCTCTTAAGCGTTGGGAAGTCTCGGGGGACTGTGCATCTCTCCACCTTTGCTTCCTTTCCCTTGCCGCTCTTCTTTTGCGTTCAATCCTGTCTTCTCCGTTATCCTCCATTGTAATCTATAATTGCAAATACAGGTGTAAGGTGTAATGTTTTTTTGTATTGTACAAATTGTTTGTAGCTGCTCTTAATGCAAAACCTAAATAGCATTAATGAAAGAATGCAATGATTTGAAAAACATTTTGAATTTTTCCATGAAATAAATGAATCCATTAAGTTTCTTTGATTGTCATACATTAAAAAGGAAAGCGTTGCACATATATATATATATATATATATATATATATATATATATATATATATATATATATTTATATATATATATATATATATAAATAAGATTTTTTTGTAATAATTAATTATTAAGTCATTAATAAATGAATATCCGGTAAAAAATGTATCAATAACTGACATTAATGGTAGACCTAAGGAGGTAATTATGTTTTCCAAAAGAAGGGCAAACAGAAAGAGCTATGAGCAAAGTATAGATTGAGCTTAAAATAATGTGCAACTTTGCAATTTTATTAATGTTGAAATCAATTGACTTATGAGGTGTAATTTGCATTCTTTAAAAGTTAATTAGGTAAGCATATATGTATGCCTAATTTTTTTTTAATGAATGAATAATTAAATACTAAGGGCCTCATTCATTTGCAATTTGTGCAATGCAATAGGGCACTATATAAGCACATAGGAAACATTGTTTTGGAAGTTTTTAGTTGGTAAAAACCTTGGTTTTGAATCAATGTTCATTAACTAAAAAGTTATGTAAAAATTATATTCTATGTCCTTATATAGAGCCCTTTTCAATTTGGCAAATTGCAATTGAATGAGGCCCTAAATAAATATAGTTTAATTAATTAATCATTAACTATCATTAATGCAAAACAAAAAGGACATGATGTAATCATATACCTGTGCAATTGATGTTATTGCAGATAAAATCCTTCAGAATTCACACTCTCTATTCAGTCTGGCACAGAGATGAGAAATCTGTGAAATTACATGAAAATAATTTTTAATGTTTGTATTCAATTAATTTGTGACTCATTGGAACTATGATGTTTAATTGGCATAAATGCAAAACATAAATGCCTAATCATCAATATATTCATAAATAAAAGCAGTATAAAATATTAAATGTAGCACATGTCATAATCTAAGAAACTGCTTTAAATATTTTAATGTTTTGAAGGTCCTATCCCTGTCAGGCAATTATAAGCACTCCAGATATGTAAGTGCTTTGCAAAATGTTTTTATTATTATTATTAATTGTTATTATCTTTATTTATATCGCGCCAACATATTCCGTAGCGCTGTACAGGGGTTGAGTACATAGCAGAAAACAAATTAAACACCTTGTAAAGAATGGAGGGCCCTGTATTTGAGCATAAAATCAAATGTACATAGAGCTTGTTTCCAAGGCACTGACACAAGATTGAAAACACGCAAACTTACAATCTAAGGGTTTATGTGTGATACAAGAGGGTGACAAATGCAATTGAAAGCAATTGGTTCAGTAAAGTGGAGGGGTCTGTGTGTTGTACTGTAGAGTGTAAGTGTGAGTGTTATTAGGCTGTGGAATGTTCAGTTGTACATATTAAGGCTGAAGGTGATAAGATTTTTTAAACAGGTGTGTTTTTAATAATTTCTTAAAGGTTTTGAGGCAGGAAGATAATCTAATGGAGCGGGGCAAGAAGTTCCAAATAGATGGGGAAGCACAAGAAAAGTCTTGAAGACGGGAGTGAGAGGAGGTGATGAGAGAGGAGGAAAGAAGAAGGTCGTTAGCAGAACGAAGGGGCCGGTTGGGAGAGTATTTTGAAACAAGAGCAGAGATATAAGGGGGTGCACTGTTGTTGAGGGCTTTATATGTTAGGGTCATGATTTTAAATTTGATTCGGGAAGCTATGGGAAGCCAGTGGAGTGATTGACAGAGAGGAGCTGCAGACACTGATCGTTTGGTATTGAAGATGAGTCTAGCAGAGGCGTTCATTATGGATTGGAGGGGAGACAGACAAGAGATGGGGAGGCCAGCAAGGAGGGAATTGCAGTAGTCGAGTCGAGAGATGATGAGAGAGTGAATTTGAATTTTAGCTGTGTCTTCTGTAAGATAATGACGAATTTTGGAGATGCTTTTTAGGTGAAACTGACATGATTTTGTTATTGCTTGGATGTGAGGAATAAAAGAGAGGGCGGGATCCAGTAGAACCCCAATACAACGGTCCTGGGAGGTAGGGGTGATGTTGGTGTTGTCAACAGTGAGAGATATTTGAGGTGTGGACGCTGTAGTAGAGGGTGGAAAGATTAGAAGTTCAGTCTTAGACATGTTGAGTTTGAGTTGACGGGTGGACATCCAGGAGGATATGCTAGAGAGGCAGTTAGAAACTTGAGCTAAAAGAGAGGGGGATAGATCGGGTGCAGAGAGATAGATTTGAGTATCATCTGCATAGAGATGATACTGAAATCCAAAGGATTTTATAAGGGTGCCAAGGGAGGAGGTGTAGATGGAGAAGAGGAGGGGGGCTAGGACAGAACCTTGGGGAACGGAGAGGTGAAGAAGAGGTGCCAGAGAAGGAGACACTAAATGTACGATCTTTAAGATAAGATGTGAACCATGAAAGAGCTGTGTCCTGGATGCCAAAGGAGCGGAGAGTTTGGATTAGAAGAGGGTGGTCAACTGTATCGAAGGCAGCAGAGAGATCTAGGAGAATTAGAATAGAGTAGTGACCCTTTGATTTGGCGGTTAGCAAGTCATTAGTGACTTTTGTTAGGGCTGTTTCTGTAGAGTGTTGGGCCTGGAAACCAGATTGGAAGGGGTCAAGTAGGGAATTGGAGGAAATAAATTGAGTGTGGCGATTGTAAACAAGCCGCTCAAGGAGTTTAGAAGCCAGGGGAAGTAGTGCGATAGGGCGATAGTTGGAGGCAGAAGCTGGGTCAGAAGAGGGCTTCTTGAGAATGGGTGTAACTGTGGCGTGTTTTAAGGAGGATGGAAACTTGCCAGTGTTTAGGGAGAGGTTGAATAGATGTGTGAGAGCTGGGATAAGTGTGGTGGATACGGGAGGGATTAGCTGTGATGGAATAGGATCATGAGGACATGTGGTAAGGTGAGAGGTTGATAGTAAAGTAGATACTTCATCCTCGGTTACAGGGTCAAAGGAGTCCATAGTGGAGGTGGGATTGGGGAAGGGTAAGGGCTGGGTGTTGTCGGTTTGGGGAGAGGGTGGTGCTGTAGGGCCAAGCTGGGAGGAGAGCTCATTTCGGATGGTATTGATTTTATTTTTAAAATGGCTGGCAAAGTCATCAGCAGTGAGAGAGGAAGGGGCAGGAGGTGGGGGTGGGCGAGGAGGGTGTTGAATGTAGCAAATAAACGTTTAGGGTTGGAGGACAGGTTTGATATTAGTGATGAGAAGTAGTGTTGTTTGGCAAGATTGAGGGCAGAGAAGTAGGAGCGCAAGGTAAACTTGTAGTGGAGAAAGTCTGCTGAACTGCGAGATTTCCTCCATAGTCGTTCTGCAGTGCGTGAGCATCTCTGTAGATAGCGTGTTTGTGTGGTGTGCCATGGTTGTGGTTGAGAGCGAGGGCATTTGCTTATGATTATGGGGGCAAGAGAGTCAAGGGTGGAGGTTATAGTTGTGTTGTATTGTGAAGTGGCGACGTCAGGGCAGGCAAGGGTGGTGAGGGGGCTGAGAAGGGGTGTTAGTACATTTGAAAATTGTTGTGGGTTGAGTGCTTAAAGGTTTCTGCGTGTTCTGGTGGCAGGATTTGAAGAAGGGTGGTGAGTGGAAGATGAGGTGAGGTTGCAAGTTAGTAGGTGGTGGTCAGATAGGGGAAGTGGGGAGATGTCAAGGTTGGAGATAGTGCAGAGATTAGTAAAAATAAGGTCAATGGAGTGTCCACCACTGTGAGTTGCAGAATCTGTCCATTGTGAGAGGCCAAGGGAAGAGGTAAGTGCAAGTAATTTTGCAGTTGTTGGGGAGGTGGGGGTGTCAGTGGCTATGTTGAAATCGCCAAGAATGAGTGAAGGTATATTGGAGGAGAGAAAGTGAGGGAGCCAGGCGGCAAAGTTGTCCAGAAATTGAGAGGGTGATCCAGGTGGGCGATAGATCACAGCTACTCGCAGAGGGATGGGAGAGAAGATGCGGATAGTGTGGACTTCAAAAGATGAGAATTGGAGGGAGGGAACAGGGGGTATGCAGTGAAAAGTGCAGCGAGAGGATAGTAGTATGCCCACACCTCCACCTTGTTTGTTCCCAGGTCTAGGAGTGTGGCTGAAGTGCAAACCACCATAAGAGAGTGCTGCAGGGGAGGCAGAGTCAGATGGAGTGAGCCAGGTTTCCGTGATAGCCAGTAAATTGAGGGAGTTGGAAATGAAAAGGTCATGAATAAAAGTAAGTTTGTTGCAAACAGACCTTGCTTTCCAGAGGGCACATGAGAAGGGCAAAGTAGATGGTTTGTGACAAGTGATGGGTATTAGATTATGGGTGTTTTGGGCATTTGCTGCCCTTGGGACTCTGCGTGGCTGACAGCAGGTGGGAATGAGTGAGGTGCCTGGGTTAGGACATATATCTCCACAAGCCATCAGAAGAAGGAGAGAGAGTAAAAGGAGATGGGAGTAGGACTTACATTTCTGCTTTCCAGCTTTAGGGGAGGGATGAGATAGTGACTTTGGTTTACAAATAAACAGTAACATATCCTGATAATAGCACTTCAATCTAACAGAAATAAATCTATCTCAGCAATTATCATAACACAGATATGAATAATATGAAATATGATATGGATCAGGTGAGAGGCTGTTCTTCTGAAATTACCTGGGCTTGATTTAAAACAGCATCCAGCTGTGTTTCTGTGGGATATTCTGTGGATCAGTATGTAATACAGATATCTATGAGACAGAGAGGGGGTTATTTAGGTGGGTGGAGAGATAGGAGCAATACATTTGGGTGAGTAAACACAGAGTATTTTTGGTTTACAAATAAACAGTAACATATCCTGATAATAGCACTTCAATCTAACAGAAATAAATCTATCTCAGCAATTATCATAACACAGATATGAATAATATGAAATATTCCATTGTAGATGTAGATATGGATCAGGTGAGAGGCTGTTCTTCTGAAATTACCTGGGCTTGATTTAAAACTGCATCCAGCTGTGTTTCTGTGGGATATTCTGTGGATCAGTATGTAATACAGATATCTGGGCTTGATTTAATATTATTAATTAATAGTTCCAAAAGCAATGTACATGAATGAGCAGTAAGGCAGATATATAAGTGCAGGTTAAAAAGGTATATTATTTTTATTGCAGTACAAAATGTAAGCTTTTTTTGTAATGATTACTGATTATTAATTAATTAATATATTAATATTCGTTGATTAATCAATAACTGTCATCAATCCAAAATAAAACGACTTAATCCTTTTTTGTTCCATAAGAACATAATTAAATGATATACCTGTAAAGGTGATCTTTATGCTGTTCAAAGGCTGCAAACATCACTCAATGTGGTCAGTCAGCTGCAGAGATGATGAAACTGTCAAATAAAATGGAAATTTATTTGTAATATTTGGATTCATCCCTATCAGGCAATCAGCAGCAACAAGGATAGTCAGTGCATAGTAAACTATACATATTGTTTGTCAGCCTTTTTTGGGGGGGGGGGGGGGGGGGTACTATTACTAATTACTAATTAATAAATTAATGTACATTAATAATCAATTAATCAATTACTAAATGTATTCTAAAGAGTTAAGCATAAATATATTAAAATAGTAAAGGCATTGTAAAATATAGAATATTTGTTGTTCATAATGATTACTAATAATTAATTAATAAAATAAATAAATTAATGTACATTACTAATTAATTATTCAATGAATTAATATATTACAAACAGCTAAGCATGAAAGTATTGATAAACTAAAGCAAATGTAAATTATACATTTGTTGCTCAATTTTTTTAACTGATAATATATACCTTTTTTTAAGAATAATTAATGTATTAATTATTTATTAATGATTATTAATATAAATTAATATATTTTACCTATTTGTATTTAATATTCAACAATCAGTATCCTGAAGTGCTAACAATCTCTTTGGATTTTCCGGCAGCAGAAAATGTCCACTCAGACTTTCATCACCTGAGGAGAAAGTGTCAGTTCTGTGGCAAGTGTGCCCTATATATAGTCTGTGTACGTGAGACAAAACCGTTGGTTTAGGTGGGTAATCCGCCATTTCAGAATCTTAATGTGTAAATGTGTTAGTTAGTGTTGTAAAATGGCGGCGTTAGTCTATGTTTTACCCATGTCGTGAGCATTTTGCGTCCTTCCTATTAGTATTTTTCTACCTCCTACTTCGCTGGCTGTGTTTAGCGCGGTTCGGGGGCATGTAGCCTCGTTTTCATTTTTTTCGGCCGCCATTTAGTTTCTCACTTAGCTGAATATCAAGTGCCAAAACTGCTTAAAGTCAACATAAATTTGTGTTCCACCTCACTTCCAGACGTCCTGGCTGATCTTCCGTGCTGTGCGTGATGTTTTTGTTGGATTTGTTTTTGTATTTTTTGTGTTTTTCTTGTTTTTTGGTTCGCGCGGTTCAGCGATCTTGTGGTTTTTAAGTGTTTGGAGGCTAAGTCCCGCGTGTTTCATTACCTCCACTGCTCGCCTCGCTTCACGAGGCTCGGAGGCAATGAACGCCTTTGGTGCTCATCGCCTGTGCTGCACGTTTTAGTGATGTTATTATTATTATTATTATTATCGTTTATTTGTAACGCGCCAACATATTCCGTAGCGCTATACATAAGTTAAGTTACAGGCAATGACAAGTTAAAGATTCATACATTGCAAAGAGTGTATGGCCCTGTCTTTGAGCTTGGAATCCAGTGTCCATAGCGCTTTCCCTAAAGCACTGCGCAGGATTGAAACTCGCAGACTTACAATCTAAAGGTTAAAGTTTGTATCTGGTACAGTAGGGAGAGAGTAGTGCTGAGCAGTGCTGAGCATGTTAGGGAGGAAGGTTATAGGCTTCTTTAAAGAGGTGCGTTTTTATTGATGTTTTGAAAGATGTTGCAGCTTGCCTCTCTTCGCAAGTCATGTAGGCAATGAGCGCCTTTGGCGCTCATCGCCTAAGTGCTGCATGATTTAGTGGTTTAACGGCGCACCTCGCCGGCAATGAGTGCCTTCGTCGCCCATCGCCTAAGTGCTACGAGTTAACGGCTCGCCTCACTGCACAAGGCTTGCAGGCGATGAGCCTCTTTGGCGCTCATTTCCTAAGTGCTCAGAGTTAACGGCTCACCTCAGCGCTCATTGCTAAGTCGTACGCACCACGCAAAGCGAGACAACGTCTTATAGTTTGACAATTATAATATGTGATATATATATATATATATATAAATATATATAAATATATATATATATATATATATATATATATATATTAAATCATTAGTACACCTGTGTTCACACTTGAATGTCTAAAGCAAGTTAAAAAACCTACTTCCAGCTCAGAATTCTGAGAAAAACAGTTATTAAACTGAATTCTGGGAAGCTGAGCTGGGACATGCAAATGAGCCCACTAATGCCAATCTCTTCAATCCATTATCAAACATGGCTTCCTTTAAGCTTATGCATGCTGTATTACAAAGCTTTAATGCAAAGCCAAGGTTGGATTAAACACAAGCTGAGTATCCAATCCATGTACAGCTGTTTCAAGCTTACTGGCTATCATCAGCATGGAGCGGGATCTCAGTTTGTGTTGTGGACCTTATGAGTAGGTAGTTCACCACAACAATCATTTATAATATGGTGGGCAAAAGAAGCCCTCCACCGTACAGTAGTACAGTAAATAAATAGTACACCTGTGTTCACATTTGAATGTCTAAAACAAGTTTAAAAACCTTCTTCCAGATCAGAACTCTGAGAAAAAAAGGTTATTACACTGCATTCTGGGAATCTGAGTATATATATATATATATATTTATATATATATATATATATATATATATATATATACACAATATATATACTGCTTCATAGATTTGAATGACACTGAATCGGGGAGCTGGTACTCACTTTATTTTTTAAATGTACAGGGTTATGTTCTGGTAATCAGAATTTGGACCATAATAAAAATAACATGAATATGAAACAAGAGTCATCCTTATAATATTGCTATTCATGTATGAAGCATACATGCTATTCATGTTAACCATAATAAGCCAAGCAGGACACAAAAGAAAATTAACAAAACTTTAAAACCAAGTAGGTATAGGTTTCCAGGGACGAATCAAAAGTGGGGATTGTTCCAATTTAAGGTTAGTTAAATTTATTGGAAATACCTATAGTATATATGACCAACTGGTGTATAACACATATAGGTAGTAATGAAACATATAATTTACCAACTGAGTTCAGCTACTGCATTATTTCTCCTGTATAGAGATTGAATGTAATAAACACCAAAGGCGAAGGTAAGTACCTATCTCAAAACTAGATCCTCAATATTAGTAGACTGTATAATTTATTGCAGTAGTAAGATTCAACAAATAATGGTCAAGATACAGGTACCCCAATCACTAGCCTTTCTGCAGTTTGTCAACATATAACATTATACACATATCAAGTCGGTAGGAGTGATTAATAGTAGAATTTTTGCTGTTCATTTCCCATTACCCACGGGTTTCTCATCTTACTGTAGTATGAATTTGGGGTATGAGCGACTGAGTGTAGCATTTCTATTGCCATGCCCTAGGTATAGCACTTCCTTCAATGAGCATAGCCAAGAAGCTCAGTAATCTCAGACTACCATGCTATAGAATTATTATTAATACCATGGGTGTCCTTGTTAGGGGTAGTTAGGGGTTAAAATATGCCATGGAGGTCCTGCAAGGACCTTCCTGGCTAGGTAGTGTGTTGTTGCCTTATAGGACTCCTGTGGCACGGAGGTCTTTTAGCGATCTCTGTGGTACACAGATAATATGTAGGTGCCATGGGGGTCTCAACAGACTCCATGGTTATAGTTATTAGTCGGGACAAATAAAACTGAATATTTTGTTTTTCTAGCAGACCCCCCAAACCAAAAAGTAAATTAAACAGATGTTTTGTTATTTTAGGTATCTATGATGGAAATTAATGGAATTGCTAATTTAAACCTGATATTCTCTATAAAAGCATTGCATTAGACATATTCATGCCCCTGAGAAGCAAAACTCAATACCAGCTCAATCACCAAACTGATCTTTGGTACATCTGTTTTTAGAAATATAATCTCTATTTAATTCTAAAACACATGACTGTGAGTGTTAAGGGACAGGTACAGTACCCTAACAAGAGAAGTTAGTTATTTTCAGTATGCATTGATCATTTTTATACAATGATTTATAAAAAGAATATTTATTATGAAACTCAATTTAAAAGATTAGTGAATCAGCCTGTAGTTCAGCTAATCATTACCACCTTTTTTAATATCATCAACGGCGGAGAGGACATGTTGGGAGAAAGGTCTAAAGGATTTTGAAAACATTCTGATTAATTAAGAAGCCAGACGATCATTCACAGGATGTCCAAAGTAAGAGCCCGTTGTCAAGGGAAACTGTATTAACACAGCAAGACTCCAGTCAAACATTAGATGAAAATAGTGTTTGATAATAAATAAACCAATGGCTGTTTTTTTTAAACTTAGTAATTACTTACTCAGTTATTATTGCATATAATATTTTTTTGTGTATTTAGCTATATATTAACCAAATAGAATGGAAATCTGTCTTGTGAGCATCATTTTGTGCTTGACAATTTAGCTTGCTATCCAGAACCACCTACACCACTGAGTGGGAAACAACAGCTGTAGATCTTTGAAAGTATGTTTTCCATTGAAAACTGTATTTTTTAATAATTGAATAAGAATTTTAATAATCATATAGCTAGTTAACATATTTTGCTGCAGTTGTAAGATTATTACAGTCATCCTCTAAACTAATATAACTTCAATCATGTACCAATAAAATTAACAGATCCAAATCTTTCACACCAGTTCCGTAGTAGTCTTGTTTTGCATCACATATATTTTTACCTGTATTTTGATCAAAACAATGCTGATTTATTTCCCTGTTGTGGGAAGTGATTTCCTGTTACCTGCACATTTCCCGACAGTATTTACATTGTCATTAGAATCCTGTACAAACAGGGACATTCCACAGAATACAACACCCCATCATTAGCTTGATTGTCTAAAAACAAATCATTAAGAACCTCGACATATCCCCAGGTCCATCTGTTTGTTTTAGCAGCACTCAGCTTTGCATTTCTTATAAATAGTCATTGTTATTAAATGGTACAGTTGTAATTGGAGCAGACACGTATTGTGGTTAAACTCAATGTGTACTGAAATTGCGAGTGAAAATATTGATTGCACCCAACATAAAACTCAAATGATCTGAAAAGTAAACATTGATAGCAGATCCTTGGCTGGTGTTAGATGTTATATGCAAATAGTAGAAACACGTTGTGGAGAATAGTTTTTCCATGTAACCTCAGTTTAAGAAATGACATATACAATATGAGATTACAATTTGTAGATTAGAAAAAGCAAACAAATTAAGTAAATTATATTGTATACAGTAATCCAGAGGTAGGCAACTTCGCTACTCAAATACCAGTGAAGTTTTTTCCTACCCTAGGCAATTCATATTTGTGCACCCCTCAAATTCCACTTGCAGCTCCCCCTTTCCCCTTTTTATATCTCACATCATAAATTTATGAATGCTTACTTATATATAAATGGTTTGAAAGTGTCAATTACAGACAGAAATTTCACTGCATAAAGGCATTTCTGTGCATATACAAACATATTTCAATATACTGAACTGCATCTTAAGGCAGCCTGCTGACCCCTGAAAATGTGCTGCCCTAGGTCTGAGACTTCACACCCCTGAATGATTTCCTATATTTATAGTTTGCAATTTTGAAGAACTACATTTCAATAAAAGCAACTTTTTTCCAAAAGTGAAAAAAATATTACTACATTAATTTATGCAATTATGGTGACAATAAGGTCAAGAAAAAACAGAACAAACATTAGATGAAAATAGTGTATGATAGTAAATAAACCAATGGCTTTTTTTTTTTTACTTAGTAATTACTTACTCAGTTATTATAGAATACCGTGGATATAAAAAGTCTACACATCCCTGTTAAAATGTCAGGTTTCTGTGCTGTAAAAAAGTGAGACAAAGATAAATCATTTCAGAACTTTTTCCACCTTTAATGTGACCTATAAACTGTAAAACTCAATTGAAAAACAAACTGAAATCTTTTAGGTGGAGAGAAGAAAAAAAAAGAAAAAAAATAATGTGGTTGCATAAGTCTGCACACCCTCTTATAACTGGGGATGTAGCTGTGTTCAGAATTAAGCAATCACATTCCAAATCGTATTAAATAGGAGTCAGCATACACCTGCCATCATTTAAAGTGCCTCTGATTAACCCCAAATAAAGTTCAGCTGCTCTAGTTGGCTTTTCCTGAAATTTTCTTAGTCGCATCCCACAGCAAAAGCCATGGTTCACAGAGAGCTTCCAAAGCATCAGAGGGATCTCATTGTTAAAAGGTATCAGTCAGGAGAAGGGTACAAAAGAATTTCCAAGGCATTAGATATACCATGGAACACAGTGAAGACAGCCATCATCAAGTGGAGAAAATATGGCACAACAGTGACATTACCAAGAACTGAAGCTCCCTCCAAAATTGATGAAAAGACAAGAAGAAAACTGGTCTTGGAGGCTACCAAGAGGCCTACAGCAACATTAAAGGAGCTGCAGGAATATCTAGCAAGTACTGGCTGTGTGGTTACATGTGACAACAATCTCCCGTATTATTCATATGTCTGGGCTATGGGGTAGAGTGGCAAGACGAAAGCCTTTGCTTACGAAGAAAAACATAGAAGCCAGGCTACATTTTGCTAAAACACATCTGAAGTCTCCCAAAAGCATGTGGGAAAAGGTGTTATGGTCTGATGAAACCAAGGTTGAACTTTTTGGCCATAATTCCAAAAGATGTGTTTGGCGCAAAAACAACACTGCACATCACCAAAAGAACACCATACCCACAGTGAAGCATTTGGGGCTGTTTTTCTTCAGCTGGAACTGGGGCCTTAGTTACGATAGAGGGAATTATGAACAGTTCCAAATACCAGTCAATTTTGGCACAAAACCTTCAGGCTTCTGCTAGAAAGCTGAACATGAAGAGGAACTTCATCTTTCAGCATGACAACGACCCAAAGCATACATCCAAATCTACAAAGGAATAGCTTCACCAGAAGAAGATTAAAGTTTTGGAATGGCCCAGCCAGAGCCCAGACCTGGATCCGATTGAAAATCTGTGGGGTGATCTGAAGAGGGCTGTGCACAGGAGATGCCCTCGCAATCTGACAGATTTGGAGTGTTTTTGCAAAGAAGAGTGGGCAAATCTTGCCAAGTCAAAATGTGCCATGCTGATAGACTCATACCCAAAAAGACTGAGTGCTGTAATAAAATCAAAAGGTGCTTCAACAAAGTATTAGTTTATGGGTGTGCATACTTATGCAACCATATTATTTTATTTTTATATTTTTTCTTCCCTCTACCTAAAAGATATCTGTTTGTTTTTCAATTGAGTTGTACAGTTTATAGGTCACATTAAAAGTGGAAAAAGTTCTGAAATGATTTATCTTTGTCTCATTTTTTTACAACACAGAAACCTGACATTTTAACAGGGGTGTGTAGACTTTTTATATCCACTGTATAATACATTTTTGTGTATTTAGCTATATATTAAACAAATAGAATGGCAATATGTCTTGTTAACATAATAATGAAAAATGCTTAGAAGACAAAGGATGGGTTTAATATTTAACACATATAAATGATTCACAATGACAATGACAGTGAAGGAGTTGTTAACACACTGAGGGCTCCTTTCCGGAAGCATCACGGGAGATGCAAAATAGTTAACTTTTACTAATGGGTTGCATTCTCCTGCATCTTGAGAACATTGGGGTCTGTTGGCAGCTCCAGCTGCCTGGTGTAAGAAGGAATCCAGCTGGCGGTTCACAGAGTCTAGCCAATATTGTTCCCCAATGCTATTCTGACTGTTTCTGTTCCATTACAACAGGATGGTGGCCTGCAGCAGTCTGAGGTAAAAGGGTACTGTTAATTCATTAGAAGAAGGCAGGGGGTAAACAATTATTTTATTTGTTAGCTTTATTATTGGCACCTATATATAGAGAGGAGTTGTGAGAGAAATTTACAAATAATTTTTACCAGGCCAGGTCCCTTCATTCACTAGGTCTGCCGCCACATAGCAGCCTTCTGAGCCTCTGAGAGCCTAAGTGAATCAGGCCCATTAAGCTGCTCTTGCAAACGGTCATAATTGCAAAACAGGACCACACACAAATTCCCAGTTAAAGCAGCATACTTGCTTCTCGGAACTTGATTTGTGAAAATGTAGTAATAAAAACATCATAACACTGGAATTACGACAAGAATATGTATAATTAAATGTATTCAAATTGTTTGACCGTGTAATGTGAAACAAGCTTTCCTGCTTCTGCATTTGGCACATAATTCAGCAAAATGAAGAAAACCTATGAGCAAATATTCAGAGAGGTTCCAGACATCTAGAGTAACTAATCAGACACAGGCAGTGCTCCCAGTGCAGCCAGGTTTTGTAATAACAGTCCAATATGCATGAGTTTCTCATTGTTACTATTGGAGTAGCTAAAGTGATATTTTCTCGATTGAATCAGCAAAGAAATCTGCAAAGTAGAGAAATCAAGGTTTGAAAGCATATACTAACACGTTTAAGTTGTTGTAAACTCACCCTAAAATTGTCCAACTGAGTATCAAGTTCTAAATACTTGCTCCACCCTCTGACAGTTCCCCTTTAGAGCAGGATGCTCATCTCATCCAGTTCTTAGTGGCTCATGGAGAATACATATTTCTTTAAGTAGTTTTCAGTTTGAAAGAATTCAAATAATTCCAAATGTCTCATTTGGCACATAACTAACTACTTAACTGGGAGTTGCCCTCTACAGATCGGTACAACTTTCACTAATCCTTTGATGCCACCACCTGCTAGAGCTAACTGGAGGCTAATGAGCAACTTAGTCACAGCCAGGAAACTAGTATCTCATAGTGACATCACTGAGCACTTGCATGATAAGGTCATCCACAAGAAGGCAAAGCAAAAAGTCACAGTCGCCCCTGGTCTGTCTGGGGCTTCAAAAACAGCCCATACCCTGCTCCCTGCACAATGAACATACCCAATTATTGGAAAGAGGGGAGTCAAGTAATGTGCATAACCTAATGAGCAATAGAAGTCATATGCTTTCATTATACAGTGGAGGACTATAAGTTGCCCGCAACCCTCACCCCATCTCAAAAAGATATCTGATTCCCCCTTTAGAGATCACTTGGCCATCATTTAATTCTGCTATATTGAGTAATTTTGCTAAAAGCTGTGGTTATGGTTAAATTGGCAAATTTCGAAGAAATCTGGATTTTTTATTCTATTAAATAGTATATAATACTATATAGTTAGCTATTTTCCTCTTAATCATTTGTGTAAAATATGCATTCTCTCTCAAATAAAGCTTACAAACTGAGAAAAGAAATTATAATGGAGAAGATAATTTATTTTCTTTTATTATTAATAAGTTTGTTATTAATGTTACTCTTTTCTTTTAGTTGAGTTGTTTTATTTTGTTCTTAGCCTTATTTTTTATTTATTTTATACTTATTTCATATTTGCATTGGTTAAAGTGAATCTGTTACTTGAAATAATTTCATAAGAAAAAAAATACTTATTTTTTTATGCAAATACTTATTATTTTTTATGTTATATATAATTAATGTAAAAATTATTGTAATTCAAAATGTTTATTCTCTTCTAATAAAACTTGAAAGTGAAAAAACAGAATTTACCCTTCTATGCTTCACTTACTCATTTTTATTGATGAAATTGGTGTTTTGCAAACTTGAATTTTTTAATATTTAATTTAAAAAAGCTCTTTTTATCGAACAGTCACAAACAATTGGTATGTTTTAGTTTTTACAGGATCTACAAACTGGTATATAATCAAATACTATCAGTGGCAGAGCTACCACCGGTGCAGGCGGTGCAAAACACCTAGGCCCGTATATGGATGGGCCCCAGCCTCATCCTGCCCCTCTTACTACTTACCTTGATCATTTGATCACTTGATTTATCTTCCTCCATGTCTCCTTTGCCTGTGTTTGTTCTGCAGAGGCAGGGACTTCCTAAATTACATCACTTGTGTGCGGCCTCTTCCAGGAAGTCCTTGCCTCTGCAGAAACACACAGGCAGGGGAGACATGGAGCCTGGAGGAAGAGAAAGCAACTCCCTGATCAATATAAGTAGTAAGAGGGTGCTGTTGATGCTGGGGGCCTTGGAAGATAGGCTAGGAAGGCCATGAAGCATAGCCTGGGGGCCATTAAGCATAGGCTGGGGGGGGGGGGGGGTCATGAAGCATAGACTGGGGACATGAAGCATATGCTGGGGGGCCATGAACCATAGGCTGGGGTGGGGCATGAAGCATAGGCTGGGGTAAGGCATGAAGCATATGCTAGGGGGGGCATTGAGCATAGGCTGGTGGGCATGGAGCATAGGTTGGGGGGGCATTGAGCATAGCCTGGAGGGCATGGAAAAAAGGCGGGGGTCATGAAGCATAGGCTGGGGACATGAAGCATAGGCTGGGGGGCCATGAAGGCATAGACTGGGGTGGGGCATGAAGCATAGGCTGGGGGGGGGGCATTGAGCATAGGGTGGGGGGCATGGAGCATAGGTTGGGGGGGCATTGATCATAGGCTGAAGGGCATGGAGAATAGGCTGGGAGGCATGGAGGATAGGCTAGGATATTTATAATCTATAATATATATATAATCTATAATATATATATATATATATTTATATGGTATATATATATATATATATATATATATATATATATATGGTATATATATATATGTATATATATATATATATATATATATATATATATATATTAATAATCTTAATAATATATTTACACTGTATATACTGTATATATATATATATATATTTTTTTTTTTAATTTATTCTTTTTACCCAATATAGTAAATGAAAATGGTGGGGCCCCAAATTTTTTTTTTGCACCGGGGCCCTCCATTCCCTAGCTCCGCCATTAAAAAATATGAACTATATACATAGGTTGTATTACATATACACATCATAGTTTGCCTACAGCTGCCATTTAGCAGTTTTCTGGGCTAATTTATAACACACATTACTATTTGTTGTTTTTCAATCATTCAGTCGCGCTCAGTGACTCTATGGACCACAGCACGCCAGGTACATCTCTCAGTCACTGCCCTTCTGAGCTCCATCAAGTTCATGTTCATTGCTTCAGTGACTTCATCTATCCATCTGCGCCTCTGTCATCCCCTTCTTCTGCCTTCAATCTTTCCCAGCATTAGAGTCTTTTCTAGGGAATTCTGCCATCTCATGATATGGCCAAAATATTTTAGCTTCAGCCTCATGATCATACCTTCTAGTGAACAGTTTGTCTTGTTTTCTTCAAGTACTTATTTATTGGATCTTCTTGCAGTCCAAGGGACTCTAAACAGTCTTCTCCAACACCACAATCCAAAGCGTCAATTCTACGGAGCTCAGACTTCTTTATGATCCAGCTCTCACATCCCTATGTTACTACTGGGAATACTATAGTTCAAACTATGCGGACCTTTAGTGATAGTTTAATACCTTTACTTTTTACTAGCTTGTCCAAGCTTGCCATAGCTTTCCTCCCCACAGTCACCAGCAGCAGCGATCTTGGATTCCAGGAACATTAATTCTGTGACTGCCTCCGTTTGCCATGATCTTCGTCTTTTTAACGTTGAGCAGCAGGCCAGCTTTGGCACTCTTTACTTTTACGTTTATCAATAGGTACTTTAGTTCCTCCTCACTTTCAGCCATCATGGTAGTATCATCAGCGTATCTGAGGTTGTTGATATTTCTTCCAGCAATATTGATTCCGGCTTTGGATTTATCCAGTCCAGCCTTGATGTACTCTGCATTTAAGGTGAATAAATAAGGTGACAATATACAACTTTGTCACACTCCTTTTCCGTTCTTGAACCATTCTCTTGTCCCATGTTTGGTTCTGACTGTGGCTTCTTGGTCGACATATAGATTCTTTAGCAGGAGGACGAGATGATCTGGTACTCCCATCTCTTTAAGAACATGCCACATTTAGTTGTGATCCACATATTACTATTACTTCCTGCTATATCCAATTGATTACATCTACAGAAAATTTAGAGGAAGGAGAATAAAAAATGTACTTAGTGCCAGACTGAAAACTTTAAAAATACAACATGGGGATTGAGAGAACTTTACTTCTGTTTTTTAGGATATTTTCTTTATAATCAATAATGGAGAATGTATATTCTACCAGGATATTTCTGTGTTTTGTATCAAAGATTTCCAGTTATAAGGGCCAAAACTGCAATTCATACAACCTCAAGTTAACTTTGTGTATGATGCAATTCTCAAACTTAAACTCTATAAATAATACAACATAGTACTCAATTGAAGATTATTTATTGCACATAAATACATGATAGCTAAAGTTATGCCTGTAACATTTATTGAAACGGTGCAAACCTATGAATTTAACATTCTGTAAGTACTTTTAAATAGTAAACATATGTAGTCTTTCAGCTGTGTAGTAGATTAAATAAATAAATCCATGCTCATAGTTTATGTCGGTAATAAATGTATTTGTATATAATCTTGTTTGGTGACCTTATTTTTTCAGGGAGTGTCTAAATAAAGATGTGAATGCCAATCTAGGCATTTATTTAAGGTGATGTGTTTCATCTAATACTGCATGATCAGGACTGACATTTTAGAGAATGTCCCCCTCTCATTTTTTTATGTTTATTGTACATTGATTTCCAAATAAAATCAAAACACAACACATCAAGTTCTAAATAAAAAAATATTCAGGACAGGAGGCCACAATAATTTTCACAAATTATTTCGAGTAGGTGGATGAAACACAATGTTATTATGTATTTTGATTTTACACCATACAATACAGAGGATACATAAAGTGCTGTATTACGTACCTTTCAACATTCCAATTGCCCAAAGTGAGACACATATTTATTACTATTCACTAAAAATGACAGTAGCCATATATGTATGGCATTCCATATATAATTCCAAGAAATACAAATGTCTCACTGCTCGAATCAGTGTGGGCAAAGAGGGATGTGTTGCTTACCTTAAATGGGACACTAGATATTATCTTCTACACTGGAAGCTTCCAGGTCCTCCAGCTCAGGAGCACAACTTCACTGTGTTTTACTGATGATACAACATGATCTTATTGTTGCTATTTTAATTACACCATCAGTTCCAACAACTGAATACTAAGATTGTCTATGAAAAAAAAACTTCACACACTCCAAGGACATTGCTACCAGTGAAGGACATGGTAAAGTTATGGTAATATTTACTTGTAAAAGTTGTAGTAAAAGCTGTGAAGCCATGCTGTGCAGGGAACAAGAAGAAATACAGACCTGGTGATTTGACAAATCCTAACACTTAAAGAGGTTCTTACAAGATTGTATTATAAACTTCCTGTTTAGTTCCACAAAGCACATGAATAATTTACATTTGGAGCTCAAAAATCTCTGTACACCAACCATGAACATTTATTGTGTTGGTCACTTACTGTAATCAACAAGTCTTGTTGGACTGTGCTGTCCAATCAGCAATAGAACTGTTATTTACAAATATATCAAGGCACCTGAATGCAACAACAAGATTCAACGTTTGTATTATTTCCTCTTCTGACCTGGTAAGGTTTTCCAAAACCACTTATTTGCTCAGCTAGCTATCAGCTCAAGTCAGCAGTCATCAAGATTACTATGGAATGTTTCATCAAAAGTGATCACATCAACAGCTTCAGTTGGATACAATTTGTTGTAAATAAATATATGTACAGGTGATAAACATTAAAAATCACCATTAATATTTATCTGACACTGAAATAGTATTTTGGGATTAATACCAATGCCTTTTTTTCTGATTAAATCCAACTGTACACTCATTGACATTGGGCATGTCAGCCAACCTCCCCCTTGACCTCAGTCGCCAAGTTGAGAGTATAAGTTTCACAAAATACAACAAATCAGCAAATGTTAATGTACACTGCTGTATACATGTCAGCACTATGTGATATATAAAATCAAATTACTATGTTTGGAAAGAAAAATCTGAAAAATCCTAGTTACTGTTATTATCAAACTCTATATATGTACATAGTGGTTGACACAGTATAAGAGTGACCAATAATCATAAACTGAATATTATTAATAAAATGTCTGCAGTCATAAATCTAGCTCTGGATCCCACTCAGAAAATATTTGAACATGCTGACAGGAGAGTGCATATAAAACATCCTTTTCAAAATGTTGGCTATGTTTATTATATTAACAAGATCTAACCTTGCATTCTTTTTTGTACAGGAAATAAATTTTTTACATTTCGAATGATCAGAGAAAACTCAAGAATAAGCAAAAATTGCAAAAGGATTTAATAAATCCAGCATCTCTATATGTTAAGATTAAACAGATGTTGTTTGATTGCCATTAAATCTGAGCCATGCGGTCCTTCTTTACAAATTACACATGATGATGTTTTAAGGCCATAGATGAAATGGATATATTTCAATTACTCAATTGTTTGCAGATCAAAAAGATTTGTGTGAGACAATGCCTTGATGTTCTTGTGTTGCCTTTATACACAAATAGTATATATTTCAGGGTGTATCAAGTGTTTCCCATAGTAATGTATCTAAAAGTATTCACAGAATCCTTTAGCTCTTCTTCTGTACACCAAACATGTTCTTCAGCCACTGGAAGAACTTGTTAGGACCCACAGACAAACCCCAAGACCTCAAACTAGAACCCCAATAACCTTTCTCCACGATCATTTAAAAGACAAAGCTAAGATTTCTACTGAGCAGAAAAAGTAACCATAGTGAAATGTTTAACAAATTACTCCTAAATTTGTCAGGTTTATATATTCAGAAATATAAAAACAAGGTAGATTTACAACATTCTATGCCAAGACAAACCAGATTTCAGCACTCGAAATATACAATTCTCACCCTCTGATTGGCTAAAAAGTGAATGACAGCACTTTTAGCCGTTCAGGTCATTCACAAGGGCTCATAAATGCTGTCATACCAGACAAATAGAACATTTATTGGGTAGAGCTGCTTATATGAGGAGCTTGATTTTGACCTTTCTGATAATGATAAAAAGAGAATGGCAAGTATATTTTGCTTCCACAAGTTTTTTTTTTTTTTTATATGTTACAGATTGCCCCTGATTTGAAGGTGTTTTGAGTGATAGAAGGAGTCAACCACTGCACTGGAATAGAATGGGTGTAGGGGATACTGTTTTGATCCTACTGCTTCAGTTGGGCTCAGAAAGATCTTAGATCAATCTCACCCAGTATGTCATGAGGTTCTTTGGAAAATCCCTGTTAGCAAGGATGAACCCAGCACAGCATATAACCACTGGTACCCAGGAAGCAATTCCGCAGTACACTCTCAGTGAATTAGCAGCAAAGTATCAGACAGGATCTGTTGCAAAAATTCAATTTTGTAGAATTATTATTTTCACCAAGATAAACCATACACAATGCTGATGTATGTTTAAACAGAACAACATGTTATTGAATATAGGACTGCATATTTATCCACCACACAGTTCCACACATCTTCACCAGCCCCCACCCTGACCACTTGGGAACTGTCCATCCAGTCATGTCATCTCTCCCCTTCCCACCCATTGGGACCTGGATCCTGTCTGAGTGACTAATTTAATTTCCCTTTTGTTCTGGGCCTTCCTGGGGGTCCATGTCCTTCCAGATACTATCTCTCTGGTTTAGCAGACTATATCTCTATCTTCAGCTCCTAGATATCTATGGCTACTGGGGAGATTAGGAACCATTGAGCTTATCATCAAACAAAGATCAAAGCAGGGGCTATATCCCACCCTGCCTCTCCTTTTATCCCCACTTGCTGAGATAATCACCTTAGTGTGATGTTTTGGCAATGGTCAGCAGCTCGCTGACAGCCCCATTCACAGCCCGCCTTGCTAGCTCCACTAATCTCCTGGCATCTGACAGCCCCCTCCTGGCAGGTATTGAACCCCTTCCAAACCAGGCATCTTGCACTTTGTACCCCACAACTCCATGAAAACCTAGTAGCATACTTTAGTGAACCCTCTTTGAAAAATGCAGCATTTAGGTACGAAACACAGCTGGGTACCAGCCATACTTCAATAACTGTACAACATATGTAACACATGCACTATGGCTCATCACACACAAGAAAGCTGACACTAAAACATACCACACAACTCCCAATGACAAACATGGCTTCCATAGTACTGACACTCCAGCGCAGAGGGCATGTGTCAGAGAAAGGAGGAGAAATAGTTGCCCTCTCAGGATGGTTCAGGCCCCTGGCAGTCCAACAGTCCCCTATGTAGTTTTAGGATCTCCCTGGGCATAACAGACACCAGATCATAGTCCTCACTACTTGGGCTAGTGGTAAGTCCTGGAGGTTCCAATAGACTCCCAATGTTTATCTTAAAAATGTTGCATGGTGAACAGCTTAAATATTGTGCCCTCTGTAGCCCAGTGAGCTTGTAGGGATATAGGGACTAGGTAGTGCTTAGTTCAGAAGGGCCTAGCCCGATCAAGCTAGAAATGTCTGGGGTAGTCTGAGTAGGTAGGTCTTAATAATTTGTTATTTATTTTATTTAGTTTTTGTTTGATCATTTGTAAGATACTATATGCTATATGAATTGTAAAGGTACCGCTAAAATTATGCTTTTGTTTTGCATTAGCACACGTTGTCTTTTCAGTAATTAGTAACAACAGCAGCAACAGTTTATAAACCCTTTGGGATTATCAGACACATCAACTTCAACTGAGCAGCTATTTCCAGGTACAATTATGCCCATGCTAGCAATAATGTTCCTTAGCCAATGTCTGTGACAATGTGAAACTATCTTAAAAACAGCCCAGAAATTCTTAAGTGTTCTAAGAACAGGACAAGGGTAATTCTAAGCAGCTGTTCTGTGAATTATATGCACCTGAATGCCCCACTTGGCTACAAGAGATTTAAGGCAAAACCTTAAAAATGGAGCAAAACACACTATAATGATAAAAAAACCTTCATAAAACCTATGTGTACTGTCAGCCCTCAGCTCTCCCACATTGATCATGAGAGATGATTAGGTGACGGTTGAATTAGCAGTGGGAGTGGAGAATGGGTCTGGGTACTACACTTATTGCTTTGAAATGTGTTCTTAATTTGCTATATACATTTTCAGTTTAATATAAGATGTAAACCACTTGTTTATAATGTTTCATATATTTCTCATATTTACAACATCGCAAGGCTGCCAGACTACGTGGTGCACAAATGAAGAAGAAAAGGGGGGCTCAGAAAGCTCCATCAAACCTGGGAAAACACCAAATGATTACTGGAATCAAAAACAGAAATACCTTACCAAATCTGCTATTCACTAACAAAATGTAATGAAAAAAAGAATATATGTGCCCCTGCCAATGTAGTACTGTCATCACTTGGTTAAACTAATTTGCATGACTCTTTGCCACAATAAAACATATAATAAAAGGTAATTGAAATTACATTTATTAACTCTCTAATAGATTTCTTTATTTGGTAGCCCAAGAAGAAAACAGCAAGGGTTAACTGTAATAACAGAAGTTACACAAATAATAATCTTTTGTTAAAAAAAAAATATATATATATATATATATATATATATATATATATATATGTATACAGTATATATATATATAAATAAATATATATATAAATATATATATATAAATATAAAATCTTTTTTTTTAAATCGTAGCGATATTCAGGTATACATGGGTGAATACATTGCCATTTTAATAGCTTCAAGTCTGTCACTAATTTGATCTAGGTTATGTACAGCAAAACCATATAGGCTGAAAAAAGTCTGCTATAGAGTACAATGTTCCTAAATGTATTAACAAGATTATAATGAAAGCACACAGTCACAAACGGTATGTGCGCTCCAGAATTACTGCCACCCTTAGCAAAGGCTATGAAAATGTTTTTGTTCTTTATTTGTTTGATCTTACACTGAAAATATAAGAGATTTTTTTCTCAGAAACATGTTGCAATTATTGGCACTTTGTGCACCATCCTTTTGGCAAGATCACACCACTGAGCTTTCTCTTGCAAGAATAAATGAGGAACATCACACGTCCATAATCATACTTCACAGTGGGCAGTAAGTTATTTTCTGCAAGACTAAGATTCATATTTGTCTCATCTGACCATATAACCCATGTCCAAGCAAAATCTAGGTGCTTACTTTTGTGGTTTAACAACAGCAGAGGCTTCCTAAAAGTTTGTTAGTATGGAGTTGGAATCTAATTGTATTTTTGAAGTCTTTGTGATCCCAGGATGCAACCACTCCTGCAATTTCCACTGTTTTGCTTCTAAATCCATCTGCCTCTCTGTGTGCGTGAGGCAAAATAAACTTGTATCCTCTTCCAGGCAGGCTCATCACAGTTGTTTGAACCTTCTTAATTATTGTCCTAATAGCAGAGATGGATATTTTGAAGCTATTTTTAGTTATTGCCTGATTTATGAAGGTAACAACCTTTTATCTAATTTAATTTGTGTCTTGTCTAATTTTCCCTATGTTGATAGATGAAAAATTGTGTTTTTACCTGGGTATCACCTTATATTTATATCCCAGTGAAGCAGAAAGTAATTGATGACCACTTAATAGTTCCTAAAGACAGGGGTGGAGCAGCCAGCTGTGCAAGGGGAGTCGCGATTACAAGGAGGTGCATATTGCTTAGGGAGTGCCCATCGGTGCCTGGTCATGCAGTGAGGAAGCAAGGAAGCTCAGGGGAGTAGTGCTCCTTTGAAAAGGAGTCTTGTCGGGGTACTAAAAGGGGGTGGCTTAGTGGTGCTAAGTGAGTTGGCCTCAAATATTAACTAGCTCTGTACCTGACTAAAGGCTCTGGTAAAATATGAATGGGAAAATATAGCCATTCGATTTTGTTCATTAGAATTTCTAGGGCTACCAATAATAGTGAAGTGTGGTATTCATTTTTATATAAAAACATATTGTCCATTATCAAGTAAAGTTATTAAATGTGGAATGTGGAAAACCAAGGTGATATCATTTTGGTTCACCTACTCTTGCACGAATTGTCCAGTAACATGGGGGCCATTGTCTGACTGGATTTCCATCTTGTTCAATAGTTTCAGTGTAGAATTGTCCGACTTGCTGGGGGGCATCATTAACACAACGCTATATGTGTTTGCAGTCCTTGTTATATATTGTAATCCTCCAGGTCCCATTGGCAAAGGACCCACAAAGTCTATCTGACAAACTTTGTCAGCTTTGGATATGTCCTTTGTAGATATGTCCTTGCTGAGCTTGCAGATTTTATTCACAGTGGTATACATCGGACACTTGGCTACGATTTCCCCATGATCAAAGTAAATGGTATACGTTTAGCTTTAAACTATTCATAGGTGCCTTGTGCTCCCCTATGCAGGGGGTATTGATGTGCCCATAGACCCAATTGTTCCAGTTCATCCTTATCAGTTTCTACAAGGTTTTGTATTTTGGACAACTGATCTGCTTTTTCATTGGCTGGAATGTCAGATTGTTCATCCTCACATATCACAGCGATTTCTCATATTAGAGAGGCTTTCCAGAGCTGTTACCACAATTCAGACCTTCCTAGATTTGCTTTCCATTTACAGTACAATGATCTTTATACCAGGTAGAAATTCATGGAATATATCCTTTACTAGCGAATTGCCCGTCAAAAAATGACGGCAATGAAATTGTAAGGTAGCTAATGCTGTTTGGTGTATAATAATGAAATATGTAATACATTACTAAATTAATATACTTTACCTATTTTGAAGCATTGTGATGAAGAGCTGGCAATCTGTGTTGATGTTGCTGCAGCATTAGTGGTGTGGAGCTGCTTTGTAAGCATGCTGAATGTGTGCACTGTGTGGTATGAATATCCGTAGGTCGTTTGTGGCGTTTTGCGAGTTTCTTGTGGTGTTTTGCGAGTTTCTTGTGGTGTTTTGCGAGTTTAGAGTGCTGTAGCCTCGTTTTCGTTTTGTTCGGCTGCCATTTTTTCTCTCGCTTACAGTTTTTTTTAGTCTCTAAACTCTTTTATTTCGAGTAAAATCAAGGTCTAAGTTGCATTTTTGAGGTCCTGGGTGCTCCCTCTTGGTGTAGGTAAGGTTTTTATGTATGTGCTGTGTGTATGTATTGTGTTTTACATTTTGTAATGTTCGAGAGTTGCGTCCGAGTGTTGCGAGGCCGTAATGTGTGTGAACGTGTGTCGTATGTTGTTTGCGAGTGTCGTAATGTGTGTGTCGTGTTCTTTGGGTTGCGACGTGAAGTTTGCGAGGGTCGCAGTTGCTGGCATGGAGCGCCTTCGGCGCTTCATGCCAGCAACTGCGGCCCTCGCTTTGCGAGGTCCTCAGGTGCTGGCATGGAGCGCCTACGGCGCTCCATGCCAGCAACTAAGACCCTCGGCCAGTGCCCCCGCTTTGCGAGGGCCTTGGCTCGCTGCGCGAGCCCGCAGCGTTAGCAACAACTCGTACGCTCACAACTATATATGTGATAGACTGCCCAGCTGTCTGCGTTGATGAAAAGTGGGCCTGTGGTATCTTCTCTCACCAGTACTATTTCCCTTGCACTAGCCTATTTCTCACTTCCCTTCTTTGTCTCAGTGTCACAACTGGTCAAGCAGCTGCCTCAACATTGTCATTAGTTACCTCTATCACCATATCTGTCCCCAACCACTCCGCTAAATCATGCTACTGTTCAGTAGTTGTTAGTGCTTTAACTTGCATTGATCCCTATGTAGGTTTTTGTCTGCACTTATGGTGTCTCCTATTCACAGTTTTCACCACATATTTCTCAGACTATTTTTTCACTTTCTCCTGTTTTGATTCCACTTCCTTCATACTCATCCATAACACACATATCTGCTAACAAGCTGGCTGCAGCTCCGTAGTGATTTTCTGAATTTGCATTGCTTGGAGCAGTACCGACCCCACTTCTGCCACCACCCACCTTGATAAATCCAAGTCGGTTGCTGAAAAGTCAGGATTACAAGTACTAGGCATGGTCACATCCAGGTAGAAGTCAAAGAATCAGGGGTGGGTGCTTGGGTCCCCCACTTATATAGTTACATGATGATGCTAAAATACATAAGATATTAGTACCAGTACAAAGACATAAGTCTAGTATGTAGATTATTCCTTACATAACAACAATTGATTACTGATAAGCCTCATGAACAGAATGGGCCTTATTCAATTCCAAGCCCGCAACTCGATTGCAGACAGTCAAATGTCTGCGAGTGAGTTGCGGGCTCCCGTTCATCTTCGATTGCAATGCTATTCAATTGCTCAAGTTACGGGCCCCAGGCCAGAACTGTAAACCATGCACTGGGTCGTAGAAGTTCAGGGCGGGAACTTGATCAATTCAACAAGCCCGTAACCGCCCATTTCAAATCAGCCAATAGAAAATGAGACTGTCATTATTACAGCAGTAAAACATGGAGGTTACATGTCAATCAATTAGGGTCGGGGGTCCAATATGCTATCAGATTCGCTAAACTTTCAAAATACAGAATTCTGAAAATGAATGCCAATACTATTCTAGTCCATATGGGTGGCCTGATATGTATTAACTCATTGATACCCGAGATCGATTTAACCTTGAAATGACACGTAAAAATAAAAATGATTTTCTGACGATTTGCGTGCTTGAGACTTGTGCAATTTATTCAAATGTCTGTCATCACTTTCCCCCTATTTACAGTGCAGTATTGATTTTTTATTTGCATTTACAGTGCTAAGAATAGGTTTTTAACCCCTTTGCGGGTCCTCTCTAGCATTCGTAGGATTTTCTCCTTCATTTGCCATTTACGGGTGTGAATACATTTGCGGGCTTGGTGAAATTGAGCAATTGAATAGCGATTTGCCATTTTAGCCTTGCAAAAGTGACAGATCAAAGGCTTCTGGAGGCTGTAAGTTACGGGTTTAACCATCGCCATTTTTTCAAGTTTGTAACTCGGGAGACATTTTGAGCCGGCAAAAAGACGACAATTGAATAGCAAAGTAGCTTGCAACCTCACTTACGGGGCTCCAGATCTCCCAAAAGCTCAATTGACTATGGCCCAATGTTAGCACTCTCTAATACAATTATTCAAGGAAAGGCTGCCTCTGCTGGGTCCTGATGCTGCAGTAGAAGATTGAAGGTTGATGAAGGCCAACATAACCATGGAAATGGGCCAAGTTGAGAAGAATGTGGAGACAGCAGACCCTTAATTAAGTAGTACAGAAGTCATAAAGTAAATTTTTAGTTAGAAAAAAAACACATTTTGATGCCTCTACTGAACTGTAGACGAATCCATGAATCATAGGAGGGAATTGTGAAAGTGGGACATTTCTGAAGAGCTGTTGTTGCATCTCCTGAGACAGGGTGTTGTCACTTTCAGTCTCATTTAGTTATTTTTACAAAGCCTCCATCCACTGATACTTTACAGATTGTTTCTGATAAATATTGAATTTGGATCATGGATTGGAACCAAACCTCAAGTAACATGGCAGCCCCCTTAGCCAATCAATACTGGGAGGCTTGTCTTGTCAGCAGGAAACCAAAATATGAGAGCAGCACTACCCCTAGCAAGACAATATTCATTGGTAACTCCCTCTGACCAATGATTTATATCAACTCTCTACAATACAAGCCTGGTTGAGCAGACCCCAGCAAACTGCAGCAGCACTATTCTTGCCTGGTGAATTAATCCCAATTTGCTAATCAATGGGTTGAACAGAAATGTTTTACATGAGACCAATAAGCACGTTTTCATGAGGAAACCCTTTGTGTCACTGCCCCATGAAAGTTCCTGCTGGGTTAATCTGTTGGACAGTCTCTCTGACCTCAACAATCATTGAGACTCAACAGTTGGTATTTACCAAGACCCTGCAGGCAAGCAATCTTCACCAAACAGGCCAAGTTAGCTAGGTATACTTGACTGATTTTACCATATTCCCCTCTCTTGTATTATCCCATTTTAGAGAAATCCATTTAATCCAAATCTCCAAGATGAATCTTGAGACGATAAGGAAAAAAAGAATCACCAAATGGCCCAGGTTATCAAATAGAAAGAATCAATCTCCTCTTGCGATTTTTATTTGTTTGAAGAAACAAATGACAGCAAATGTAAAAATATATTGTGCAGTCAAGTTTTTTTTTTTTATTCTATTTTTTTCTTAACTGGAAGAGTTTAAACAGCACTGGGGAAATCCCTTGGCAGAAATGACTATATGACTATATATTATATATAAATAAGCATGTAAATTACTGCCTTCATGGGTATTGCATATAATGCATGGAATTCTGTTATTTTTAGAGACCAAGGTATATTATAACAAAAACAATTCAACTGACAATTATCTAGTTAGAAGAAATGTTCCCCACCATTAAATAATAGCCTTAGTTTCAAGGTGCAAAATACCTTTGAATATGTCTGTCTGATCTCTTACTACTTCACTCGTATGTCATACATGACATTGCATCTCAATTTCTATAGGGTGATCATATTTATCTAGAGCATTAGTATTCAAAGAGAGTAACTGCAGATTAATAGCATGTATTTTAAACTTAATTTATTATAACAAAGAATATGTACAAGTTATTTTCCCTTTTGTTTTAAGATCACCTGATACCAATTATAATTCCTTTAGTTCTCAGCAGATTTATTGCTCTGTAATAAGGTCCTGAAAATATGAAAGCAGAGAAGCAATATTTCAAATTTGAGAATAAAATCAACAATAAAAATGTATATTTATAACCTGAAAAGTATGATTTCATCTTGGAGAATGACCAACATAATAGCAGTAATAAGCATGATTTCAGTTTTACCATATTGTATTTATTAAACACTTCAGGGGACTTGTGAATAAATCAAATCACAAGATCATTTTTTGGATACATGCACATATATTTCAAAATATGTGAGTAGCTATCACAAATGGTTATCATTTAGTCATCTGATTCAAAGTGTTTTCAATAAGAATCATGCACGTCCAGCCTTTTTTCATACCAAGCTGCATGTCCATTGGTTTATGACTTCTATAAATTATTTAGCCCTTAAAGCAGAATAGTTTTAATGAAAAAAATAATACAAATAGAAATACAGCTTGCCTTTGTCAAGTTAAAAAGTATGTATCCCATGTGATTAGTCAACAAAAGGATGAAAGAAGATAAGAACTATAATACTGAAACACAATAATAAATTTGGCTCATTTTAACAATTTAGCTATAAACCTTCATTGGCACTCATCACATAGCATTTAAATATAAAACATTCCTTATTGTGCACATAAAATTGCATCTTTGGTTGCTGAGCTCAAGTTTACATAACATTCACTACTGAGGTCTACTCTTAAATGTGTAGGCTTAAACAAGTAATTTTATATCAGACCAGTTGTGCTTATTTAAATCATTGCTCATAAAGCTGTGGAAAATAATCCAAGATATACTTTAAAGGCACTTACATTTCATTTGGTGAGGTGTTAAATCGAGTCACAAGTGCATGAGTGTCATTTCTGACAAAATATCATGAATGTGAGTTAAACTTAGGCTAAATGAAAAAAAAAATTGCTAATGTATGTTTTCTTACAATGATTTGTTGATTCAAAATACAAAATGAGCATGTGTTAAAATAGTAATTTTTATCCATAACATATAAGTATTTTTTTGTAATGTGCCAAATTACACTTTTTTAGTCCAACCATAGAATGCTTTCTTGTAGCCAAGATGAGTCTCTTAGAAAAATTCTAAATGTTATTATAGTTTAACAACCAAAAGGAAAGACATGTCACCCATTATACCTGACTATTCCCATCTGTCCTTCTGGTGGTTAAAAGAATGATTATTTATTTTGGACAGGGTGAAAGCATGGTAGGGAGTAAGGCATTAGGAATCCAAATCCAACTATCTACACTATACTAAGTTATAACACCTTGCATACTATGTAACAGTATTAGGGAGATATTAAGTCTAAAACAATAGACCAGATTTAACCTCTGGATCCAAAGGGGTAAATTATCTCTGATTCTAATAAATCCTATTCATTATAGGTAAATATGAGTAAAAAAACACCTTACAATTAGCTAATAAAATTGGGACATTACAAAAAATAAAGAAAAAGGGATCACTTTTCTAAGACTAAACCCCAAATGGTGTGGGATGTCAATATTGGTTTTATGATTTTATCCAGTGGACCACCAACAAATGTAAACGTAACTTTTATTTATACGGATTTATATTGGATTTATCACAAATAATATCAATATGGTACCAAATGTGGAAATAGGGCAACCTTTGGGAAACAGTGATCCCAACACAGTCTCATTTGAAATTGAATTAAAAAACAAAACTGTAAGGGGTCAACAAAAACTCTTAATTTTAAAAGGGCACATTTTAACGGTCTAAGGGCAGCAATACAAAGTATAGACTGAGAAAAAGATCTGACAGGTAAAAATACAGAACATAAATATAAAGCATTTAAATCTTTACAAAATATGCATACTTATTACCATATACCATGTCAAAATAAAAGTAAAAAGAGAAAATCACATCCAATGTGGCTTAACAATGATTTAAAGATCAAGATATGGAGTAAAGAATGGGCATTTGAATTATACAAACTAGAGGGGACTTTGACTGCTTTACATGAGTACAAGCAAATCAACAAGGCTTGCAAAAGGGCTATTAGAGTGGCTAAAATTGAAAATGAAAAATTAGTTGCAAAAGAGAGTAAGACTAACCCTAAATTTTTTTTTAAAATATATTAATGGAAAGAAGGCCAGGAAGGAAGCTATAGGAACATTATAATGTGACACAGGCCGTCTGATAATTAGACCAGGAAACGGTTGATGAGCTAAATAGGTTATTTTCTTCAGTATACACAAGGGAGGTACCAGTGGTGGGGACACTGCAACATAATGGGGCTACACTACCTTCACCAAATAATTAGTTAACGCAGGAAGAAATTTAAAAGAGGTTGGAAAAAATAAATGTTAATAAAGCCCCAGGTCCTGATGGAATACATGCAAGGGTACCAAGGAAACTGGGTTCTGTAATAGCCAAACCATTATATTTAATTTTTCAAGATTCACTCAACACTGGGTCACTACCAGATGACTGGCGAAAAACAGAAGTGATACCTATATTTAAGAAGGGAGCAAGAGCAAATCTTGGAAATTATAGACCTGTAAGCCTCACTTCTGTAATGAAACATGGATTTATGAGGGATATGTCATGTCAAACAAATCGAATTAGTTTCTATGAGGAGGTTAGTAGAAACCTGGATCAAGGCAACTCGGTGGATGTTAGCCTTTTTGGATTTTGCAAAGGCTTTTGATACAGTGCTACTTGGGGGACTATTGTGCAAACTAAGGGGTACAGGAATTGCAGTAAATATCTGCTAATGGATTGAGAGCTGGCTAAAAGACAGGAAGCAAAGGCTTGTGGTAAATGGAACATACTCCGATTGGACTAATGTGGTAAGTGAGGTTCCTCAGGGTTCAGTATTAGGTCCTCTCCTTTTTAAAAATTGTATTAATGACTTAGAGGTGGGACTGGAAAGTAGTGTCTGCATTTTTGCTGATGACACAAAGTTGTGTGTCTTGTAATTACATCAGATAATGATGCACTTTCTCTCCAAAGGGATTTAAATAAAATAGAGGAATGGGCGGCTAAATGGCAGATGAGATTTAATATGTAAAGTTATTCACCTGGGAAAGAAAACTTGCCATGCAATTTATAATCTTAATGGAGCAAATATAGAGGTATCAGATATTTAAAGGGATTTGGGAGTTCTTGTGGACAACCACCTAGGTAACAGTGCTCAATGCCAAGCAGCAGCTGCAAAGGCAAATACAATATTAACATGTATTTAGAAGAGTATAAAAGCAAGGGAAGCAAATATAATTCTGCCACTATACAAATCCCCAGTACGCCCTCATTTGGAATATGGAGTACAATTTTGGGCACCACTTCATAAAAAGGAAATTTTCGAGCTGGAAAAAGTACAGAGAAGGGCAACAAAACTAATAAGGGGAATGGAGGGGCTTAGTTATAAAGAAAGACTAACAAAATTAAGCTTATTTTCTCTAGAAAAAAGATGTCTAAGAGGAGATATGATCACCTTAAATTCATCCAGGGTCAGTATAAAGATTTGTCAAGTGAGCTTTTTGTGCCAAGATGTTTTTAACTGACAAGATGACATCCTTTGAGGTTAGAAGCAAAAAGATTCTACCTTAAAGAAAGAAAATGGTTCTTCACAGTAAGGGTGATTATTCTGTGGAATTCTCTACCAAAGAAGGTGGTGACAGCAGATTCGATTGATAACTTTAAAAAGGGACTGGATTTATTTCTAATTAAAAAGGGCATTCAGGGCTATCCTAGATAATTAGGGAGAGAGTATTGATCCAGGGAGGAATCCAATCGCCAGTAGCTGGGGTCAGGAAGGAATTTTTTCCCCCCTTTGAGATGATTGGCAACGTTTCACTTGTTTTTTTTTTCTGTTTGCCTTCTTCTGGATCAATTAATTAATTAATTAATTAACAACGAATCCGCATATTGCAGATCTTAAAAGTTTGAACGTGATGGACTGAAAGTCTTTTTTCAACCTCAATTAATATGTAACTATGGCGCTCATCGCCTAACTTGTACTCACCATGCAAAGCATTACAATGCCTCGTAGTTTGACAACTATTATATGTGATGCTTAATATGCCAAAACAATTAACTCTTAAAATAAAAGAACTGTAACTCTGTAATGATATAGACTTTATTGGATTGTGTATCTAAAACTTTCAAACTAACAATGCTATAGGAGATCCAAAAAGTAGATATCACTCAATGTTCTACTCCAGTCACACACTGTACCAAAATGCCTTCACATGATTCACTCTCTGGAACTCGTGTTTTTTTTCCAATTCTAAAGACATGGTGCACACAAATTCAACAAAATCTGGAAGCACTTTAATTGAATAATTTTACTTAACCTACTTATCTGACTGTTTGGTAACACAGATAAAGGATTCACAAAAATAAGCTATAGACTATTGCAGTATAAATATCCATACTATTCATAGTCAGACTGTGAGCCTGTAATTACGGGTTAGAGACAATTGAACAAATCTAAATGCATTGCACCGGGTGCATAGGCAGTAGTTCTGCCCCTGGTTGGCGTTCACTGGATGCGTTTGTTCATCAATTTCAATCCACAGACATCTACTGCACCCACCATAAGTATTTGAGGAGAATTCTGCCTACTCTGATCATGATGTACTGGTTTCCTACTGCTAGAGCAAGTGCAGAGCAGTCCACTACAGTCAGCACAACTTCAGATGCTTCTCTAAGGATTTGAGAGCTGATGAAGTAGGGAAGCGTCTGGAACACTTGCCAAAGATACTAGAGACAGTGTTTCTTCCTTGCCTGGACTCTTCCTGCAATTTGTTATGCCCTCTTTCTTATGCCCTTGCATTGCAGAGGGTTATATTGTAAACAAGGACTTCACTCAAATCTGGTTCATACTCCTGTCTGGGAAGAGAAGATCAAATGAATGACTAGTGTCAGTTGAGAGACAATATACCTATAGACCCATAAACCTTGCATGTTTTGTTTGCCAAGACACCCATCTCAATAAACCTTGCATATTTTTTTCTTGCCAAGACACCCATCTGTCTTCACCTCAGTCATTAGATTTGAAACCTGTCTATGATCTGTCTGCAATGAATCTTGATCTGAACCATGCCTGTCTCATTCTACCCATTCATATGCTGTGTCTGTCACCTCAATTGTTTAATTTCTTCATAATTTTTACAGAATTATCCTTCTGTCCAGGAAAGAGCACGATGCATCAAGCTCCAAGGTAGCTCCAGGCGGCAAAAGCTCAAGCTCCGCCACTGCCCCATTGATGACCTTAATAAGGGGGAGACAAACAACTGGAGTATGATGTTCTAAAACCTTAACATTGAATATTGTTTTTTTTATAATTAAATATGAATTTTATTACTGAACAGTGTATTATTCAAAAAACTGTCTCATCCTGATATGGCATTACAGCTGTGCTACTCTTACTCAGTTGAAAGAAAATACCTTAGTAGTGTTAGATGGTTGAAAAAGCTTTTACTTCTGTAGCAATTACCTTGTATCCTAACCCTTCTTCTGCCTCTGATCTTGTGGCAGTTGTGGTTCTGTTCGAGAGGAAACAGATCTGGAAGAGCCAAGCCATTTAATGTAATGGATATGAAAGTTTTATGGATTAATATATTTCTGCACTCTAAAGGGAAAAAGCAGCCTATTTGTATGCAGCACATCTCATACTTTTTTTTATTTTTATTAATATCTAACAATCCCTCTAATGATTATGTTGACACCTACAGGGGATGTCTACACAGGCATCTGATCCCCCCCAATCAGCATGCAGCACCAGGAAGCAATATTTACCCAATATTTACCTGCAGTTGCTTGCACAGCCAATCTCCTTGCAGCTTCCTCTCTGTATGTCAGCAGCAATACATAGCACATATCAGTGATACACTACATATCCCAGGCTGCTTTACAGCACAAACAGAAACCCCAGAGTTAATTCAAAAGTTGCAGCTAACCTGATTGGCTAAAACAAATCATTTTACATTTGGTACTAATTTAGCCTGGGTTTGAAAGGTGTTAACCCTAATGTTCAACTGCCAGAAATTACAAGATATTTTGCTGATTTCAATGTACATGTTTAAATGTTTATTTTTTGTTTTTTTTTTTCATGCAAAAAATGTTTGCATACACTACTAATTTGACTAATTCTCCTCTATCAGATACATTTGTAATCCAGCAAACAAATACCTTTAAGTAAGTTTCAATGCCCCTCTATTTATATACAATGGCATCTTAACAACTGTGAAAACAACCAAGGTGCCAATAGGTAGGTCAATTTAAAAGGAGGTGTTAATGCCTCATAAAGTATAAAAATATCAGCAGGCTTTGCGAGTAGGGAAGCATTTGAAGTGCATGTGATGTTACATTAAAATATAAATTTTATTCATATTGGCGATATTTCTATTTTTGTGTTGGAGAGCGCACTATGTCTAGCCTGCCCACAGAACAGAAAGAAGCTGCAACGAGTTTTAGATAACATATTAACAAGTAAACTATGAAAGTTTTGCTATGTAAAGAAGATAATCTTTTCATAGCAGGTGCAGTGCAGGCTCTCTGTCTTTTAAAGTCAACATATTATTACTGAGACACTTAGGGCCCTATTAAACTTGAAATTCAGCAGAGTTACAGATCGATTAAATTAGAAAAACCCGCAACATATGTGACCGATATCCAAATCCGTAAACCATGCTTTGCCCACATTCCATTTGTGTCTGCGAACATGATCAATTAATAAAACCCGTGGTTTAGTAAAAGAGATTGTCATCATTACGTCACTACAAAAATGGAGGTTAGATTTCAATGACTTACGGGTTTGAAGTACAAGTTGTGATCGGACGCTCATTCTAGAAATAATGCAATATGAAATAATCAATAACTATGATATTCTACTCCATGCAAGTTCTATTATATGTATTAACACATTGACTGACGGGAACGATATAACATGGAAATTAAACATAAAATAAATTATTTTTTATTTCATATTTGCGGGCTTGATAATATTGTGCTATTAATATTAATACCTTTCATCAATTTCCCTTTAATTTAAAATACAGTATTGTGTTTATTTTTGCTTTTACAGTGCTATGGACAGGACTTTAACCGCATTGCGGGTCCTCTGTAGTACCCGTAGGATTTTTTGGCTCCATTTGCCGTTTAGGGGTTTGAACGCCAATGCGTCTTTGGAGAATCGTTGCAATTTAATAGCGATTTGCTATAGTAACATTTACGGGCTTGACAGATCAAGTGCATAGCTGAGATGGAGTTCAGATTTTGACGGCCCGTATGTTTTTTCCGCCTGTAGCCCGCAGATCGCTTTAGGGTATCTTAAAGAGGCCAATTTAATAGCCGTAACTTTTGTGGGCTACTTTACAGGCTTTGGGAACCCAAATGGGAGATTTGGCGAAGGGTATGATGTCACTATTGGTATAGAAGCTGGCTTCTTTCACCCTTGCCTTCACTGTAGGGAGTTGTTTTTTTCACACACTGCATTATCTGCCCCTATAATTGGATGTGTAATAAACGTCTCTGAAGAGGTGGGTTTAACCAACAGTGGCCAGGAATCAAAGTGATTCCATGCATCCGCTTACTGAGAATTGGTAACAGGTTGGGAAAGAACCTGGAAACGATAATACAATTTTTGTAAGAATATTGCTATGAGAACAATACTTCACAGCAGTCAGCTTTATTGAGTTTCATCATGTTCATTCTCTGGGGCACAGCGATGTGAGAAAGTAAACATCTAAACTTAATTTCTTAAATTGTGCACAATAAATATGAAACTATAGTACTTGAGAAAAAAATATCAAATATATTTTGTCTATTTGTATTTCAGGAAGCACTATGCAGAGTTACATGTTTTATGTAAACACGAACAATATGAATTGTTAGGCCTAGCTCTCTGCCAGACAATTTCTGGCTCGCATACTGGTAAACCTTCCTTCAAAAGAGGTTACTCATTGTATACTTTGGTTGTTGCTATAAATGTACTGAAAAGAATCTATGATCTAACAAGTAGAATGCTTTCCTAATATCTTCTTGGCTTTCGCATCTCTGTTGGATAGGAATACAATTATCTTCAGAATTATTACTGATGCCATATTAATAGCAATCTGTTACCTGGAAGCAGATGTGGCATGTTTCATCCAATAAAAGGGAAAAAAACACTATACCTCCTCCTTTTAATCCCACAGCTCACATAACCTGATACACTTTTCCATGTGTTTCGTCCAACAAATGAACAGCAATAATTTATAAATCTGTTTCTGGCTTTTTACTGGCAGAACAAAACAAACATAAAACACTTATACGTTTCTTATAAGCCAATGAAATTATTATTGAAATAATAAAAGAAGAGAAGTGAGAAAAGGATATTGCTTACTGGCTCCAACTGGATTACTGCCTCTTTGCTTGTCTTAATGTCTCTGATTCTTAAATACTGTACAGTTTAAGGCTACTGTAGAATTAAAAAAAATCTGGGATTTCATTCATTAAAAAATTACTAGAGCCTTTGTAGGAGACAATACTTATTTATCTGATTAATTAACAAAACACAAAAATCATCACAATAAATTATGGATTTAACTGGTGGGTCATGTGGAAATAATTCTCAACTAGTTGATGTCATTGATGACACACCAAGCAGCAATGATTTTTCTTCTAGAATTTAAAATGAATATCCCTCAAGAAGTACAAATCTGAGCACTTCCCTTTCAAGCATTAACCACTAAATGTTTCAGTGCTTCCTGGTAAAAACAAACATGATAAATTGGTGTGATGACTAAATAACTCTCCAGATAGACAAAGGCCAGACTTAGCAACAATCCAACCTATATTTAGTCATAATTTAAAAATATCAGTAGCTGCATGTATTCATCATTTAGTTAGATTAATAGGGTTTTATTTTAGCCTTAACTATCCTTAGTCTGAATGTACTGTCTTTAAATAGCCAACATTTCCTTCAGAAGTTTTTGAAAGCAAGTTGTCGAGAATTGGGGTATGTTATTTAAATAATCCCTGTAGCATTTGGAAAATGTTAAAGGTTTGCAAATGATGTAACTTTAAAAAGAACAGATATGTAGCGATGAACTTACATAGCTGTTTGAATGTTTGAATATAGAGTTTCATCTTATGTGCCTTGAATACTTCCTGATAGATTGGTGTCCATGGTGCTTAATGAGTGAGGAAATGAGGAGAGTAGAACAAGATGGGGAATTTGTTCTAAAGTTATCAATACCTGCTTCTGCAGAAATATAAATGTTCCTATCGCGACCATCACAAAAGTTTCCTGGCTACCTCCAGTGACCAACAGATGCATCATCATTTATTTTTTCTAATTAAAACCTAGCTTTAAGATATTTTCCCTGTATAATTATGCTTTTAGTCAGACTCATGTTTTTCAAACATATATACTGTATATATATATATATATATATATTTATATGCAGTGGTCATTTAAGTAAGACTACAAAACTGTTTAGGATCATTAATAGAATAATGTCAATATCATAGCAGGTTATCATGTCTAGCAATAGGATACAAAGGATCAGCTAATGTGTAGTATTGCTTGGATTTCATATTTTGCTCTTTGCAGCTTTCCTGTCGCTGCTGGAATTATATAAACCATTTCTTTTGGGCATTCTTTAACATTTGTTGCTGCCCAGAGAAATATTTGATCAAAGCAATTTTACAACAGGGCTAGTCTGTTACATTTTTACAGAATTCACCAAGATCCAAAGGTAGTTGTGAAGATGATGTCAAGGTCTTGATTTCATATTCCATTGAAATATTTGACTATTAAAAAGGACACATTAAAACCCCTTAGAAAATGAACAATATTATCGCTCATGGCAATACCATTATTGTAAGGGATTAATTCAATGTTGAACAACTGCATTGGCAAGCACTAGTATAGTTGTGATCACTGATTAAACACATTTCTCTTTTAAAGCAGCTGGTGTTAACTCAATGACAATCAAACCATAGTAGAAAAATAAGTAGGTAGACTAATCGCGTGCATTATAATTCATGCAGGACAATATAATGTTGTTAGGGAAGGAAATCACTGTGCTAGGGATAAGCGCTCTCCTCTGGAAATATTCTCTCATTCTGATTGGGAGACACCTACAGCCTTACTAAATTGCAATTCGGCCAATTGAATAGGGCTCTATATAAGCACATAGCATATAGTTTTACAGAAGTTTTTAGTTAGTGAGGACCTTGCTTTTGGATGGAAGTTCACTAACTAAAAACATCTGTAAGAAAAATGCTCTGTGCTTATATAGAGCCCTATTCAATTGGCTGAATTGCAATTTAATAAGGCTGCTAGATTCTACCTGGTACAGAAGAGCAAGGGGAATATTCCCTGGGGAGAGAGCTTTTTCTAGCAGATTGATTTCCTGCCCTAACAAATGTTCTTTGAAAATGAAAGCTTATTCAAATGTGTGGTGTAGGTTAGAATGGAAAAAAAATTGTGAATATAAAGAAATGATGCATTTTATTTGCTTAATACTGGATCAATGAGGTCATTGAGAGATGGTATTAAACATCTTTGGATAGAATAGTATTAATCATCTTTGGATAGATGGTATTAATAATCTTTAGATAAATAGATAGATAGATAGATAGATAGATAGATAGATAGTTGAATTAGTTATAGATGCAGGATAATTGTAGTTGTAGAATAGTAAAATAAATAGTGGTAGGTATATGGATATGATAGGTAAAAATATCAGATTAGCAACTGTGTTGGTAGTAATGATTGGAATAGAGTTTGTGAGAACAGTAGAGTATTTGTAGGAGATATAGGAATAGAATGAGTGAATGGGGGTTATTGGCGGGACATTGTAATAGTTTTGTGATAGATATCATAACACCACTATGGCTGAATTCTACTGAAATTTAAAGTAGACAAAAAAAAATGTAATTTAGGAAATATATAATTTAGTTTTAGCCTTAAATGTGCTGTTTCTAATTGTGCTGTTTCTAATTAGCCAACATTTTTTAAAGAATAGTTTGTAAGCAAGTTGTCCCGAATTGGGTTATGTAAATAACCACTGTAGTGTGCGGAAAACTTTAAAGATTCACAAAAGTATGTAACTAGAAAACGGAACTGATATGTAAGCCATGACATTACATATCTGAATGTTTCAATAGAGAGTTTATTCTTATCTACCTTCAGCACTTCCTGATAGGTTGGAGTCCGTGGGTAAATGCTTATCTTATGATACAGTGAGGGAGAGCGGAGGAGGAGAGTAGAAAGAGATGGGGGAATTTATGCTAAACTATTCAACATCCTGCCCCTTCATAGCCCATGTATGCAAAAAGACACAAGGAAGCTTACAGGCCCTGCAACCTTTGTATTTTATGTACTTTACATATTTTGGCTGCCTCCAGTGACCAACAAAGACATCATTTTTTTTCTAATTAAAAAAGTAGCTTTAAGACATAATTATGCTCTTAGTCAGACTTAGACTTAGACTCAGTGGTTCTTTAAGCAAGACTACAAAACGTCAAAGTCAATATCATCAGCAGCCAGGGATATAAGAAGCAAAAAAAATCTGGGTGGGACAACTGAAAAACTATATATATATAGAAGAGCGAGGCATTTGTGGGCACATTTGTGTGTCCCGGCTCAACTTCCCAGAATGCAGTGTAATAACTGTTTTTCTCAGAACTCTGAGCTGGAAGCAGGTTTTTTAACTTGCTTTAGACATTCAAATGTGAACACAGATGTACTTTTTATTTACTATATATATATATATATATATATATATATATATATCCCCTTCTGGATCACTATCTTGTCATGGTGCATGGGCTTGTGTACCTCAATGAAGTTGTGAGTTGTACCATGTAGGGGCACCCAAGATGGGCAGATCATTGCAGAGAGGTCAGGCAAATCGAGGTCCACTGGAGAAGCAATTGGCAAACCCACTCCAGTATATTTGCCAAGCATGACCAGAGACATAGCAATAGTTGTGCCTGTCGTGCAGCGGTCCATAAGGTCACAGAGAGTTGGACACAACTATATACTATTATATATATATATCTAGTGTGAATCAAGTGCGCTATCAAATCTAATGCGCACCCCAACATTAGAACCCATGAATAAAAAAAACGTTTTTGCTGGCGAATGTAATGTGCATTTGTCATTTGTACAAGAAGTACCGAACACTGAGTTTATGTTACCAATTTATGTTATGTTACAAACTTATGCCACTGCGCTGGGGCTCTCTGGGTGCCAGGCTCTGTGTGCAACTGTGCTGGAGCTCTCTGGGTTAGAAAAAGAAAAAAGGAAAAACAAACCTTTGTTGTCGGCAAAATTACTCCTCTGCAGAAATACATTTTAATAGAAAATATATTTTTTAAAAACTTTTAATTTTTTATTTTATTTAATACACTTAAAATTCAATTCAAATAAAAAAACGATTAAAATGTTTGTTTTTTTAAATAAATATGGTAGATCAGCTGCTTTTTTCCTGACTATATCCTCCGTGTCAAATAATCACAATATTTTAATAAATCCAAAGACGTCACCTAATCTGTCTATAGTAAAGATTAGATTTTACCTCACCATTTACCTCCTAAAATGTAATGTGAACCTACTCTACCCTATATAAATCAAAATTCCAACCCCAAAATATCTGATGCTTAATGTATATTATTGTATATTATTATAAATACAAGACATATAAAAAGATGAAAAAGTGCTATCATTATTCCACTATAATTATGACTTTCAATTGGAAGGTATATACTTAAAACACTCAATATGAAAAACAATTCAATATACTGCAGTTCAATATTTAGTCTAAGTAATGGGATGATACATATGTGGCAAATATGCCACAGTCTTACCTTGTTTGTCGAGTGTCTTTGTCCGGATGGAGACGGATTGATGCAAGCCGGGCCCGGCGTGTTAACGTCTTATACGGGGCTCTGGTGACGTCATAAACAAGCAAAGAAGCAGGTCTACGGTGACCGACGTGCACGTTTTGGGGCTGCTGCTTCGTGGGGCTCTCTGGGTGCTAGGCTCTGTGTGCCACTGTGCTGGGACTCTCTTGGTGCCTCTTCCTCCGGCGGTCACCCACTCGAGAGCTCCGGGAAGCTAGAGATGGTGGTGTCGCGGTATGTCCTGTGCTTTCCTTTTTGCAATCGAATCTAGTGCGGCATAAAATACAGGTGAGAGGGGAGTGTTTTTGCCTGGGTTAAACTTGCATATAAGTTTGGGCCTAGTGTGTGACTGTATCTGATTTACTCAGACAAGTAAAGTGTGTTTTATTTTCTGTGTGCAGTGATTTGGTACAGTTGAGAGGGGAGTGCTTTTGTCTGGGTTAAAATTGCAAATAGGTTTGCGCCATGTGTCTGACTGTTTGCATCTGATTTGCTCAGACAAGTAAAGTGTGTTTATTTCCTTTGTGCAGTGATTTGGTACAGGTGAGAGGGGAGTGTTTTTTCCTGGGTTAAAATTGCATATACGTTTGGGCCTTGTGTGTTACTGTTTACAGGAGGGAGTTCAAAGAAATGGGTCAAATTGTAGTAATTATTTTGTTTTTGTAATTATGAGTCAGTCCAGTGGCGACCTCACTCAGTGTACTTCCTGTCATATGTATGCACTACTGGAACAGATGATCCAGAGTCCATACCTCTGTGAGAGGTGTGAGCAAAAAGATGAAAAAGTGCTATCATTATTCCACTATAATTATGACTTTCAATTGGAAGGTATATACTTAAAACACTCAATATGAAAAACAATTCAATATACTGCAGTTCAATATTTAGTCTAAGTAATGGGATGATACATATGTGGCAAATATGCCACAGTCTTACCTTGTTTGTCGAGTGTCTTTGTCCGGATGGAGACGGATTGATGCAAGCCGGGCCCGGCGTGTTAACGTCTTATACGGGGCTCTGGTGACGTCATAAACAAGCAAAGAAGCAGGTCTACGGTGGCCGACGTGCACGTTTTGCGGCTGCTGCTTCGTGGGGCTCTCTGGGTGCTAGGCTCTGTGTGCCACTGTGCTGGGACTCTCTTGGTGCCTCTTCCTCCGGCGGTCACCCACTCTAGAGCTCCGGGAAGCGAGAGATGGTGGTGTCGCGGTATGTCCTGTGCTTTCCTTTTTGCAATCGAATCTAGTGCGGCATAAAATACAGGTGAGAGGGGAGTGTTTTTGCCTGGGTTAAACTTGCATATAAGTTTGGGCCTAGTGTGTGACTGTATCTGATTTACTCAGACAAGTAAAGTGTGTTTTATTTTCTGTGTGCAGTGATTTGGTACAGTTGAGAGGGGAGTGCTTTTGTCTGGGTTAAAATTGCAAATAGGTTTGCGCCTTGTGTCTGACTGTTTGCATCTGATTTGCTCAGACAAGTAAAGTGTGTTTATTTCCTTTGTGCAGTGATTTGGTACAGGTGAGAGGGGAGTGTTTTTTCCTGGGTTAAAATTGCATATACGTTTGGGCCTTGTGTGTTACTGTTTACAGGAGGGAGTCAAATTGTAGTAATTATTTTGTTTTTGTAATTATGAGTCAGTCCAGTGGCGACCTCACTCAGTGTACTTCCTGTCATATGTATGCACTACTGGAACAGATGATCCATACCTCTGTGAGAGGTGTGAGCATGTGGCCTCTCTGGAAGCTCAGATTGGAGAACTGGACAGGAGAATTGCAGCACCTACTGATATTCCACTGGAAATGGGGTTGGTGCTCACGGAGCACAGTTTAGCTGGGCCTTGCATGGAGGGTGGAGCTGGGGCTAGTGAGGATGTCCAGGGAGGTAGCTGGGTTACAGTTAGAAGGGGAAACAGGGGGAACAGGATCAGGAGGCTGGCCAATACTGAGTTGGAAAGCACCAACAGATTTGCCAGATTGAGTAAAACTGTTGGGGATGTCCATTCAGGAATGGCAATGCCAGATAGAGCTGTTCCCTCTAACAGCCGGGAGAACAGTTCTGCTGGAGGAGTGGGAGGGCAGTTTAGGCAGAGCAACAGACAGGTTTTGGTGGTAGGGGACTCTATTATTAGGAAGGTAGAAAGGGTGATTTGTTGATTTATCGGGAGGGGCTGGAAATGAACCGGCGGTCTTGGTACATATTGGTACCAATGACAAAGTTAGGGGAAGATGGAGTGTCCTAAATAATGATTTTAGAGAATTAGGCAATAAGCTTAAGGGAAGAACCTCCAAGGTAGTATTTTCTGAGATACTACCAGTGCCACGTGCTAGCCCAGGGAGACAGAAGGAACTAAGGGAGGTTAATGTGTGACTAAAGAGGGAGCTTTTGTGCTAGGGGAAAGGATGGTACATCAGCTGGGGGAGCTTTTGAACTAATAGGTGGGGGTGAGGGACTAGATAGAAGTAATGGGGTAGAAAGTGTAGAGGGGATAAGGGATGACTTAAATGGGGGAGGAGGGGATAAGGGATGACATACTCATGGGGGAGGAGATGGGGGGAAGGTTCGTATAGTCAATAGGGAGGTATTATTAAGTAATTCAAGTGCAAATGTATGCTTACTAATGCCAGAAGCTTGCCAGGAAAAATGGGAGAGCTAGAATTATTGGCAATTAACGAAAAATGGGATTTAATAGGCATTAGAGAAACCTGGTAGTATGAATCTTATGACTGGACTGTTAATCTGGATGGTTATAACCTATTTAGTAAAGATAGGGGCAATGGTAAAAGGGGAGGAGGGATTTGTCTGTATGTTAATCCTGAATTTAAGGCTATAGTCAGAGAAGATATTTATGCTGGAACTAGCAGTAATGTTGAATGTTTGTGGGTAGAGTTAAAAAGCGGAGGAGCAAATTCCAAAAGAATATTGGTTGGAGTATGCTATAAACCCCCAAATATAACTGAAAGTGAGGAAATACAATTATTGTTACAGATTGGAAATGCAGCTACGCATGGGCAAGTTCTAATAATGGGAGATTTTAACTACCCTGAAATAAACTGGATAAATGAGACCAACAGTACGGGCAAAGGGAGCAGGTTCTTGAGTACACTCAGGGATCATTATCTGGCCCAGGTTTTACAAGAGCTTACTAGAAATGAGGCCATCTTGGATTTAGTCAACACAAAAAATAGTGATATGGTATCAAATGTTGAAATAGGGCAACGTTTGGGAAACAGTGATCACAACACAGTCTCATTTGAGATTGAATTAAAAAAAAACTGTAAGGGGCCAACAAAAACTCTTAATTTTAAAAGGGCAGATTTTAACGGTCTAAGGGCAGCAATACAAAGTATAGACTGGGACAGAGAACTGGCAGGTAAAAATACTGAACATAAATGGACAACATATAAATACATACTAAATATACATACACATCGGCATATAGCATGTGGGAATAAAAGTAAAAGGAGTAAATTACATCCAATGTGGCTTAAAAATGATTTAAAGATCAAGATACGGAGTACAAAACAGGCATTTAAATTATACAAAAGAGAGGGGACAGAGACTGCTTTACGGGAGTACAAGGAAATCAACAAGTCTTGCAAAAGGGACTGGCTGAAATAAAAAATGAAAAATGAGTTGCAAAAGAGAGTAAGACTAACACTAAAATATGTTTTAACTATATAAATGGGAAGAGGGCCAGGATGGAAGCTATAGGAGCATTACAATGTGACACAGGCCGTCTGATAATTAGTGATCAGGAAAAGGCAGATGAGCTAAATAGGTTATTTTCTTCTGTATATACAAGGGAGGTATCAGTGGTTACACCATAATGGGGCTACACTACCTTCACCAAATAATTGGTTAACGCAGGAAAAAATCAAAAAGAGGTTGGAAAAAATAAATGTCAATAAAGCCCTGGGTCCTGATGGAATACATCCAAGGGTACTGAGGGAACTAGGGAACTGGGTTCTGTAAAAGCCAAGCCATTATATATAATTTTTCACGATTCACGCAACAGTGGAGGTGATACCTACATTTAAGAAGGGGGCAAGAGCAAATCCGGGGAATTATAGACCTGTAAGCCTCACTTCTATAGTGGGAAAGCTTTTAGAAGGGTTAATAAGGGATAATATACAAGAGTATGTCTATGCAAACAGCACTTTTAAGTAGGAGCCAACATGGATTTATAAAGGTATAGGTCGTATCAAACAAACCTAATTAGTTTCTATGAGGAGGTTAGTAGGAACCTGGATAAAGGCAATTTAGTGGATTTAGTCTTTTTAGATTTTGCAAAGGCTTTTGATACTGGTCCTCATGGGAGACTATTGTGCAAACTAAGGGAGACAGAAATTGCAGTAAATATTTGCACATGGATTGAGAGCTGGCTAAAAGACAAGAAAACAAAGGGTTGTTGTAAATTGAACATACTTGGTTTGGACTGATGTGGCAAGTGGGGTTCCTAAGGGCTCAGTATTAGGTCCTCTCCTTTTTAAAATATTTATTAACAACTTAGAAGTAGGATTGGAAAGTAGTGTCTCCCTTTTTGCTGATGACACGAAGTTGTGCAAGGTGATTTAATCAGAAAATGACGTACTTTCCCTCCAAAGGGATTTGCATAAATTAGAGAAATGGGCAATTAAATGGCAGGTGATATTTAATATGAATAAATGTAAGGTTATGCATCTGGGAAGGAAAAATAAACATGCAATCTATAAATTTAATGAAGCAAATCTAGGGGTATCTCATATTGAAAGGGATTTGGGAGTGCTTGTGGACAACCACCTATGTAACAGTTCTCAATGCCAAGCAGCAGCTGCAAAGGCAAATAAACTATTAGCATGTATTAAGAAGGGTATAGAATCAAGGGAGGCAGATATAATTCTACCACTATACAAATCCCTACTACGCCCTCATTTGGAACATGGAGTACAGTTTTGGGCACCAATTCATAAAAAGGACATTTCAGAACTGACAAAAGTACATAGAAGTGCTACAAAACTTATAAGAGGAATGGAGTGGCTAAGTTATCATGAAAGACCAACCAAATTAAACTTATTTTCTCTAGAAAAAAGGCGTTTTCGAGAGGATGTGATTACCATATATTAATACATCCTGGGTCAGTATAAACATTTGTCAAGGTAGCTTTTTGTGCCAAGAGGTTTTCAACTGACAAGAGGACATCCTTTAAGGTTAGAACTAAAAAGATTCCACCTTAAAGAAAGAAAAGGGTTCTTCACAGTAAGGGTGCTTAATCTGTGGAATTCTCTACCAAGGGAAGTGGTGACAGCGGATTCGATAGATAACTTTAAAAAGGTATTGGATATATTTTTAATTAAAAAGGGCATTCAGGGTTATCCTGGTTAATTAGAGAGGGAGTATTGATCCAGGAAGGAATCTGATCGCCAGTATCTGGGGTCAGGAAGAAATTAATTTTTTCCCCTTTTGAGACAATTGTCAAAGTTTCACTGTTTTTTTTGTTTTTGTTTACCTTTCTCTGGATCAATTAACAACTAATCCGCATATTGCAGATCAGAGGAGATCTTAAAAGGTTTAACTTGATGGGCTAAAAGTCTTTTTTCAACCTCAATTACTATGTAACTATGTAACTATGTACTGTGACATACTGAAGCAGAGCATGATCCTCTCCCTTCAGAGACTGGGATATAATTAAATATTTACAAAAATATGAGGGGTGTACTCACTTTTGTGAGATACTGTATATATATATATATATATATATATACACACACATACATTTTATATATATATACTAGTAAATTGCCCGTCAAAAACAACAGTGTAAAACAAATTAGATATTTCAAAAAGATACTGAAAGAAATAAAAAAAATCAGAAAGGGACAATTAATAATCGGAGGGGATTTTAATATGTTGTTGGATCCGGTAAAAGACAGAATAGGAACAATAAAAAAAAATTCTGAAAATCAGATCAAAAAGACTTCTAAAGATTTTGAAAAAATAACATCTAATGATGACCTTTTTGATGCATGGAGATTATTACACCCAAATGAGAGGGAATATACATTTTTTTCAAATCGTTTTAATTCCTACTCAAGATTAGACTATTTTTTAACAGATATAGATACATTAAGACAAATTAAGTATATAGAAATAAATACTGCTACATGGTCAGATCACTCAATGGTATATATTAATTTAAAAGAAGAAAAGATAAGTAAAAATAAAAAAAAATGGAAGTTAGACTTGATCCTATTTAAGAATGAACAAACTTTGGAATTCCTAAAAAAGGAAACAAAGGAATTTTTAAAAATTAATAAAAATACTGTAGACTCACCCTCCATGCTCTGGTGTGCATATAAATCAGTTATAAGAGGTCAAATGATTTCACGGATGGCAGGAATACATGGGGAAAGGGGGAAACCCTTGAGATTACTGTACATAGAATTGGAGAAACAAACAAGAGAAAATAGAGCGAACCCATTGGAGGAAAGATCAGCGCAGAATGCTAAAAAGAAAGCCCAAATAAATAAAATATTACAAAACCAGGTTGACTCTCTGATATGGAAATTTCAACAATCCCATTTTTTAATGGGTAACAAAACAGGTAAATATTTGGCCAATAAACTAAAAAGACAAAAAAATCAAAATAAAATATATAGTCTAAGAGGACCAGATAATGCTCTGTATACTCATCCCGATAAAATAAGTCAAATTATGAAGATGTTCTACAGTTCATTATATAATCTAAATAGTAATTCCATATTTAAAAAACCTAGTAAAGAAGAGATAAATAGATTTCTGAGTAAAGTGAGTCTACCAAAATTACAAGAAGAAGATCAAAGATTTTTAGACCAAGATATCTCTTTGGAAGAAATAGAGGAAGTAATCAATAAAGCAAAAGTTAATAAAGCCCCAGGTCCAGACGGCTTTGATCATCTATATTATAAAATGTTTCAAAAAGAAATTGGTGAACATTTGCAAAATATGTTTAATGAGATTAAAAATCACGGAAAAATGCCGTCAGAATTATCAGAAGCTAAAATAATTAATATTCTAAAACCGGGGAAAAATCCAGAAGAAGTAAATAGTTATCGTCCTATTTCACTTATTAATATAGATCTCAAAATATATACAAAAATTATGGCTAACAGATTAAATAAAATTATTCCAAAGTTGATACATTTTGACCAATCGGGCTACGTTCAAGGCCGACAGGCATCAGACAATACCAGACGTTTAATTGACTTAATGTTTTCCATTCGGAAAAGAAGGATCCCCACACTAATCCTGTCACTGGATGCAAAAAAAGAATTTGACAGGGTTAGTTGGTGTAACGAAATCCCCTATTTTACAGACTTCACGAACCCACCTGTTCTGTTATTTGAGGAGTTACAATGGGCTTTCGTGGAAATAACTAATAAGACAAACTTCAGTCGACGATTCTGAGAACTGTGTTCGTAGGATCTGAGCACTATTCGCCTAGAATATGCACTCAGATCTCAGCTATCTGGGGATATGTGGAACTTCAAGTTTACATTGTGTCAAAACAAAGTTATACATTTTTATTCTGTTTTATTAAAACAAAGAAGCCATGTTTCTTTCTTCCTGGAGAGAATTAAGGCTCTCTGTGCTACCTTAATTTAATTATCTCCAGGATAGAAAAGAGGGAGTGATTTATGTGTAAGGGGAGTGCTTATGCTATAGCCATTGTGATTGGCTACTGATTCCTTTGTCCACCAGGTGGAAGACCTGATAATACCGGGCGTGTAGCCTAGAGTAAAGAGTTCATGTTTACCCCTTCATGAAGTTTTGACTCATGTTTGGGGGATTGGGAGCTATAATCACTTCGTTTCAGCTGGAGTTCGGAGGAAAATGCAAGGATCCTTTACACTGGTGGCAAGTGGTGGGGATTTCCAACCGAACGGATATACCGAACTGAAACTGGTGAATGGCGCATAGATACGAACGCTTGAAACGAACCACACTAAAGGAACTGCTGGAAGCTCGAGGCATAGTGGCAAGCAACAAAACGAAAGCCACGCTAATAGCCGAACTACTGGAGAGCGATCAAACCGGCGAACCACAAATGGCGAATACAGAGGAAACAGACTTCCAGAGGGACGTGAGATGGAGACTCAGCCTGGTAGGACCTAACCCTGCACCAGAGAGCGTGGTACAGATCTTGGCACAGGCTACTGAGACCCAGAATGCCAGGGAAGCACGAGAAGCCAGAGACAGATCACCTCCAGTGGATATATTGTCGCTATCTGGATCTACAATGGGGCGTCAGCGGAAAATTAACTACGCTGCATTTAAAAGCTTCGTGGAAGATGAGATGGATATTGACAATTACTTGCAAGATTTTGAAAGACAATGTGTGTTAGAAGATTTGGAAAGAGCTAACTGGGCTGCCGTAGTAAGTAGTAAACTATCAGGTAGAGCAGCCGAAGCATTGAGAGCTGTGCCAGATGGGGATATACAAAACTATGACAAGATAAAAGAGATTTTGTTAGCCCGGTACGCTGTAACCCCTGAAGCCCATAGAAGGAAATTCAGGGCTCTCAGAAGACAAGGTAAAGATTCCTATACGGAGTGGGCATTTCGTATGCAGCGCGCTGCCAGCAATTGGATGCAGGGGAATCAGGCAACTACTTTAGAGGATGCTGTGCAGTTGTTGTTGCTAGAACAATTTTTTGATTATACCCCAGCGGAGGTGAGAGATTGGGTCAGAGACAGAAAGCCAAAAACGGTAGAGGAGGCAGCACGGCTGGCAGCCGAATTTCATGAGAGCAGGCGGATGGATGGAAACCGAGGAGTCCAGAGCCCGAGGCCTTCCTCTGGCCCGCCAACTATGCCACAGAGGGTACCACCAGCAGGGGGCAATACCACAAACAGAGGGTACCAAAGGACTGCTCCGATGTGTCATGGGTGCAAACAAGTGGGGCACATCAAACCTAACTGCCCACAACGCACTACAGACCGATGGGGACGGGCACCGATACCACAGACAAAAGCCGCCGCACACTGTGTGCAAGAGGATTACAATTATCTGCCTCAAGAGACACCCAGTGGCAATAGTGAAAATTGGGCCACCTTACATGAGGTAAACCCTGTACAAGCGGCTGGGGATAACAGGGCACATCACCGCCAGTCAGTAAAACTCAATGGGCAAGAGGCTCGAGGACTGAGGGACAGCGAGGCTACTATTACTTTGGTCCAGCCACACTGAGTCGCCCCGACCCAGCACACAGGACGTACCATTGCTGTAAGGGTACCCGGAGGGGCAATTCACAAGTTACCAACAGCCCGAGTCCACATCGATTGGGGTACCGGGGCCAAGGCGGTGGAAGTGGGCATCATGCCAGATTTGCCCGCGGAAGTACTGCTGGGAAATGATCTAGGATGCTTGACGTCACAATTGGCAGCCTGCAGTACCGAAGGAGCCCTACCTGTTACCACTCGGCAGCAATCCAGAGCTATGGAAGCCTCTCCCTCGACTCATGACCAGGTAAGCGATAACCCTCTGACGATCCCCCCTGACCAGACTTCTTACTGGGGTACCCCTCAAGACTTCGGGCAAGCACAACGGGAGGATCCCACCTTAAAAGGGTATAGGAGGAAGGCAGAACAACCCCAGGGAGACAGAGATCAGGCAAGGTTTAGCTGGGAAAAGGGTTTACTGTACCGAGTGACTGGGGGGACAGGAACAGGAGCGGGCCAGGTAGAAAAAAGACAGTTGATAGTGCCCCGTAAGTATCGGGTAGAACTGTTGCGGATTAGCCACGATATTCCCCTAGCAGGTCACTTAGGCATTAAAAAGACGAGGGACAGACTCACCCAGTCCTTTTTTCTGGCCAGGGGTCACGGGAGATTTGCAAGATTACTGTAGGACCTGCGAAGTATGCCAAAAGGTAGGGAAGAGAGGGGATCACCCCAGGGCAAAGCTACGCCCCCAACCCATTATTGAGGAACCATTTTTCCGAGTGGCGGTTGATTTAGTTGGCCCACTCAGTAAACCCAGTCCATCCGGTAAGAAATACATTCTTACTGTGGTAGACTATGCTACCCACTACCCTGAGGCTATAGCTCTGTCGAATATACATGCAGAGACGGTAGCGGAAGCACTAGTTCAGGTGTTCACTAGGGTGGGATTCCCTAGGGAGATAGTGTCCGATCAGGGAACCCAATTCAGAGCTGTGGGGTAAAACCCATATTAAGTTCCCCCTATCGCCCCCAAACCAATGGCCTCTGTGAACGATTTAACGGCACCCTTAAGCAAATGCTCATCACGTTCACAGAGACCTGCAGGAATTGGGAAAGATTCCTCCCTCATTTACTTTTTGCCTATAGGGAGGTTCCCCAGGAGTCCACCGGATTCTCTCCATTCGAGCTATTATACGGGAGACAGGTCCGGGGACCCCTGGACCTTGTGCGGGAACATTGGGAAGGTGATATGGAACAAGCAGGTACCCCTATAGTCTCATTTGTACTAGAGCTGAGAGACCGGCTACAGACTCTGACCGAAACAGTTCGGGAAAAACTGCGAGCCGCCCAAAAGCAGCAAAAATACTGGTATGACAAGGGAGCTAGGGACCGTATATTAGAAGTGGGACAAAAGGTCCTAGTTCTGAAACCCATCAAAACAGATAAGTTGCAAGCCTCCTGGCAGAGCCCCTACACGGTCCTAGAGCGGATCAGTGATACCACGTACATTGTGGCAGACTGTTCCGATAATAGGATCCGGAGGTCCTTCCATGTAAATATGCTTAAGCCATATCTCGAGAGGCCAGAGGAGGTCTCCGCGGTATGCGCTCCAGCATATGAGGATAGCGAGGGTATCCCTCTACCAGATATGCTCCCACAGAAACCCACAGGAGTAGACCAAGTACAGTTGGAGCCAGCATTAGGTCCCGAGGAACAAGCTCAGGTTTCCCAACTGTTAAAGGAATTTGGGGGCATGTTTTCTGCAGCCCCAGGGTATACGACCCTGGCAGTCCACCGAGTGGAGACCCCAGGCCAGTTACCCCTGCGGCAGCAGCCTTACCGAATTCCAGAGGCAGTACGGGAAGGTATGTTAACGGAACTCCAGGATATGTTAGAACTGGGGGTCATAGAACCGTCCCAAAGCCCCTGGGCTTCCCCAGTAGTCCTGGTTCCTAAAAAGGACGGTACCACCAGGTTCTGTGTGGACTACCGTAAACTAAATGATCGGACCATTACCGATGCCTACCCCATGCCCAGAGTAGATGAGCTGCTAGACCGTATGGCTGGGGGGAATTACTTGACCACTATTGATCTGTGCAAGGGATATTGGCAAATCCCCTTGGAGCCTGAGGCCATTCCGAAGTCGGCATTTGTCACCCCATTTGGCCTATACCAGTTTAAGGTTAATCCATTTGGGATGAAGAATGCCCCAGCCACTTTTCAAAGGATGGCGGACCGGCTCCTAGAGGGATTTCAGGGCTTCGCTTGTGCTTACCTGGACGATATAGCTATCTTCAGTGACACTTGGGAAGCCCACCTGGAACACATTTCAGTAGTGCTCAACCGAGTTCAGCACGCAGGGCTCACGTTGAAGCCTGAGAAATGCCACGTGGGCATGGCGGAAGTCCAGTATTTAGGCCACAGAGTAGGGTCAGGCAAACAGAGATCAGAGCCCGCTAAAATTGAGGCCATCACCCAGTGGCCCCAACCACGGACAAAAACTCAGGTCATGGCATTCCTGGGTACCGCAGGTTATTACAGGAAATTTGTAGCGGATTACAGTACCCTGGCCAAGCCCTTGACAGACCTCACTAAAAAGTCCCTGCCCCGACAAGTAATCTGGTCCGCTGAGTGTGAGGAGGCTTTCCAGAAACTCAAGGCTGCGTTAAGTGCATCTCCTGTGCTAGCGGCACCGGACCATACTAAAAGGTTTCTCGTCCACACAGATGCCTCAATGTTTGGACTGGGAGCAGTATTGAGCCAGGTGGGAGACGATGGCATGGATCACCCAGTGGCGTACCTGAGCAGAAAACTATTACCCCGCGAAGTCAGCTATGCCACTGTGGAGAAAGAGTGTCTGGCATTAGTCTGGGCACTTAAGAAGCTACAGCCTTACCTGTATGGATGCTCTTTCACCGTGCTGACTGACCACAACCCTTTAATTTAGCTCAACAGAGTGGCTGGCGATAACCCCAGATTACTCAGATGGAGCTTGACGCTGCAACCCTATAATTTCACAATGCAGTACCGCCCTGGGAAACAGAATGCCAATGCCGATGGCCTCTCCCGGCAAACTGAACTGGAAAAGGCGTAATTTTGGTTGGTTTCTGGATTACCGGACATCCCTTAGCCGACCCGTTAGGATCTAAGCAGGTATGCCGTTCCATGGGACTAAGGGGGAGGTGTGTAACGAAATCCCCTATTTTACAGACTTCACGAACCCACCTGTTCTGTTATTTGAGGAGTTACAATGGGCTTTCGTGGAAATAACTAATAAGACAAACTTCAGTCGACGATTCTGAGAACTGTGTTCGTAGGATCTGAGCACTATTCGCCTAGAATATGCACTCAGATCTCAGCTATCTGGGGATATGTGGAACTTCAAGTTTACATTGTGTCAAAACAAAGTTATACATTTTTATTCTGTTTTATTAAAACAAAGAAGCCATGTTTCTTTCTTCCTGGAGAGAATTAAGGCTCTCTGTGCTACCTTAATTTAATTATCTCCAGGATAGAAAAGAGGGAGTGATTTATGTGTAAGGGGAGTGCTTATGCTATAGCCACTGTGATTGGCTCCTGTTGTTTCCTTTGTCCACCAGGTGGAAGACCTGATAATACCGGGCGTGTAGCCTAGAGTAAAGAGTTCATGTTTACCCCTTCATGTAGTTTTGACTCATGTTTGGGGGATTGGGAGCTATAATCACTTCGTTTCAGCTGGAGTTCGGAGGAAAATGCAAGGATCCTTTGCAGTTGGGAATTCATGGATGCAGTATTACAGAAGTTTGGGTTTATTAACTTCGCCTCTAAAACAATTAAAGCTATTTATAAGGATACAACAGCATACATTGCAGGCACAAACTTCGAAACAGTGAGGTTTGCGATCAGTAATGGTACCTGACAGGGGTGTCCCCTTTCTCCATTGCTTTTTCTGTTATTTATGGAACCATTAGCCTCATTAATAAGGAAAGCTGAAAATATCAAAGTTATAAAAATAGGAAATAACGTTTACAAAATAATGTTATTTGCGGACGATATCATGTTAACACTAACAGACCCAATAGATTCATGTGCCAATCTACAACTTTTGTTAACAGATTTTGGTAGAATTTCGTATTTTAAAATAAATTCTCTGAAATCAGACATCATTCATAACTATATAGAGCAAGATACATTAAATAAATTAAAAAAATTATATGCATTTAATTGGAATACTAAGTATGTTACTCATTTAGGCATAAAATTTAGCTTCCAAAACAATAAAATTATAGTAAAAAATATAACAGAAATATTAAAACAGATTAGAATATTATTATATGATTGGAATACAACAAGATTTTCATGGTCGGCCAGAATAGCCATAGTTAATATGAGTATCGTCCCCAAAATAACATATATACTTAGATGTGTCCCGGAAAAAGTTCCGGAATACATCATTAAAACAATCCAGCAAATAATAGACAAATTTATATATGCAGGAAAAAAAGTGAGAGTTAAAAAAAACTATAACAAATAGAAAGTTTGATCTGGGAGGTATGGGATCTCCAGATATGAAAGTGATTTGTGAAAATATAGCAATTTCTCATATAATCAATATGAATATACAACATAGGATAACAGGATGGAAAAACATTGAGGAAGATCTCCTGGGAACTACTCCAATAAGAACATTGCTGGGGAAATTTTATGGAAAAAAAGCAATATGGGATAAATTACCAGAAGGTATTAGATCTATAATAAAATTTTGGGGGAAAAGCAAAATTAGAGCAGAGTTATTTCATATACCTTCTGCTTCTACACCTATAGATATATTAAGAGATGAATCATTTAATATAGAAGTGAATCTATTGAAGAAAGCATCAATTTTGTATATAGCAGATTTATACCCAGCAGGCAACTTAATAAAGCAAAGGGAACTTCAGGAGAAAGGAGTATTAAAATCCTTTTCATGGATAAAATATGGAATATTGCTAGAAAAAATGAAACAAAAGGGAATTATATATGATAAAATAGATAAATTGTATAACCTGGAAGCATTAATGATTAAAGGTCAGGTGAATCATCTGGTATCAAAAATTAGTAAATTTATGAAATTTGGGAAAACAAAGAGTATAAAAGATTGGGAATATAATCTTAATATAGACTATAATGAGCAAGAATGGTTAAGGGCCTTAAGGTTAATGAAGAAATCCTCTATTAATACCATGTATAGAGAGTTGTATTTTAAATTAACACAAAAGTGGTATATAATTCCAGCAACTATGAAAAAGATTGATTCCCAAAAATCATCATTATGCTGGAAAGGTTGTGGTAAAGAAGGCAATACACAACATATGTGGTGGGAATGTGATAGGATAAGAAAGTTCTGGGAAGAATGTTGTGGATATTTGACCATAATTGCAGGGACAAGATGTCCGTGTTCCCCGGAGTTAATATTGTTCCATATAGGGATAGATACATTTTTCCCCAGAAATAAATTATTGATATCTCATATATTATTGATCATTAAAGCAATGGTAGTTAAATATTGGAATAAATTGGAAATTCCTAAGGGGAAAGAGGTGATTAATAAAATCAATCACAATAACGATCTGATGAAAGAAAATATTAATGAACAGTCCAAGAAAATAAACACTCTTAATTGGACTATCTGGGAGCAGTATATGGACGAATATTAAATGGGGAACATGGAGAAAGAAATACGTCGATGTTCATTGACGATTGATAGATTTATAAACGCTGCTATTCAGTCCAGAGATAGATAAAAAAAACATTTTTATTGCTTATTTCTCTTTAGAATCAAATATTGGTCTACTGTGTCTATGGGCATGTCTTTCTCGATCTCGGATCGCTATGTTATACTTGTGTGTTTGTATCTGCTGGGAAAAATGTTTGTTGTATGTATGTTTTATGATCAATAAAAAAAAAAAAAAATGACAGTATAATGTTTAATTTTTATCTCCCTCCCCCTCTCCCTCCATTGTTTCTCTCCCCCCTTCCCTGTGTCTCTCCCCCCCTTCCCTCCCCTGCCCCCCACCTCCCATGTGTCTCTCTCCCCCTTCCCTCCCTGTGTCTTTTCCCACCTCTTCCCTTCCCTGTGTCTCCGCCCCTTCCTCCACTGTGTCACTTTCTCCCTCTCTCCTCACCTGTATCTCTTTCTCCCTCTTCCCTCCCCTGTGACTCTTTCTCCCTCTCACCTTCCCTGTGTCTCTTCCCCCCTGCCCTCTGTCTCTTCCACTTCCCTGTGTCTCTTCCCCCTCTCACTGCCCGTGTCTCTCCCCCTCCGGTGTCTCTTCCCCCTCTCCCCTTCCCTGTTTGTTTCCCCTTCTCCCTCCCCTGTGTCTCTTCCCCCTCTCCCATGTGTCTCTCCCCCCCTCCCCTGTATCTCTTCCCCCCACCTGTCCCCTGTGTCTCCTCCCCCCTCTCCTGTGTTCCCTTGCTTCCCTGCCCTGTGTTCCCCCACCTCCCCTGTGTCTCTCCCCACATCCCATCCCTGTGTCTCTTCCCACTCCTTCTCTACCCTGTGTCCCTTTCTCCCTCTCCCCTCCCCTGTGTCTCTTTCTCCCTCTCCCCTTCCCTGTGATTCTTTCTCCCTCTCCCCTTCCCTTTGTCTCTTCCCCCTCTTCCCTCCCCTGTGTATATCCCCCCTGCCCTGTGTCTCTTCCCCTTTCCACCCTCTCACCTCCCCTGTGTCTCTACCCCTGTGTCTCTTCCATCCTCTCTCCTCCCCTGTCTGTTTCCCCCTCTCTCTTGTGTCTCTTCCCCCTCTCCCCTGTGTCTCTTACCCCCTCTCCTGTGTCTCTTCCACCACCTCTCCCCTGTGTCTCTTCCCCCCTCTCCTGTGTCTTACCCCCCTCTCCCCTCCCATGTGTCTCCCCCGCTCCCCTCCCCTGTGTCTACCTCCTTATCTCCCCTGTGTCTTCCTCCTCCCCTCCTCCGTGTCTTCCTCCCCCTCTCCCCTCCCCTGTGTCTCTTTCCCCTCTCCTCTCCCCTGTGTCTCTTCCCCCCTCCCCTCCTCTGTGTCTCTTCCCCCCTCCCCTTTGTCTCCCACCCCTCCCCTTCCCTGTGTCTCTTCCCCCCTCTCCTCTGTACCTCTTGCCCCCACCTCTCCCCTCCGCTCCCCTGTGTCTCTTTCCCCCTTTCCTGTGTCTTTTACCCCCTCTCCCCTCTCCTCCCTTGTGTCTTTTCCCCCTCTCCCCTCCCCTGTGTCTCCCTCCCCCTTTCCCCTGTGTCTTCTTCCCCCTCCCCTGTGTCTTCCTCCCCCTTCCCCTCTCCCCTGTATCTACCTTCTCCTCTCCCTTGTGTCTTCCTCCCCCTCTCCCCTCACCTGTGTCTCTTCCCCCCATGTACCCCTCTGTCTCTTCCCCCCACCTCTCCCCTCCCCTGTGTCTTTTACCCATCTCCTCTCCTCTCCCCAGTGTCTTTTCCGGCCCTCTCCCCTGCCCTGTATCTTCCTCCTCCTCCCCCCTGTGTCTTCCTCCCCCCTCCTCCTCCTCTGCAGTTCCTGGCTGTTGCACGCAGCTCTGTACGGACTTAGGAAGTGGAAAGTGGGTACGCTCCCATGGAGCGTTACACACTTACCACAATTATTATAGTTAAGGGGAGCCTCTGTTTGAGAGAGTGTGAGGAGACACATTCCAGTCCAGGAAAAAGCTGCTATCTGCATCAAACCAACGTTACTGGGCCAGCGAGAAGCCCTGCTTATCAAGTGACTTTTGGAAACTGCTGTCATCACCAGACTGGAGACTTACTCACTGCAACCTTTAGCTACTGGCGAGACTAACCACAAGCTTATTTCAAGATCAGAAGCCGTTTACCTTAATATTTACACCCCCAGGGAAGGGACTGTTGATACTAAGAGTGACTTTACTTATTAGAGTACCTGTAGTACTCTTTATGGATCCCTGCGGTTGGGGCACACGGAGAGATGGGTGGGCCAGTGCCCTGACCACTAGGTGGGGAAAGTTTGAGATGCTAGTACCTGCTGTCTGTTTGGTGCACGTCGTTGAAGACCGTTGCTCTCTCTTATTTTGGTTCTTTGTTTTATTTTTTTACTTGAAGCTGAATAGCTGCTCAGGCATAGTCAGGGCGTTCCAGAAAGTTAGTAAAAACCTTTTATGTAGATTTTATTTCCTCTAGCCAAGTTGCTGCTAAGGTTGTTTTATTTTGTTTTCACTGGCACAATAAAATACCGGTCTACTGCACCATACTTCACATTTTTTGTACATTCCTTAAAAAAAAACTCCCAGCAGCCAACTTTTTGTCACAATATATATATATATATATATATATTTATATATACAAAAATATATCTATATATATAATATTGTGGTGAAGTGCCACCAGAGGTCAGAAGAGAGCTCTTTAAGACTTCTCCTCAGAAATGAGAGAGTTAACAGCCTGCTCAAAAAGCAGGGGTGTGGCTGCAATCTAGGCCTGCTTTTACCTCCAATTGATTGTTTGGAAGTGTGGAGCCTGTGAAGAGGCAGAGGAAACCTAAAACAGCTCTGTGTGGTGAGAGAGAGGTCAGTGAGACCTGGAAAGCCAGTCTGGCTCCCGGAAGTGTACAGCCAGCGCAGTTGAGAGACATTGAGAAGAGTGTTCAGCGTGACCGGAGTGGTCAAAGAGACACAGCTCCTCTGCAGATGGATTGGAGACCCTGAAGGGAGTGGACTCTAAAACAGGCAAGTGTGCAGGTTTGTGTTTTGGACTGTATTATGCATTACAGTAGAGCAGTGAGGGAGCTGCAGATAAAAGTGTAGGTAGTGCTTCAAAGAGAAGATGGGATTTATTTTCTGTTTTGATTATTTTCTGTTAGGCTGACAAATAAACCGCAAGATCTGTTAAACCATACAGAAGGCTCCAGAGTACTCCATTGCGGTGCTGGAAAACAAGGCACGGATTCTGAGCTTGACAGTGAATCTGTCATATTATGGTGGCAGTGGGGGGATAGAAAATTGTCTGTGTTTAAGAAGACAGCCCACAGTACAGGATCATAATAAAGGAACTATTGAAAGCCCTGGTAGATGCCACTACATGCCAGGAAGTGCGCGGAGCTTATCAGCAAGAAAACCAGCAGAAATGGCTGAAAGGACAGAGCCCATACTGCAAAATATGATATACTAAGAGAAGCTGCTGCTTGTCTGAGAGAGGCCACAGAGAAATGGCAGAGACAAGCGGAAGAGGACAGAGTCCAAATGAAAGATTTTTTGGAGGCACAGAAAGTGCAGCTGCAGCAACTGAAGTCTGCAACTAATACTGTGGTTACAGAAGCAAGTGGAAGCATGAATCCTAATCGCTTCCTAAAGAGGATGGCCGCTCAGGATGAAATTGAAACATATCTCCTGAACTTTCAGATGATTGCCACTAGGGAAGGGTTGCCTAAAAAGGACTGGGCAACAGTCCTTGGTCCCTATCTATGTGGAGAAGCACAGAGAGAATATTGTGATTTTGCCTGAAGACAAGGTAACTACTTATTGTATCCTGAAGGAAGAGATCATTGACAGAGTAGGAGTGAAAAGAGTACAGAGACTGCACTCCTTGGATTTTTTTGACAGACTGGATCATTGCTACCCAAGGAACATGCTTGTCTGCCAAGGTTTAGAATGCAGTTTCCCTGTTAAGGGAAGGCAAACCGAGCCTGATGCAGTAGGAAATCAGGAGTTAGAGACCTGGTGGATGGCAGAGAGAGTGGAAAAAGACACCAAGTTCAATGCTGCAGAGAGGTCAAAGAGACGCAGCTCCTCTGCAGATGGATTGCAGACCCTGAAGGGGGTGGACTCTAAAACAGGAAAGTGTGCAGGCCTGTGTTTTGGACTGTTTTATGCATTACAGTAGAGCAGTGAGGGAACTGCAGATAAAAGTGTAGGTAGTGCTTCAAAGAGAAGCTAGGATTTATTTTCTGTTTTGATTATTTTCTGACAAATAAACTGCAAGATCTGTTAAACCATACAAAAGGCTCCAGAGTACTCCATTGTGGTGCTGGAAAACAAGGCATGGATCCTGAGCGTGACAGTGAATCTGTACCAATATATATATATATATATATATATATATATATATATGTATATATATAAATATATATATATATATATATATATATATATATATATATATATACAGGGAGTGCAGAATTATTAGGCAAATTAGTATTTTGACCACATCATCCTCTTTATGCATGTTGTCTTACTCCAAGCTGTATAGGCTCGAAAGCCTACTACCAATTAAGCATATTAGGTGATGTGAGAAAGGGTGTGGTCTAATGACATCAACACCCTATATCAGGTGTGCATAATTATTAGGCAACTTCTTTTCCTTTGGCAAAATGGGTCAAAAGAAGGACTTGACAGGCTCAGAAAAGTCAAAAATAGTGAGATATCTTGCAGAGGGATGCAGCACTCTTAAAATTGCAAAGCTTCTGAAGCGTGATCATCGAACAATCAAGCGTTTCATACAAAATAGTCAACAGGGTCGCAAGAAGCGTGTGGAAAAACCAAGGCGCAAAATAACTGCCCATGAACTGAGAAAAGTCAAGCGTGCAGCTGCCACGATGCCACTTGCCACCAGTTTGGCCATATTTCAGAGCTGCAACATCACTGGAGTGCCCAAAAGCACAAGGTGTGCAATACTCAGAGACATGGCCAAGGTAAGAAAGGCTGAAAGACGACCACCACTGAACAAGACACACAAGCTGAAACGTCAAGACTGGGCCAAGAAATATCTCAAGACTGATTTTTCTAAGGTTTTATGGACTGATGAGATGAGAGTGAGTCTTGATGGGCCAGATGGATGGGCCCGTGGCTGGATTGGTAAAGGGCAGAGAGCTCCAGTCCGACTCAGACGCCAGCAAGGTGGAGGTGGAGTACTGGTTTGGGCTGGTATCATCAAAGATGAGCTTGTGGCCCTATATGAAGCAAACTACCCAACCCTCATTAAACAACTAACTAGAGACCTACACAGGTGGTCAGAACTAAAGATTTCGTGGTTAGGAAAGCTACATGCCGTCAAAATGAACGTACTCCCCAAACTGCTCTACCTGTTTAGAACTATTCCTATCTCGATATTAGCGATAGACCTGAAAAAAATACAAAAATTATTAATGAGTTTTCTGTGGAACAACAAAAAACCTAGAATTAACAGAGAAACAACCACTGCGGCCAAGAGGGATGGTGGGCTTGGATTTCCAGACATTTCCAGGTACTTTAAAGCAGCTAGATTAGCACAACTAGTAAAGTGGTATATCAAGGACTCCCCCCCGGTATGGGTTCAATTAGAAAAACACATACTAGGGTCCAATGATTTAATCATGCGCCAACTACTATGGCTCTCAACTCAGCAGGGCTTCAAGTTACCCCAATCAATCCCATCCAGTGTGAGGCACTCAATTAACTTATGGAAGGATATAAATAAGAGGAACAGGCTACTTGGCCCAGAGTCAGGGCTCAGCCCCTTATGGCCACTGTCAACTAACCCCAAAATAAACTCTATTGCTCAATACAGATGGTGGATTGATAATAATTGCTCAATAGCGGCAGATTTACCGGTTGTTAACCAAAAATGGTCCACCACCGCCTTCTTAGAGGACAAACTACTACCTCCGGGGGAATGGCTTAACCTACTCGCTATAAATCAAAGATTAATTCACATCACTAAGAATAAAGGAGGACAAAATACATCATTATTCGAAAAATGTTGCATTAAATTCCCGGGAGGGAAAGGGAACATCTCCATAATATACAACCATTTAAGCGAGTTAGTCACGCCCCCTAAATTACACTATGAGTCAGCATGGGAAACTGACCTCAACATACAATTAGACAGAGACCAATGGAACAGCATTCAGAAACAAGCAAAAATCACATCACTTAACGTAATTATGAAGGAAAACGCCTATAAAGTTATCATGAGGTGGTACTTAACTCCAGTAAGAATGCACATAGGAAACCAGACGATTAGCGACACCTGCGAAAGGGGCTGCAACCAGAAAGGGACTCTAATCCATAAACTATGGGAATGCCCTATGATTAGACATACCTGGGTGGACACTTACAAAACCCTGGAGAATTTATGGGGTCAAAACTATCCCATGAGACCAGAAGAGGCCATTCTGGGTTTACCGGTAGAAGGGATGTCCAACTCAGAACAATTCCTAACCAACCAAATTTTCTTAGCAGTTAGGATAGTAGTAGCCGCCCATTGGAAATCACCCACCCCATTGTTTGAAGTAGTCTTAAACAAAATTGAGTTTGTTCGGTCCATGAGCATTTTGTCCGCTGAGGTTGACCATAACTACAAACGCTGGGCCTCCTGCTGGGCCGCCTGGGAGACAAGACGAGGCAGATGAATAGGGTGAGTGACACTTTTTCCCTCCAAAGGAGCTATTAAGGGATCCATATCAGGAGTTGTCATAACTTACCCAACACCATTAGCCTCATACAGTAACCTAAACACAGAGTTCGCAACATATTAGTGGAAACCAACCAAGCTCAAGACAACAGATGGTCAGGAATCCAAGTTCATAAAAAAAAAATTCCCATAGTTATGGGACTTTATTACATACAGTTTTTTTTTTTTTATTAGTATTAAGTTAATTGAAAGCTAATACCAGCTATTATATTTCCAGAAAAACGGAAAAAGAGAGGAGTTTTGGACAGGCAGATGACATACTAGAAACCAGTTATGTGAAACACGTTTATTGTTAATTTCTACTTACCATCACAAATGTTTTTGCTGGACTATGTTGTATGTCTGACCTGTCTAATAAAAATCAATTTAAAAAAAAAAAAAAAAGATGAGCTTGTGGGGCCTTTTCGGGTTGAGGATGGAGTCAAGCTCAACTCCCAGTCCTACTGCCAGTTCCTGGAAGACACCTTCTTCAAGCAGTGGTACAGGAAGAAGTCTGCATCCTTCAAGAAAAACATGATTTTCATGCAGGACAATGCTCCATCACACGCGTCCAAGTACTCCACAGCGTGGCTGGCAAGAAAGGGTATAAAAGAAGAAAATCTAATGACATGGCCTCCTTGTTCACCTGATCTGAACCCCATTGAGAACCTGTGGTCCATCATCAAATGTGAGATTTACAACGAGGGAAAACAGTACACCTCTCTGAACAGTGTCTGGGAGGCTGTGGTTGCTGCTGCACGCAATGTTGATGGTGAACAGATCAAAACACCGACAAAATCCATGGATGGCAGGCTTTTGAGTGTCCTTGCAAAGAAAGGTGGCTATATTGGTCACTGATTTGTTTTTGTTTTGTTTTTGAATGTCAGAAATGTATATTTGTGAATGTTGAGATGTTATATTGGTTTCACTGGTAAAAATAAATAATTGAAATGGGTATATATTTGTTTTTTGTTAAGTTGCCTAATAATTATGCACAGTAATAGTCACCTGCACACACAGATATCCCCCTAAAATAGCTAAAACTAAAAACAAACTAAAAACTACTTCCAAAAATATTCAGCTTTGATATTAATGAGTTTTTTGGGTTCATTGAGAACATGGTTGTTGTTCAATAATAAAATTAATCCTCAAAAATACAACTTGCCTAAAAATTCTGCACTCCCTGTATATATATATATATATTTTATATCTATTGTGACAGATTCACTGTCACTCTCAGGATCCGTGCCCTAATATCCAGCACCAAAATGGAGAAAGCAGGAGACCTTTAAATGCTTAGCAGATTTGTGCTGTTTATTTGTCAGCATACAACAGGAAATAAACTAAACAGAAAATAAATCCTAGCTTCTCCTTGAAGCCCTGCATAACTAAACTGTAGTTCCCTTACTGTTTTACATAGAAGTGCAAACATACAGTCCAAACATAGGTAGCAGAGGTGTCTTTCCCTCTCATCTCTCTCTTAGGCTCCATATCTCCGGCCTCTCTTTCCGAAGCAGATCCCTCCTTCGGTCATCACCTTCAGGGACTTTCTGTTCCTCTTATCTGCATGCTCGCTCTTCAAAGCTTCTGGCTTTGGTCCATTAGTTTTCAGTGCGGCCTCTGACGGCGGCCCTGCACACTTCCACAACACTCCAGCTCTGTCAAACAACTCTCCACCTGGGGACAGCAGCAGGTCTTGATTGCAACCACAGCCAAGCTTTTTAAGGATCTTCTTACCATCTCACTCCTGGGGAGAAGTCTTGAAGGGCTCTCTACCACCCTCTGGTGACACACCATCACACTATGTATATTTATGTATATATATAAATATCCCGGTATAGGTACCTTATCTCTTCTTGTAGTAATGTATCTGTCCATCCTTTCCACTCTGTCCCTCCCCAGCAGTTCCCCAGTAGCTCCCCAGCAGCTTCCCTCACCTCCTCTCCATTTGGCCAGATTGTATTCATACCCGGGTCTCACGAGCTAATCTTGCGAGATCTCGTTAGACCCAGGAATGAGAAAGAAGCCAAAGGGACAGGAGGTGAGGGGAAGCTAATGGTCAAATGGATTACCTGGGGGGATTTGTCCCCCTCGACCCCCCCCATCCCACCCCCCGGTTCCTACGGCCCAGCCAGCAGCTTAGCATGTTCTTTATATTTTGTTTTGTTTTTCTCTTAAGAACTCAACAACAATTCTAAACATTTGAGACACACACTGCAGTAAATTATTAGATTGCTTCAGATTTATCAATATGCATTTAAGACATAGTATTGGACTGTTTGTTTTGTTTTTGCTCCATCCAGGCGACATACACATGCATGCATGGCCTGATGCATGTTTCGCAAACAGGCTTCTAAGGAGAGAGCCTATTGGTGATGTTGCAAGCTGGGACAGAGTCTAGGGCTCAGTTAGAAGCACTTGCTGCTCCCTCAACTAATGGAGCATGGAAATACTTTTGTAAAGTAGGGACTTTGATAGGGACTAGTAAAGGTAATATTTAACTTTTTCAATGGCCTGCTTAGAAGAACAAGAACTTTGTGTCAGATTAATTTATCAGATTTACTCACATCACAAGAGATATAGAGACGCTCAGTTGCAGGGTGCCATTTTACCCTGTAAGAGGATCTACTGGGAAAAGATCATTCTATTAGGGGTAATTTTCATATACATCATTATGATTGATATTTCAATGTGATCATCAGAAAATATATTAGGGACACAGTTTTTTCACTCAAATGGATAATTTATTTTCCCCATATACACTAACAATTTAATTAAGCCAGTCTGATTTCTGAAACTAGTGATCAGGATCAAAATCTATTTTAATCAAAATCTATCATTTTGGTAGTTCCTATGGAATATGTTGGCACGTTGTAAATAAACAATAATAATAAATAAACAATAATAAAAAGGTTTAATTAATTTAAGCAACACCTAAATGTTTTTCTAACAGTGCTCTTTATATTTCTTTTTACATATACAGTATAAACACATACATTTTAATGTAAATAAAAATGTGTGTTCACATTAGGATGTGAAATGTAGGTTTACTGATAGAAATTATATAATTTTGCTAATAGTCTATTAATATAAAGAAAATGTTTTTTAAAAGTAGAGGGAATAATTTCAAATAATTGCTTGTTTTACAGTTATAAATCCTCCATATAAATCTAATGGGGTTTGTTTTTGTTAATGGGGCAATGAAAGACTTGGCATGTGATAAGAGTTTCAATATTAAGAGAGACATCATAGCAGATTGCACAGATTCTATTCAGCATCCCATCACTGCCCATGCTAGTTCTGTTAGGATAACATGGTTGTTTGTAAGGGACAATCACTACAGCCTCTATGCTAAAATAAGCAATTTTGAGATAAAATGCATCTCTTGATATCAAAATTATATCACTATTATATGTAAACTTTGCACATATTTTGTATTTCTAAAAGAAAATAAACACATTAGAACATGTATTGTCCCTTTAATGGTTAATGAAGCTTACTAACAGGTAAGTACAAAACAAACAGGACAAAAAGTGTCCTGTGAGTAAAATTTTGCTTGTGGCCTACACATTGACAACCACTGTCATACATTTGAAATATATAATTTTGAATTACTTAATTTGAAAATAGGTAAGGATGTTCTTTAAAATAAAAAATATATATTATTAGCAATAATAATAATAATACAACATATAATGTATTACTTTTTTATGGAATTATGCTGCTAAGGAACCTACCATTTTAGTTTCTAGGTGCCTTCTTCCTGAGGTGGGAGGAGACTTTGAATGCAGAACTTTCCAGAAGTGGAATCAGTAAGAAAAATGGAAGTCTGCAGTAAAGAGCAACTGCATATAAGTGGAAAAAGGCTGTGTGTATTTTTTTATTAACTTTCTGAAAACATTTGCGCATTATTAAGTTTAGTTGTTCAGAATGCATATAGAGTGGTCCGTTAGGAAAACATGGACATATGTTATGGTTAAGGTATGTGTTGCAGTCCCTACCTAGATATTTGCTGGGATAAAGCTTAAAACACAACTTGTAACCAAATGAATTTTAAACATAATAACTTTTTTATTGTGCACTGCTAGTAGAGATAGGCTGTGTATTCCCAACAGTAATTTAGACAATCCTTACTTAATGTAGGGAGTTTGGTTAGTGTGTGGACTACAATGACATCTAAATCAATAGGTTTCAGTGGATAAGTGTTGTTTTAACTTTCTGCCTGCTTCTGTTTTATTGCCTGATGGATTTTGGCTCTCAGTTTTCCTCTTCTGAGGGCTACAATCCGCACCAAATGTTTCACATTACTCAGTGTGAAAAACCTCCTATTCTTTCAGATTTTTTACAAGTTCATACATCCGTGGAAACCTGATATTTCATATTTCATTCTGCTTTGTGGATGTCATTGTGAGGGATGCTGGTTCACATGCAACAGGCCTCTGCTGTCTTTGATCAGCTTGACCGCAACTAATTGTAAATGGAGAACAAATGAAGGAAATATTTACAAATTTCATGGGAATTCAGGCAGGGTCTAAGCCTTCACTAATGCCTCCATTCACAGTAAATGTTTATTGAATACTTTTAGTCTACTGTGTACTCCAATATTTATATAGTATTAGATTTTAGCTTGTTTAGAGTAGATCCAGAGGACTTAGTAAGGTGACTCTCTTCTCGTCCATGCCTCTCTCTCCAATCCCTTGGCATAGGCAAATCTGGGACTGCTTCAAGTGCCACTGATACAAGAGTCCAAAATCTACAGCTGTAACCAGGACAAAAAAGATGACCGTAAAATCTAAAACAAATTTTGAGGTGCAAAGCTGGGTTGGGAAAAATCAAATGAAAATGTTAAAGATTTGTCCAAAATAAAGTCATAAACGACATAATCCAAGTTAAGCAGCTGCTTGGGTCACACAGGTTAATTCCAAAAAGCAACAAAGCAAAACTTTTATATTGTGAAATTAATCTGCCTCTAATAAGATTAAAGAATAAAGCATACCAGTTTACTTACTACTTTTAGAATTTGCTTAGGCTAGAGCCAATATTTCAAGGTGTTTTACTCATGGAAGATCTCCAGTAACTTAATGGTAAGCTATAAATTCAAAGACTGAACCGGCTAATAATGCATATTATTCACTTTTTCATTAAATCTTCTGCACATGTATTCCTGGATTATGTATTAATATTTATACTACAGTAATTATAGTTATATTTTGTAGTGTTTCCTTTACATTCTTATATGCATACATTTATAGATTAATTACTTTTAATACTTACAGTGTACATGAAAAAAAAAATAACAGAAACTTGAACTAAGTCTCTCATCATGCTGTTTTATCCAGCTGTGCATACTCTTTGTGCTTATCACCCTCTCTTCCCAGTGAGATATAATTAATGTCAGATAAAGCTATTAGCAAAATTGCTACATGGTTGTAAATGGTGCTGTGCCCTGTACAGCTCTCCGTGACCTCATGGACTACAAACAAAACATGCGGAACCACTTGGTTTTCATGGCAGAGATACTGTAGTGGGTTGCCAGTTCCTTCTCCATTGGGCCACAGCACCTAGTATTCCCAGGTGGTCTCCCATCCATGTACTTACCAGTGTGACCTCTTGGTTCTCTGGCTGGATTTGAACCCAGGTCATTGTGGTGAAAGCACCTGCATCCTGACCACTGGGCCACAAGGCTAAATGCTTACTATCAACCAATTGCAAGAATATTTTTTGTGTAATTTCCATTGTTGCAAAAGCTGGGACCTTTGCTAAGTTTCTTTAATGTAGAGGGACATAATTATTTTAAATGTCTATACATTATCAGAGAGATATTCAAATATATGTAATTCATACTAGACTGCTTGCAGGAGACCCCATCTCTTACACAGTAATACAGTGCGGCTATGCTATACTGCATGTGTTCATATCCAATACTTTTTTAGGATGAGTAATAATAATTTCCCAACTACTGTTTATGGCATGTCATTTATTAACATTATGTATTTAAAAGTGTGCATTTTAAACATCATGAATTTTGCTGGTATTAAAAGATACCTGAAAATTAGAAACTATCCGATAATGGGTTAAAGAATCTTTACTTATGCCAGGAACACTTATAATCATATAGAGTGAGTCCTCAAAAATAATAACTAATAATAAAAAATTGCTGTTTTTTTATTCCTATAGTTTGCTCAGTAATAAAGTATTATATTTTTGGGGTATATTTGGTGCCCTTTCTTGTTACTTCTCCCTGTTTGTTTTTTTAGATACAGCCCAGTTTGGATTCAAGGCAATTTGAGGCTTCTCTATAATCTCATGGATTCTATTGGTAAATATTTTTTTCAAGACTAATTGAAAAATGGTCCCTAAATTTTAAATCCTTTCACCTTTAATTTGCACTTTATAAAGCTCTTTCAGCTTCGATCCTATTTGCAACAACCTATCTCTGCAAGTCTGTATTTTCAGCATTGGTCAGTGACAATACAAAGGCTAGAATTTCCATTGAATTTATCTCCATGCTGACCAAAAGCAGGATCTCTTTTAAATGATCATGAAAACCTTTTTTTCAGTGAATTACTTTTATATATTTCTGTATGTGAGGAATTGACTAGAAAAAAAATATCCTTATTATCTAAATTCTTGTTTTATTGATTAATTTGGGGTGTAAATATTAAGTTCTATTTCAGGGGAGGTGTGAGGGTAAAATCTTTCCAGTTGGCTTAAAGATTAAAATTAGCCATTTTATATTTTTGAAAAAAAGAGAGCTAATAATGAATATGCATACTTCGTAAAGAACATGAATATAAAGATGGAGCAATTAGTTTATTCAAAAATCTAACTTGTTAAATACTCTTAAGGGAAAAGATCATTTAGATTTGATGTCATAAGATACAATGTGCATGGTTGCATCTTTTTCAATTTTTGTGGTAGCCTTCTTTTTTAATTTGCAGTTATTTTTACCCAGACATCTTATCATACAACTACATTCCCATACATAGGTAATAGTTTTTCCAGTCAAATGTGTGTATTGTCGAATTTTGTATGTTTTGCTGTCTACAGTACACATTTCTTCTTGGTTGACAGCTTCTTACAGATTTAGCATGCCTTGCAATTATAAAATGTAACAAACCAAAGATTAAATTAAATGAGTGTATTTAGTTCTGCAGGCAGACAATATCCCATATATGTAATTTGCATATTTAGCTATCTTAAATCTGACCAAGATTTTTTTTGTTGGTATATAGGTCTTAAAATTAAGTCCAGTGCAGAATATTGATTAAATAAAGGTGCAGATTTCTTATTAAAGTAGATGCACATTATTCCAGACCTTAATGACCTAAACATAAGAGCTAGATATCTTAATTATCTATTAATCATTAATAAAGTTAACATTCAATAATTTAAAAAACAACAACATTGAATGCTAAACTTACTTTCAAGAATCAGATTTAGCTGCTGCTGGTCTCCTCCCACTAAAAGGTCAAATAGGGGGAAGTAACTCTAGCAAGCAAGAGGGTCTATATTGTTAGGTGCAACTTATATCATCACATACAGCGCCTTGCAAAAGTATTCTCTCCCTTGGCTTTTTTCGTGTTTTGTTGCCTCACAACCTGGAATTAACATGGATTGTTTGAGAATTTGCATCATTTAATTTACAGAACATGCCCACAACTTTGAAGATGTTTTTTTGTTATTATTGTGAAGCAAGAAACAAATAGGACAAAATAACAGAAAAAGTCAATGTGCATAACTATTCACCCCCCTAAAGCCACCTTTTGTGGCAATCACAGCTCCAAGTCGCTTTGGATAGGTCTCTATGAGCTTGCCACATCTTACCAGTGGGATTTTTGCCCATTCTTCTTTGCAAAACTGCTCCAGTTCCCTCAAGTTGGATGGTTTGCGCTTGTGAACAGCAATCTTTAAGTCTGACCACAGATTTTCTATTGGATTTAGGTCTGGGCTTTGACTAGGCCATTACAACACATTTACTGTACTGGTCCGAATATAAGCCGCACCCGCATATAAGCCGCACCCGCATATAAGCCGCACCTGTAAAATTCAAGGGGAAAAAAATTGAAAAAAGATAGTACTCAAATATAAACTGCACCCTTAAAATTGGAGAGAAAAAGACTCTTTTACTCTCCAATTGATCAGCTATTGCAAGACACAGGCTTTCTAATTAGTACTGTAGCTTTTTTTTGCAGGTTACAGGCCTTACAAGATGTTAGAATCACTAAAACCATAAATCGCTATTCAATTGCTACAATACCGCAGGGCCAAAATCCTCACATTGTGTGGCAAACAACATTGCCAGATTTAAATTGTATTCCCGTCATTTTTGACAGGCAATTTCCTAGTACGTAATATTTATTTATTAAATGTCAACATTGTGTAGCAAAAGCATTACCAAAAATGACATCAAAGGGGGTCTAGTATAATATCACCAGTAATATTATGGATAACATAAGTTTTAACACTATATGTAATATCATCAGTTATGTCATTCATTAATCATATAATTGGGATGTCTTGAAGTCACCTAATATTGATTATGATTTCATGAATGATGTCATCTTTTTTTTTACTTTTTTTATTCCAGTCTTAGGTATTTTTGAATTTTTGAAATTCATACAATTTTCACTGAGAAATTAATTAATTAAATTTGTGTTTACATGAGTCACTGGTAAGTCCCCAGACAGACCCACAGCAACTGCTCAGTATAGTGAGCATAATAACAAATAGAGTTAACCATTCACAAATTAATCTGTGCAGAGTATGTAATGCTGGTATCACCTAAACAGGTCAGTTGGTTAACTGCTTGCTCCATTCCTGAGTTCATGGAAAAACGGCTATAAATTTTTGTGTTCACCATTCGTTCACCGCGCAGTACGGCATATGTTAATAATCATGGAACAGTCAGTAGGTAGTACACACTGTGGGCCTCATTCAAATCCTATTTGGCCAATTGAATAGGGCTCTATATAAGCACATAGCATATTTTTTTTCCAGAAGTTTTTGGTTAGTGAAGACCTTGCTTTTGGATAGTTCACTAACTAAAAACTTCTGCAAAAAAAATGCTATGTGCTTATATAGAGCCCTATGTAATTGGCCAAATCGCATTTGAATGAGGCCCGTGTCTGTAAACAGACCTAAAACTTTAGATTTTTTTAGCTGTTATTAGTTCAATTAAAAAAATAGTTAATTTTACCTACAATCTTGTGCTCTTTCACACCATGAAGAGCACCTACAGTGAGGTAAATGGCCCTTAAGTTGTCCATCCTGCTCTCCAATCTTAACTGTACTTTAATGCAGTTTTTTTTTACCAATTGTCAGTGTTTATCTCAATTGTATTTTTTTTTTTTTGTTATTGTTGTTTTTTGTTTACATTTCAGTCACTTGGAAACTGATCTAAATAAATGATGACACATTTAAATAACTGACAGATAAACAAATTTTTTCACACAGAAACCCCTCTGACATAAAGACCAATAATAATAAAAACAAAAGTTACTTATCCATAATAAAGATGGGAATTTACGTTTGGAAACATTTACAATAATCCCTGATACACAGACCTATTTTGATGAATTTATAATGAAACAGAACACTGAATGGACAGTGAGGTAGTGAGGAGAGTGTCTACAACATTATACTCCATATAGTAAGCTTCATGTTTACTGTTGGCAGGGGGAAATACTGTCTCCCACAATAAAGGCTCCTTAGGAGTTTACACCTTATCAAACCAAGCTTATTTTTGAATATTTTTTGTTCATACACCTTAGGTTGCCTAAGTTTTATATTGGTTTTATTTAGTTAAAAGCTGTTGCATTGTTTTCAGATAGTGTAGTTGAGAATCCCAAACTGCTGTTCAGAGGCAGACAGTTTGTCTGAGATCACTGGTGAACCTAATAAAATAACTGACACTATTGTAAAAATTGGTTCTCCAGCCTTAGTGAGCCTAATAAACAACTTATATTTTAAACATTGTAAAAACAGCCTATCAGAGAAAGGTACCACTAGGATGAAACCCTATTTTTATTGGCTCACATTTCAGTCTAATGAAAATACGTTTTACACGTAGAAACATGTCAGGAAGCAGGCAAGCGTAGCGTGAGTCATCACGCACTCTGAAACCAGGAATCTCCGAATCAATGGAGACACTAAAATACTGAATAGGAAAGTTCAGAGGTAGTTGTAGGGCTCAAATTAATTTAAAACTATTACTGTTTAAATTACAAGCAGTTAAGGACCTATGGGGACTTAGTTAAGAGGGGATATAGATATATACCAAGAATCAGGGGCGCCAGACCTGTGTATATATACACAGTATAGAAAGGCAGACTTGCTCCATATACTGACTCTATACCTTTTCAAATAACCCCCCTTTTGAGATTGACTGTGAGAGTCAACAATCTTCAATACCTTTCCTTGACCACCTACATAATACAGCTAACAGGTGGTCTATATGACTTGTTATGAACCAACAGTATTATAGATATAGTACATTTGGACTTTACATTATAGCTCATAAGTGATTGAGCAAGTGCCCTTACCATACTCTGAAAAACTTTTTTGCTATGTAACCACACTCCACGAATGACAAACAAAAGAGTGTTAATAGAGGTTACAGCAGTCATCGAAGGAACTATTGTTCACAGTGTTTTTAATCTTTCCTTTAAATTTTTTTATCAACGTTGTTTTTTCATAAAAAATTTCTACTACTATGTGTATGTGATTAACCCACTGTTGCCCTTATATCTAAATTTGTAGTGTTAAGCACTAATGGGTTTATTTCCCTAAGACTTTATCTTTCCCTTTGTCACATTTCAGTCTATCAAAAAAATAAAAATAAATAGAGCCCTATGATGGTTAAAGCTTAACTAATCAGAAAATACAGATTTCAGTTTGTGCATGCTGATTGGTTAAAAGTGGGACGAGAGTATTACTTGATTCTGATTGGCTGAAATATGATTAACCCATATTTCCCCCAATCGAAATACTCAAAAACAGTATATAAGGCAAGTCTGCAAGGGAGCACCTCTGAGGAGAAGCTCCATTAGGTGAGAGTTTTTGGGGAGTCCAAGGGGTTCAGTCAAGCAAGAAGAGGATGGATTCAAGTTTTTTTTGTAGTGTTGGATTACATTTATTTTGTTCATTTTGTTCTATTTTTTATATATTTTTATTTTCTGTATTAGTTTTTTCTTCTGTGCTTTTCTGTATTTAATTCTTTCTAAGGGGGTAGTGTTAGAGACTATGGGGGTCCTTGTGGACCCACTGTTCCCAAATTTGAATGTTCATCCACTACATGGCAGACTATTGTGCAAATTAAGGGATACAGGATTTGCAGTAAATATCTGCTCATTGATCCAGAGCTGGCTAAAAGACAGGAAGCAAAAGGTTGTGGTAAATGGATTCCGTATTAGGTCCTTTCTTTTTAACATGTTTATTAATGACTTAGAGGTGGGACTGGAAAGTAGTTTCTCCATGCAAGGTAATTAAATCAGATAATGATGTACTTTCCCTCCAAAGGGATTTACATAAATTTGAGGAATGGGCATCTAAAAGTCAGATAAGATTTAATACGAATAAATGTAAAGTTTTGCATCTGGGAAGGAAAAATAGCGATGCAATTTATAATCCTAATGGACCAATTTAGGGGTATCAGATATTGAGAGGGATTTGGGAGTACTTGTGGACAACCATCTAGGTAACAGTGCTCAATGCCAAGCAGCAGCTGCAAAGGCAAATAAAATATTAGCATGTATTAAGAAGGGTATAGAAGCAAGGGAAGCAAATATAATTCTGCATACAATTTTGGGCACCACTTCATAAAAAGGACATTTTAGAGCTGGAAAAGGTACAGAGACAGGCTGCAAAACTAATAAGGGGAATGGAGGGGCTAAGTTATGAAGAAAGACTAACCAAATTAAACTTATTTTTTAATCTAATAATAAAAAAGGTGTCTAAGAGAATATATGATCACCTTATATAAATACATCCCGGGTCAGTATAAAGATTTGTCAAGTGAACTTTTTGTGCCAAGAGGTTTTCAACTGACAAGAGGACATCGTTTGAGTTTTAAAGTAAAAAGATTCCACCTTAAAGAAAGAAAAGGGTTCTTCACAGTAAGGGTGGATAATCTGGGTAATTCTGTACCAAAGAAGGTGTTGACAGCGGATTCCATAGATAACTTTAAAAGGGGACTGGATTTTTTTTTAATTAAAAAGAACATTCAGGGTTACCCTGTATAATTAGAGTGTAGAGAGTATTGATCCAGGGAGGAATTTGATCACCAGTTTCTGGGGTCAGGAAGGATTTTTTTTTCCCTTTGAGATGATTGGCACTTGTTTTTTTTTCTGTTTGCCTTCTTCTGGATGAATGAACTAACAACTAATCCGCATATTACAGATCAGGAGAGGTTGAACTTTATGGACTGAAAGTCTTTTTTCAGCCTCAATTACTATGTAACTATGTACTTCATTAAGGTTCTATGTACACAACTTAGTACAGGTGCATCCCAGGGAAGATATACAGTAGAATCTTACATATGATTATTGAAGAACTAGCGAGTTGCCCGTCAAAAATTACGGCAATACAATTGTAAGGCTGGGAATGCTGTTTGGCACACAATGTAAGGCTTTTAGTCCTCTGAGTACCTTCAGTGCTCATTGGTAACATAACCATTGCTAAAGTAACCCCCCTCTACACTAACGTATCAACACCTACACTACCTACCTACACGACCTGCCTTCCCCCTAATAGCCCTCCACCCCTCTAATTACAGAGAATAATAAAATCAAACTCACAAAAAATATTACATTAAAATAATGAAGCCTAAATCACTGAAAATAAAAAATCTGCATTACAAAAATAAAGAAATCTACATTACAAAAAATAAAAAAAACTGTCACAAAAAAAATCTACATTATAGAAAATACAAAAAACTAAATCACAAAAAAAAAAGGTACATTACAGCAAATAAAAAATAAAAAATTACATCCCCCCACTACAGAAAAAAAAAAATACACACCTGAAAAGGAAATGCATACAGAATACATACAGTACATAACAATACAATACAAATCAAATAAAATACAATACCCTCTATTTCAAATACATTAAATAATATCTAACATACATACATACCCCACTATCTAAAATACAATAAATTCTATCTAAAAAACACATATACCCCACTATCTAAAATACAATAAATTATATCTAAAATACATACATACTCCCCTATCTATCTAAAATACACCCCCCTATTTAATATACAATAAATCCTATCTCCATATACAAACCCTAATTCTAACCTTAAATAAAATAATTAAGACTTACCTTTGCAGTTGTCCCTTCAGATCACTAACCTAGGGAAAAAAAACAAAACAAATTAGTACAACATTTACATAAAATAAATAAACATTCTAAATATTCTAAATATTCTACTCACCTTTCGAGCATGTGCTCCCCATCCTTCTTTGTGGCCCGTTAAAAATAAACATTACATTACTACAATATACACACACACAAAATAAAGTAAATAAATATACATTGAACTTACTTCCCTGCAATGTCCCCGGCCTCCTCCTCTTCTGCCCCACCTAAGCCCTGGATGAATCTGAACTCTAAAAAAGAACAAAACCTCCCAGACACTAATGAGCTTCCTAGAGACTTTTCTGGAAGAAAATGGCAATGGCACCTTCTGATTGGCTGAAAACACTGTCAATCAAACTTCAGCCAATCAGAAGGTGCCACAGTGTAAGCCAATCAGAATGGGAAACACCCCCACATCCTATTCTGATTGGCTAATGCACCTGTCAATCTTTTTTAAACCAATCAGAAGGCTTTATTGCCTTCAGCTAATCACAATGTGATACACCCCCACAGGGTGATTGGCTGGAGGCATCAGTGCATTCTGATTGGCTGCACTGATAACAGCCAATCAGAAGGCGCTATTCCCTTCAGCCAATCACAATGGGATACACCCCACAGTGTGATTGGTTGAAGGCATTTGCGTCTTATGATTGGCTGTTGTCACTGTCAATCAGATTACAGCCAATCAGAAGGCACAGATGTCTTCAGCCAATCACCCCATTGTTATGCATCCCATTGGGATTGGCTGAAGGGAATAGCGGCTTTTGATTGGCTGTTGTCACTGTCAATTAGACTGCAGCCAATCAGAATGCGCAGATGCCTCCAGCCAATCACCCTGTGGGGGTGTATTCCATTGTGATTGGCTGAATGCAATAAAGCCTTCTGATTGGTTTAAAAATGACAGGTGCATTAGCCAATCAGAATAGAATATGGGGGTGTATCTCATTCTGATCGGCTTATACCTTAGCACCTTCTGATTGGCTGAAATTTGATTGACAGCATTTTAAGTCAATCAGAAGGCACCATTGCCAATTTTCTTCCGGTAAAAATCTCTTGGAGGCTCATTATCGTCGGCGTTGCCAGTATGGACCTCCATTAGTTTGTTTTTTAGAGCGCGATTCTCTCAGAGCCCAGCCGGGGCAGAAGAGGAGGAGGCCGGAGACATCGCGTGGAGGTAAGTTCAATGTATATTATTTTTATTTTACTTTATTTTGTGTGTGTGTATATTGTAGTAATGTAATATTTATTTTTAACTGGGGCCGCACCGGAGAAGAAAATAAGAAGGATAGAGAGGACATGCTGGAAAGGTGAGTAGAATATTTAGAATATTTGTTTATTTATTGTATGTAAATGTGTTGTACTATTTTTTTCCCCTAGGTTGGGGATCTGATGGGACATCTGCAAAGGTAAGTGGTCTTAATTATTTTATTTTAGGTTAGAATTAGGCTTTGTATATGGAGATAGGATTTATTGTATATTAAATAAGGGGGATGTATTATAGATAGATGGGGGTATGTGTGTATTTTAGAAAGGATTTATTGTATTTTAGATAGTGGAGTATGTGTGTTTTTTAGATGGATTTATTGTATTTTTGATAGTGGGGTATGTGTGTATGTTAGATAGTATGGTATGTGTATATTTTAGATAGGATGTAATGTGTTTAGATAGTGGGGTATGTGTGTATTTTAGATAGTATACTTAATATATTTTAGTTGCTGGGTATTTTATTTTATTTTTTTTGTACTGTATTGTAATGTACTGTATGTATTCTGTATGTATTTCCTTTTCAGGTGTGTCATTTTTGTTTTAATTTTCTGTAGTGGGGGGGGGGGAGGTTGTAATGTAGTTTTTTTTTTCTGTAATGAACCTTTTTTTATTTTCTGTGACTTAGGTTTTTTTACTTTCTGTAATGTAGATTTTTTATTTTCTGTGACTTAGGTTTTATTATTTTTTGTGAGTTAGGTTTTATTATTTTCTGTAATTAGTGTGGTGGTGGGGTTTATTAGGGGGTAGGTAGGTAGTGTAGGTAGGTAGTGTAGGTGTTAATAGGTTAGTGTAGAGGGGGGTTAGTTTAGATATAATGATTTATTGGGAGCTTTAGTGTTTGTAGTTAGGGTCATGAGGGTCCCTGAGGACAGTCATATCACTTATGTGGTTAATGTTAGGGTTGTAACTGCCCCGTAATGGTCTTTATATACCCTTATGGGACTGATGGGGTTAAATAGAGGCTTATGGGGGTCTGTATTGACCCCCAATGAGTGATAGGGTTAATTAAGGGCTTATGGTGGTCTGTATTGACCCCCATGAGTGAAATGGTTAATTAATGGATTATGGAGGTGCTGTATTGAGCCCCATGAGTGACAGGGCTAATTATTGGCTTATAGGTGTATGTATTGACCCCCATGAGTGACAGAGTTAATTAAAGGCTTATGGGGTTCTATATTGACCCCTCTGAGTGACAGGGTTAATGAAGGGCTAATGGGGGTCTGTATTGACCCCAATGAGTGAAAAGGTTAATTAATGGATTATGGGGGTCTGTATTGAGCCCCATGAGTGACAGGGCTAATTATTGGCTTATGGGGGTCTGTATTGACCCCCATGAGTGGCAGGTTTAATTAAAGGATTATGGGGGGTCTGTATTGACCCCAATGAGTGAAAGGGTAAATTAATGGATTATGGGGGTCTGTATTGATCCCCAGGAGTGACAGGGTTAATGAAGGGCTTATGGGGATCTGTATTGACCCCCATGAGTGACAGGGTTAATGAAGGGCTTATGCTGGTATGTATTTACCCCTATGAGTGACAGGGTTAATTAAGGGCTTATGGAGGTCTGTATTGACCCCCATGAGGGACAGGGTTAATGAAGGGCTTATGCTGGTCTGTATTTACCCCCATGAGTGACAGGGTTAATTTCAGGCTGATGAGGGTCTGTATTGACCCCACATGAGTGACATGGTTATTTAGGGGCTCATGGGGCTCTGTATTAACCCCCATGAGTGACAGGGTTAATGAAGGGCTTATGGGGGTCTGTATTGACCCCAATGAGTAACAGGGTTAGTTAATGGAATATGGGGGTCTGTATTGATCCCCATAAGTGACAGGGTTAATGAAGGGCTTATGGGGGTCTTTATTAACCCCTATGAGTGACAGGGTTAATTAAGGGCTTATGGGGGTCTGTATTGACCCCCATGTGGGACAGGGTTAATGAAGGGCTTATGCTGGTCTGTATTTACCCCCATGAGTGACAGGGTTAATTAAAGGGTTATGGGGGTCTTCATTGACCCCCCATTAGTGACAGGGTTAATCAAGGGATTATGAGGGTCTGTATTGACCCCCATGAGTGACAGGGTTAATTAATGGACTATGGGGGGTCTGTATTGATCCCCATAAGTGACAGGGTTAATGAAGGGCTTATGGGGGTCTGTATTAACCCCTATGAGTGACAGGGTTAATTAAGGGCTTATGGGGGTCTTTATTGACCCCCATGAGGGACAGGGTTACTGAAGGCTTATGCTAGTCTGTATTTACCCCCATGAGTGACAGGGTTAATTAAGGAATTATGAGGGTCTGTATTTACCCCCATGAGTGACAGGGTTAAGTAATGAATTATGGGGGTCTGTATTGATCCCCATAAGTGACAGGGTTACTGAAGGGTATATAGGAGTCTGTATTAACCCCTATGAGTGACAGGGTTAATTAATGGCTTATGGGGGTCTGTATTGACCCCATGAGTGACAGAGTTAATTAAGGGCTTATGGGGACTGTATTGACCCCCATGAGTGACAGGGTTAGTTAAGGCTTATGGGGGGGGGGGGTATTTTAAACCCCCTGGAGAGACAGGGCTAGTTAAGGGGTTATGGGGGTCTTCATTGACCCCATGAGTGACAGGGTTAATTTAGGGCTTATGGGGGTCTGTATTGACCCCCATGAGTGAAAGGCTTAATTAATGGATTATGGGGGTCTGTATTGACACCCATGAGTGACAGGGTTAATTATTGGCTTACAGGTGTCTGTATTGACCCCCATGAGTGACAGAGTTACTTAAAGGCTTATGGGGGTCTGTATTGACCCCTCTGAGTGACAGGGTTAATTAAGGGCTTATGTGGGTCTGTATTGACCCCTCTGAGTGACAGGGTTAATGAAGGGCTTATGCTGGTCTGGATTTACCCCCATGAGTGACAGGGTTAAGTAATGGATTATGGGGGTCTGTATTGACCCCCATAAGTGATAGGGTTAATGAAGGGCTTATAGGAGTCTGTATTGACGCCTATGAGTGACAGGGTTAATTAATGGCTTATGTGGGTCTGAATTGACCCCCATGAGTGACAGAGTTAATTAAGGGCTTATGGGGGTCTGTATTGACCCCCATGAGTGACAGGGTTAATTAAGGCTTATGGGGGTGTGTATATACCCCTATGAGTGACAGGGTTAATTAAGGGGTTATGGGGGTCTTCATTGACCCCTATGAGTGACAGGGTTAATTAAGGGCTGATGGGGGTCTGTATTGACCCCACATGAGTGACATGGTTATTTAGGGGCTCATGGGGCTCTGTATAAAGCCCCATGAGTGATAGGGTTAATTTTTATTTTTCTTGGGGCAAGACGAGAAATTTGAATTTTGATTTCAGCAGGGGTCCATGATTGCATGCCACAGCGGGGGTCCACAATCGCATGCCACTGCGAGGGTCAATGTGGGGTTAATGTTAGGTTCCAGTGGGGGTTCTTACAGTACCCCTGCTGCCAGGCCCTTTAAGGAACCACAACAGGGAATTTACATCTTTTAAATGCAGGGGGGGCACCCCACTGCAAGGGTCAATGTCAGAAAATTGGGGGGGTCCCCCATGGGGAGCCGATGAACGGGCTTAATGTGGGCTAAGTTCGGGGATCCGATTAGACCCCCGCTGCAAGGGGTTAATGTGGGGGCTCAAGCTTATCTCAGATCTCTGTGTAAACTTGTAAGTGTTTAGCAGTGTTTTTCGCGGTCCTGGGTCGTGGAGCCTTGTTTTAATTTTTTTCTACCTGCATTGTTTTTCTCGCTTAGGTGATTTTTGAGTGGTGAAACTGTGGAAACTGGGGTTAAATTGGTGTTCAACCTCACTTCTAGACGTCCTGGCTTGTTCCCCTGTGCTGTCGGTGAGTGTTTTTTTTATTAATATTGTGTTTTTGTGTGTGTTTTCATGTTTGCGCGCTTACGTGTTTGTTTTAGGACCTTGTGTATTTTTTTTTCTTAGTCCCGTGGCTCATCATTTTGGGTCGCAGGGTATTTTTTTTCTAAGTGCCGTTTGTCATAATTTCTTGTCGCAGGCAGCAGGCAATAAGGGAGAGGAGAAAGGGTAGAGACACAGGGGAAGGAGTTGGATGCACCCCTCAATCCAACACCTCCTGCCATGGTAGAGGGAGGAAGCGCACAGGCACGGAAGGTGTAGGCCCAGTGCTCAGAAAGAGGTGAGAACGTCTCCCAGGTCAGTGGTTGTAAAACCCTCTCCTCAGGACCCACCACACAGACCATGATTTAGGTGAAATAGTGTGTGAATACACATGTGAAGCAATTCGAGGCTCCACCATCTGTTGACTACACTTAGCCTTATTTTTGGTTTCCCATAAGTCCTGGCCTATCTGATGGCTCCTGAGGAGAGGATTGAAAACCACTGCCCTCCTCATCCACACTCCACAATAAATATTATTTTGTAATAATGTTGACATACTATTGGCTGACTACAGAGTCTGTACACGTAGGGTTATGTTGAATATTTCTGCAATTGATGTTCAATATGGATTGCCATTGTGATGAGGTGTTGCAGTCAATCCAAATAGTGTTCTGATTGATATGTTGTTCTGGTCTGTGTAGGTCTTAATAGTACAATCTCATGACCATGAAGGTATGTTCCTCAACTTCGTCTATCTGTGTCACCGATTCTGCTCATCAATTTCTGATTATTCCTTAATATCTGACAACACACTGTGTGTGAAATAGATCTGTATGACATTATCCATGATTATGTTCATCTGTTCAATTGAGCAGATATAGACAAGTTGTAAGTGCTATGCACATGACTGGTTTCTCCAATTACATGGAGTGATTTCTGATGATCCTTTTTTTCACTGGATTCTGGTTCCACAGTTCTCTGAATGAGCATCTCTATCATCTGTTATTGCATATGCATAACTGAAAATTAACGTAACCTCATTAACAGTTATTTTCCAAGCCTAGTGTTACTCTTCACCATGTGTACAGGGAGGATCACATCAGCACTGAAGAAGAGATCTGGAAGGAAGTATGAAGCAGGCTTCACAATAGTTCAAGTAGAGGAGAATATAGAATGTCTAAAGCAATAGGTACATATAAATCTATGTACAGTATGTGAGCATACACATGCTGTGGATATGCAAGGAACCTCAGGAGACAGATGGCACATGACATCTGTATTGTATTCTGCGATTACAGCTTTACATATATTGGCTAATCAGTAATGGAAATCAAATATCACACTGAATGAAAACAACTTGATGATTCAGAGACATGCACATACATGATGACATTAGCATGACCATGGAATGTCGGGATGTTTATCTTCATGCCTTGTTGTTACCGTGATCTGTAGAAAATACACAATAAACATATTATGATGAACATTACACTTGCTATATGAGCAGCTGCCAACAGATGCAGGTATATTGGCACATATGTTTACATGTTATTTAGTGAGATCGCAAACATCTAGTCATCTGGCAGATGATGATGGTGGCTAATTCTAATTACTCATGATGTGGGAATATTACAACTATTACACATTGATGCATTTGTGGAGATCCACATGTGGTGTTTTACATTGGACCTGGTCAAGAGGATATCCACGAGGCTATCCACAAGGAGATATCCACAAGGAGACACGTCTGCAGGGTATGATTACGTTTTCTGACGGCTTCTGCAATACGTATGGGATGTCGCTGGGAAAAGAAAGGTAGTTGTTATTTATGTCTTCTTCTGCATCCCTGCACATGTTTTGTGCAAATACTTACAATGTAGTCGAAGTTGATGTAGCTGATGTTCTGTGGCTGGAAAGGTTGTTTTTCTTTGTCTATGTGGTTAAGTAGGCACAGCAGCACTTCTGTAATGGCAATATGATGAGATTATTAGAGTCACACATAATCTACTGTAATCATATTGATTTCCACATTGATTTCTACTTTAATAATTGATCACATCTTTGGGACCTTTCCTGTTATCTAATCATAACTGCTGGTGACAGCATTCACGATCACATAACAGGAAAGTTCCCTTCTTTGCATCACATGCTGAATTTTGATTATTGTTGCATATATGCTGATATGTTAATATTTCCAGATTAATTGCATTGACCTCTATTGGATGTGGATTAGCATGATCAGAGAACGTGAACACTACTGTTCTGTACTGTGAAGATGTTTTTGAATACGATTGTGGGGCCTATATACATTGAAATTGGGGAATATATAATCCCATTCATTTAGCTTAGTTTCTGGAGGTTTTCAGATATCAGCACATATGATGTGTATGGGAATGTGTGCATACTTATCATTAACAGATAGCATAGCATGTTGTAGTTGATCCAGTGTTAATCAATAATGCATCATGAGACATAAATCATATCAGGAAGCTCTCCTCTACTGTTGACTGTTTGATATTCTGTATGACAATGGGGAAGGTTATTTTTTTGTACTTAGATGTGAAGTATTCACAAATGATTGTTGAGACCCCTGAACATTATCCACAACAGGGGGAGTTAGAGGCTCTTACTCCTGAAGGAGGTGAGCCTCACCAATGTCCCCCAGACAGTTGGCCTGTACTGCTATATTGTGCAGACAACAGCAGGCCATGATGATCTGACAAACCTTATCTGAGGTATACTGTAGCGCCCCTCCAGTGGAATGTAAACATCTGAAGCGCATCTTAAGCACATCAAAGGTGAGCTCTTATACATTCTGGCATGTGGCATGGGCCACATTGTACCTCTCCTCCGCCTGTGTGTGTGGATTGTTCACAGGGGTCAACAACCACGACAAACACTCATATCCTGCATCACCTGAAGTAAACAAAATGGAAGATGTAGATATTAATGTGATGTTGTGATGTTTGTTAAAGTGTATGGACGTATACATAATGATTCATGTGATATTAGTTTATGGATATGGAGGTGTGAACTTGATACTCCTATGACCAGATCACACAGGGTTATGCACAGCAACAAGCAATAATGCAATGGCTCAGGCAGTGTTACTCCCTTAGTCACATGTGAACGTCAGAGCAATACAGTGGAACATAATTTATATGTTAGGGTATTCTCTCTTGGTAAGATATGCTTGGCTGTGATTACTTATGGGTAATCACCCAGTAGCCACCCAGATGGATATTAACCAGACTGGAAGTAGTGATAGGTTGACAATTGACGCAGGATATGGGCATCATGAGCACTTTCAGGGAAGCCTGCAAATACACTCTGTATGCGCATGTCTGCATCAGAAACAACCTGTACATTGATAGCATGATAGTGTTTGCTATTTCTGAACAGCGCTTCCTTATCTTTAGGAGGTATCAATGCTACATGTGCTCAATCAATAACACCAAGCACATTAGGGACACCTCCTAATCAATGAAAATCTTATTTCACCTTCAAGGTCTCTTCCACAGTATTGGGGAATCGGATGTATCTGGTAGGTTTCAGAACAATGGCACAGAGGAATGTGCTCAGACAGCTTGAAAAGCTTGCCTGAGACATTCCTCCTACCATACTATCAGTGTTCTGGAAACTACCAGATGCAAGGAAGTGTATTGCGGCTAACATCCCTGGGATGGCTCTTTTAGTCCATGAGGAAGGCTCAAGGTCCTCCCTCAGGACCGCATAGAGCTCCTCAAGACTGGCATGGGTTAGCCTAAAACGTTCATACGCTTCCACATCAGTTAACCCTTCTATTGTGACTCTCTCCCTGTATACATTTGGTGCCCAGACTCCCCTTACCAGCTCCTGGCCTGCTCACCTCCCTGTGGCTGTTGTTGTGCCAATGCCAGCAATTCCAGGTCACCCGGTTGTTCATCAGCCTCCCCCAGTACATCATCTGCTTGGTTGTGTGGTTCTGAACCCCATTGAAGCTGTTCACCCACATCAAGGTGCCCCTATATTCCCCTGTCCTGTGAGGTAGTGTGTCTTTAATAGCTTTCAGTATCTTGCAGCATAACTTTTCATATTGGCATATGCATGGCCATTACAACCTATGAGGAAAATAAAATTGTATTTTTTGCAATATTTGATAGTTGGGAGTTGTGCCAATAATTGTAAAGCCTTCCATTTTAAAGTGCATTGGTGTGTTTTTATTGTGTTTTGCAAAGTAAGCTTTGGGCCGACATTTGCTATTTGCGGGCTTGACTGCAGGTGTGGTCTTGAGCGATTTTTGCAATTGAATAGCGATTTGCGATTTTAGTGATTGGAACTCTTGCGGCCATAAAAGATAAAAGGCTTCGGGAGTATCAGATTAAATGTCCTTGTGGATCCCCATGGGGGATAGGTTCCATGGGGGTCCATAAGGACCCTTATTATAAAAGATATGGTGCCATGCGGGTACCTAGGGGGGAAGTGGTATTAAGAGGAAACCCTGGAGATACCCATCTCCTAGGGGGTAGCATATCATAGATAGAAGGGTCATGAACCCCCTGCATTTGTTTTTAAAAATATTTAACCCCTTCCCTGTCATGGGAAGGCAGTTAGATGTATAGGAACATGAGAGGATATTAGGGCAAGTGTAGTGTGTTCATGTTAGTGGGTACCATTGGAGTTTGGAGTAGTGGTACCTTGATTTAACTTGTTAATCCATTCCGGAAGGTACAATGTAAAATGACTTAAACTACTTAAAGCGAAGTAGCATTTGCCATAGGAATTAATGTAAATTAAAATAATCTGATACGGACCCCAGATTTTTCACATTATCTCACATTTTATTTTGAACAAAACCTTAAAACTAAACAGGCTTTGCTAAACAACAATAATTACATCAAAAAAATAAGAATTTAACTTCACTTTAACTGTACTGAAAACAAAAAACAGAGAGGACTTGAGGGCCCAATGGGATGGTGGCAATGTAGAGGAAGAGAAGGAGGAGACAGGTTATTGCTTGGAAGAGGAGTCCTCTTCCATTGCAACATCAGGCACTTGCACAGGGGATGTTTGTCCATTTTATTTAATATCTTATCACCCAGCTGGAGACTCTGCTTGAGACTGTGATGTAGGCAGTTTCACTAGACACCTATGAAGGAAAACTTGCTTCTGGCTTTGTTGCAAACTGTTTCTGAAGTGAGACATTGCTTTATCATTGAACAATTCACAATGCAGCTTTCTTGAGCTTTGTGGTCGTATTCAACAAAATTCAGTAATTCAGCCCATTTAGCACACATTTCTTTGAGTGCAGTAGGTGCTTCCTCCCTTCCCTCCTCTTCACCTGAAGAAGAAAGTTCATCAGTCACTCCCTCTTGCTGCTCTGTGGGAAGTTCCTGTAGCTCCTCAGTGCTGAGCTCTTCTCTGTGCTCCTCCACTAGCTCTTCAATGTCTTCATTAGTTACCTACAGGCCCATGGACTTGCCAAAAAACACAACGTCCTCTACTATTCTGCTAGGTTTAGCCTCCAAGTTTACCAGCGCTACAACTTCTGGCCACAATTTCCTAAAGCCACAGTTCATGGTCTTGTGTAGAGACCTCGAGCCATGCCTTATCTATCAGAGGGACACAGTGGTGGATATTGAAATGGTCCTTCCAGAACTCTCAGAGTGTCAACTGAGTATCCAAGGTCACCTCAAAGCACCTCCCAAAGAGGGTCTTGGTAAACAGCTTCTTAAAGTTGGAGATGACCTGCTGGTCCATGGGCTGGATCAGAGGAGTTGTGTTAGGGGGCAAGAACTTAACAGTTATGAACTTAAAGTCCTCCAGCAAGTTGTCCTCCATGCCTGGAGGTTGAGCAGGGGCATTGTCCATGATCAACAGAGTCATAAGAAGCAGGTATTTATCGTTCAAATATTTATTTACAGTTAGGACAAACACTTTGTTCATCCATTCAGTAAAGAACATTCTGGTTACACAGGCTTTTCTGTTTTTTCCCTCCACATGACATTTAAGTTGCTTTTCTGCACGTTTTCCCTCTAAAAAACTTTGTGGTCCTTGCTGTGGCACACCAGTAGAAGCTTGATTTTTAAATCCTCACTAGCATTCCCACACACCAACAGAGTTAGCCTGTCCTTCATCGGCGTGTGCCCTGGCAATGACTTCTCTTCTTGGGTGATGTAGGCTCTGGTAGGCATCTTCTTCCAAAAAAGCCCATTCTCATCACAGTGGAGCACTTGATGGGGAACAAAAGCCTCTGCCTCTACATACTTTCTGAACTCCCTGACAAAGGTTTCGGCAGCTTCTGTGTCGCTACTGGCTGCCTCTTCATGCCTCACCATGCTGTGAATGCCAGTTCTCTTTCTGAAGAACCCAACTGTGACTGGCTTTAAATTCTTCACAGATTTAAACTGAAAACTACTTAAACAGAGGCCAACATAAACCGCAGGTTTGCACAAAAATTCATTAGAGCCAGCGAGCTATGGGCAATTTCCCTTGAATGAAAGTAAGTAAATTTTATGTTATTTTGCAGGAGCCATGGAATATCAAATTTACTTTTTACCTTTTGAGCCTTTTGGGAGTTCTTACGGGAGCTATGGAATAGAGCCCAACATGTTTACAATTGGTTGTCCAGTCTTTGTCAACCTAGAAGAGCGAATAGCCTGTTTCTTTTTATATATATTTGTAAAGTTGTCAAATAATTTGTTGTAATTTGTTTTATGTACTTGTGTATGTGTTCACCGCAATTGGGGAATGAAAAAGTATGGTATGTGTTATATGTTTTGCAGCCCATGATTGGTAAATATCAGCACATATCAATTGCAAAATGCATTCACCACTCCTAGCGAATACTAGTGATATCCATCCTCCTGTTCCAGCAAATTTATAGAAAAGGGCACAACATATATTTTTAAAAAAGGGGGGGGTTCTCTAATCAGCTACAAATGACCACCTGACCACAACCAACCAAATGAAAGGCATTTAGTTATGTATTACAATTTAAAAATTGTATTTCTCAAACACAAATGTACAGTGACTCTTTAATTATCAAATTTTGAAAAAAATATCTTTACCCAATGTTTTTATCAGAATTCAAACTAATATAACTAAAAGTTGGCTGGAATTTCAAGACAGTTGGCAAAATCAATTCAGACCCACAACCCCTACTAAAATGCAAATTTCAAAACTTCAATATCAAATTAAAACCAATGCAACATTATAAGTACATGAAGAATGAACTTAAATTGGAATACAGATAGACTTAACTATTACATCACAACTGTGCTGAAAAATAAGGTACATATATATATATATGATGTAAAAAGATGGAGGCATTCACAGACTGATAGAAAATATATTGGTATATATACTTAATGAAAGTATCAAAAGTGTATATAAAATATAAATAGCTACACTAGAAGTGTACTTTCTAAACTTGTGGTCCACTTGTAATAATAAATGTGGAGTGCTGCCATTTTTTTAAGACAAAGTGAAAGGTTCTGCAAGAGTTCTCCAAAGCTTCCCCCTCAGTCTGGCCACGGATGTCTCTCTCCCAGTGAATCAATGTGAAGACTCATGAATAGAGCTCAAGATGTATTGAAAATATACAAATAGGGCACAAGTGAACTAAAAGAGATTGCTCTCAGAGTGGGTAATCATGTCCATAGAACTAACCTATTAATGTTAGTTCGTTCTCTGATTGAGCACCACTAACTTTGTTTTTTGTTTTTTGATTAGTCTCCCTAAGGGTGGTGGGGGACTCCAGACGTAGACCCCTTGCTCACTCTGCCTTAGGGAGTTCAGCTACACCTCACTGATGAGGCTAAATGAAGGCCAAAACGTACGTCTGAGATTTGCTGTTTCTCCTGTTCAGGGTAGAATTGCCAGGTATTTTGGTGCTGGGTCACTCTAGTGAGTGGGCCCAGACTAATATACTACAGGATACTTCTCCCTGGGAAAGGCACAAGTGAGCGAAAAGAGGTTGCTCTCAGAGTGAGTTATCATGTCCATAGAAATAACCTATTAAAGTTAGTTCGTTCTCTGATTGAGCACCTCTTACTTTGTTTTTTGTTTAAAAAAATAGAATTACAGAAAACATTTTTTTTACAGATCACATAAGAAAAAAAGAAAATGAAAATAAAAAAGAACTACAAAAAAAATCTACTCCTATAAGGGGTTTAATTATACTCCCCCTCCCTTTGATGACTGTCCAGCAATAATCTGCAATGCCCTGGATAAGTGGACACAATAGAGTAGCAAGGGGGAGGGGTTGCTCCCCCGCCTGTACTTGTTGCACTCTACACCCCCCCCCCACACACACATACTCCTCACCTGTCTCCCTAACCTGGGGCCTCACCACTGCTTTATTTCCTTTTCTTGCTGCCAGGGGATGGGAAGCCGGTGACAGCAGCCGTGTTCCAAGCCTCGCTCTCACACAACATAAACATCCAATCACTAAGCGTGGATGAGAGTGAGGTTTGGAACGCGGCTGCTGTCACCGATTTCCCATCCCCCTGAGGCACAACGCAACGCAGCAAGAGGTGTAAATAAAGCACTGGTGAGGCCGTTGGGGTGGCGGGGGAGACAGGAGGAGCAGGAGGCGAGACAGGAGCATTGAAGGGAAGACAGGAGGAGCATGAGGAAGACAGGAGAAGCATGGGGAGAGACAGAAGAAGCATGGGGAGGGACAGTACGAGCATGGATGTGAGACAGGAGGAGCATGGGCGGAGTGAGGAGGAGCATGGTGGGGGGATGACAGAAGGAGTATGGTGGGGGGAAACAGGAGGAGCAGGGGCTCCAGCCTATTCCTGGTCCTCCCTCTTCCGATGCCAACACATTATATATATATATATATATATATATATATATATATATATATATATATATATATATATAAAATAAATAGTACACCTGTGTTCACATTTGAATGTCGAAGACAAGTTAAAAAACCTGCTTCCAGCTCAGAATTCAGAGAAAAACTGTTATTACACCATATTCTGGGAAGCTGAGCTGGGACATGCAAATTTGCCCACAAATGCCTCGCTCTTCAGTCCATAGCCATTTTCAAATCTGGCTTCCTTTAAGCTTATGCCTGCTTAACGTTAATGCAAAGCCAAGGCTGGATTTTACACAAGCTGAGAATCCTATCAATGTACAACTTTTTCAAGCTTTTCAGCATGGAGCGGGATCTCAACTTGTGTTGTGGACCATATGAGTAGGTCATATCATTTAATATATGGTGGGCAAAAGAGCGATAGAAGCCCTCCACCGTACAGTAGTACAGTAAATAAATAGTACATCTGTGTTCACATTTGAATGTCTAAGATAAGTTAAAAAACCTGCTTCCAGTTTAGAATTCTGAGAAAAACAGTTACCCTATATACTCGAGTATAAGCCGACCAGAGTATAAGCCGAGGCACCTATTTTACCACAAAATACTGGGTAAAATGAGTGACTCGAGTATAAGCCGAGGGTGGGAAATGTGCTGCCCCCTGTGTCCCTCTTGTGCCCTCTGTGTCCCCCTCTTGTGTCCCCCTCTCTCTCCCATGTCTCTTCTCCCCTCTCCCTTCCCTGTGTCTCTTCTCCCCTCTCCCTTCCCTGTGTCTCTTCCCCCTCCCTTATCACCCTCCTCAACCCCCCTCCTCATTCTCAACCTCCCTCCTCAACCCCACTCCTCATCCTCATCCTCCCTCCTCATCCTCAACCTCCTCAACCTCCCTCCTCAACCCCCTCATCCTCAACCCCTCCATTCTCAACCTCCCTCCTCAACCCCACTCCTCATCCTCATCCTCCCCCCTCATCCTCAACCTCCCTCCTCAACCCCCTCATCCTCAACCCCCCCATCCTCAACCCCCCTCCTCATCCTCAACCTCCCTCCTCATCCTCAACCTCCCTCCTCATCCTCCCTCCTCAATCCCCTCCTCAACCCCCCTCCTCAACCCCCCTCCTCTACCTCCCTCCTCAACCCCCCATCCTCATTCTCTCTCCTCAACCCCCATCCTCATCCTCTCTCCTCATCCTCCTATCCTCATCCTCCCTCCTCAAACCCCTCCTCAACCCCCCCATCCTTAACCCCCCATCCTCAACCCCCTCCTCAACCCCCCATCCTCAACACCCCCATCCTCTACTCCCCTCCTCAACACCCCCATCCTCAACCCCCATCCTCAACCCCCCTCCTCAACCTTCCTCCTCAACCTCCCAATCCTCATCCTCCCTCCTCAACCCCCTCCTCAACCTCAACCCCCCTCCTCAACCTCCCTCCTCAACCTAAACCCCCCTCACCCCCTCCTCTACCTAAGGTATTTAGGGGGGTTAGAATGAGGAGGGGGGTTTAGGTTGAGGAGGGAGAATGAGTAGGGGGGTTTATAATGAGGAGGGGGGTTGAGGATGAGGAGGGGGGAAGGAAAGAGACACGGGGGGTTAGAGAGACACAGGGGTGTAGAGAGACACAGGGGGTTAGAGAGACACGGGGGGGTTAGAGAGACACGGGGGTGGGGAGTGACTTGAGTTGAAGCCGAGGGGGCCCTTTTTAGCCTTAAAAAAAGGGCTGAAAAACTCGGCTTATACTTGAGTATATACGGTATATAAAATGTTTGTACGGCTGGAGCCACTGCTCCTCCTGTCTCCCACCATGCTCCTCCTGCCCCCCCCCCCCCACACACACACATTTCTACTGTCTCCACTCCACACACTAAAATAAAAAGTGTACCTTTTGGGGTAGCTACACAAACTGGGTGGACACATCCATCTTGCTTGAAGAAATCAGCACTCTTCTATCTCGATCCTCATTTTCTGCCCATGGAAATAGGCGCTCTAAAAATAAAATATACTCAACTAACTGAGTCTCATCTGAGGAGTAGCTTCCCGCTGACTAATGGCTTTCTGACCATGCTCTTGCCTTATAGACAATTTGTATGACTTCTGATTGACAAAAATATGTTTGCATCATATTTCAGCCATTCAGAATTGACTCTTTGAATTTATGAACTCTGATTGGTACCTCAATAATCAATGAGAAAAGCTACTGCCCCTTTTCTGAGTGGTTAAAATTTCAACCAATCAGAATGCATGGAATGAAATATGTGCATTCTAATTGGTTAGCCTTTAACCAACCAGAGGGCATTATATTATTTTTGTCTGAAAGGTTGAAATGTCAGCCAATGAGAATAACGTTTCATCTAGTGTTACCCTTCTCTAGTTGGCTGCAGAAACAGCCAATCAGGGAAGAGAATGTTAGCTAAGCCCCATGGTTATACTATAGTATACCATGGACATCCTGAGTACCCTTAGGGCATCTGGTGTATAGGGGTACATTTTAAGTGCCATGGGAGTATATAAGGAATCATAGGAAGAGGTAAATTAAATGTTTAAGGAAGCCTAAATACAACAAATAATATGTTTTATAGCTATTTGAGCCTATATGAAAACTAGCAAAATTTTAAAATAAAAACACTTATATTACATACAACTTTTATCGTAAGCCAAAGGAAACAGGCCTTGAAAAGATATATTGAAGAAGAAAAATATATAAGATATACCAGAGAGATGTAGATAATATGAAATAAAGTTGGATGTTATATATGAAGGAATCGTACAGTTAAGTCACATCATTAAGACCCCCAGCTAATATCCCACATAACCCTCATGTGCAGCATGCACTGCAGCAAAACGGCGTGTGAATAAGATGCTGGAAAGTTGGAAAAGGTATCAGGAGACATGCAGACTGCACGGCATCCGACAGCTGCTGAAGAGACCTTGATGAAGGATCCAAATGGCGAACAAGACGATCAAGGTGGTCCCACAGGTGCTCAACAGAGTTCAAATCCGGGGAATTTGGAGGCCAGGGAAGTACTTGCAAGACTTTGTCATGCTCCTCTAACTACTCCTGAACATTTCTGGCCATATGACATGCTGCATTGTCCTCCTGGAAGACCCCATCCTCTCCAGGTAAGACAGTCAACATGTATGGGTGTACTTAACCTGCAAGGATTGATAGATCACTCAATCAGTTAAGAGTGCCTTCCAGAGGTATGAGTGGACCCAGGCAATAAGAAAACATTCCACAGACCATAACGCTGCCACCACCAGCTTCTGTTCTTCCAAAAATTGTTGCAGAGTGTTTGTTCTCTGAGGTTTCTCGCCCGACAAGCCAAAGTCCATCCTGTTGATAGAGCAGAAAAAGTCACTCATTAGAAAACGCAATCCTTTGCCATTTAGAAAATGTCCAATTTTGGTCCTGTCATGCAGATTCAAGCTGTTTCTGATGATGAACCCTCGTCAGCATAGGTGCAGTGATCAACTGTTTGCTTTGGAGCCCTATACGCAACAGGGTTGGTTATAGAGTCCTTTTGTACACACGTCTGGTAGCCCCTTGGTTCATTTGGGCAGTGATTTGCTCAACCGTAGCCTGTCGGTTGACCCTCACACGCCTTTGCAGTCGAGGTTCAACTCTGCATCAATGGCGCATGGTGCTGTTTTTTTGCAATGGTGCTGTTTGTCTAGTCACAGTACACTTTAACCATAGCAGCAGGCGAACAGTTCCCAAATGGTGCTGTTTCAGACATACTACCACCCTTGGCGCAAAAGCCAATGATCACCCCCTTTTGAAAGTCAGATAAATTGCATGTTTTACTGATTACAGCGATGGTGTATATGTTTGCAGAATGCCTACAGGTCACCTTATATACCCACCAAGCCAGCTCATGACACATACTGTATTTCATTGGCTACGCACTGCTGAAGTCATAATAATCTGACTTGACCCTGTATTAAATCAATATAATATTAAATAAACACTGGAATATCAAATGATGTAAGGCTGAGGAAATGAAGAAACTAGTCTTAGCTAAAAGGCACACAGCAAACGTTATTGCAGTTGTGGTTGTAAGCTTCAATATGTGATTAAAACTAACTGCAAATTATCCAGATTAACATAAGAAATAGTAAAAAGCATAGTTTATCCAATCTGCTACTAATTGGTTAAGAGTAGACCATAAAAAATGTTTATTCCCATATTTTCCCAAAAGCACAGAATTTTGATTTTGAAATTAATCATTTTTCAGAAAGAAATACTTTCAGATACTGAATATTGGTATTGCCTTTACTAATAATATAACTTAAATAAATATTTATCTAATACACAGTTGATCATCTCCAAAGATAAAAAATGTATTTAGGCAATTCAAGCAAAATCCTTCATGTATTGATTAACAAAATGCAAGTTTGGATATGATTGCTTATTGTGAACTCTAATCTATGGGCATCTCAGTGCTGTGATCATGGAGAGGCCAGAACATGTGATTCAGACTGGAAAGCTGTTGAACAAAACTGGATGAGTTCTTCACCCATAAGATTAAATGGGTAACCAGGTGGATAAACAGTAACTTGCTGTTATCACTGGGGACATATAATTGTTATAATAAAAATAAATGTCACCATAAACACTTAGGTCTGATCATTAGCCCTGGATACTGAATTTTCCAGTCAATGTTGCTCTGTATGTTTCTTCTGTTATTCCAGATTATATTCTGCAATTAAAAAAATATATTCTATCTAGAACTGTTATTTTACACTTTAGTGTACTGTACTGTAAGTTATTATAATGTTACTTTATTATAATGTTACTTTATTGGTTAGATGTTTTTTTGTCTACCAGCTGCCATTTGTTTACTAAATTCTTTTTTCTATAATTTTTTCTATCGTTACATAATAGGTCCAAATTGCATATTTTATTTCAGTGTTGTATTCTCTGTTTATTCTCCTTTTAAATAAAGCAGATCTGAAACAACAAAAACAATACATAAAGGAAACAAAATGTTCATGAATAAAGAAACAAATTATGTTGTGGTGTAAACTGGTGAGAAAAGATCACATGGAAGCATGTCTGTTAATATCTGTCTGTACTTTGAGTAAAGGAACACTGTGCCCTTCTAAACTTACTACCCCAAACCCCATTTCTTACATTCTTCCATGTTTTTTTGTTTTCTTGTGTAAAACAATAATTCCTATCCAGTCTAATCTAAATCACTACAAATAAAGAATTAACCTTCACCTTTTCAGTATTTTTTTTTTAAATGTGTGAGGAGGATCTACTGTGTCCTGTCCAGACTATATAATTATCTAACACTGGTGGATTAACCTTCTCCATTCCAGTTTGATCAGTAATAATAGTAGGAATCATATAAAACCTTTTTTTAATAAAGAAACATAAATACTATAAATTCCTTTTCAATGAGTCAGTTAAAATTGAATTGACATAAGGGCACCTTTTCTTTTTAGAATATCTTTTTATGATAATATCTTTTTACAAGATATTTAGATCTCCATATTTTTCTTTTTAACAAATTTCATTGAACACTGGAGTACTGATAGAGAAAACTTAATTGCTAACTATATAACAGCGAGTAATAACTTAAGCCAACAAATTACATAAGTCAACAGACGAGAAATTTGAACTTATTTAAATGCAATGCAGTAGAACTTTTCTTAATATTTGTTGATTTACTGTATATTCCAATCTAATATAGCAGTACAAATAAAGAACAGAAACTGCCATAAATATAAATACCTCATTTAGCTCATTTAGATTTGCAAGTACCACATGGTGAACATCCTTTTTTCTGTTGCTCCAACCAGATAGGTACTTTATTTTGTTCAGTGTGTCTATGGACCAAATCATCTTTTAGATTCATAGCACATTTACTTGTTATAGAGACCTGATCATTTAGTACACTACTGCAATCAGAACCTGCCTTTAAAATGTGCCAATGTCTATCGAAAAATAATTTCACTTTATTGTTGATTATATCGCCACACTTTATGTACCGTATCAATTTTCATTTTACTTCTCTGATGGTTTTATCTCCAACAATTTTGAGCGATCTTCCATTAAGGCTCTATGATGTGCTTTTTTGAGTACATTTTTTAAATCTTCTCATTGCAGTTCATTTTCAATCTAAAGTACCGGCTTATTGGCACAGCTCTAACTGTAGAAGGTAAATGGTGACTTTTCCAGTTTTGATTTATTGGATCTTCTTGCAGTTTAAGGGACTCCAAGTAGTTTTGTGTAACACCATTATTCAAAGGCATCAATTCTACAGTGCTTAGCCTTCTTTATGGTCCAGCTCTCACGTCCATATGTTACTGCTGGGAATACCAGAGTTCTAACTATGCAGACCTATACTGATACTGTCCAAACTTGCCAGAGCTTTCCTCCCCAGAAGAAACGTCTTTGCATTTCATGACTGCAGCTACCATCTGAAGAGATCTTTGATCATAGGAAAATAAAATCTGTCACTGCGTCCACTTCTTCCCCATCGGTTTGCCTGGAAGTAAGATTGCAGTTTGCCATGGTCTTCATCTTTTTAATGTTAAGCAGCAGGGCAGCCTTAATTTCCTCCTCACTTTCAGCCATCAGGGTATGAACCACATATCTGAGGTTCTTGTTTTTAATTCCAGCAATATTAATTACAGCTTTGGATTCATCCAGCCTGGCCTTACGCATGATGTATGCTGCTTATAAGTTGAATAAATAAGGTGACAATATACAACCTTGTCTGACTGCTTTCCTGAACTTGAACCATGTTGTTGTTCCAAGTTTGATTCTGACCGTTGATTCATTGTCCACATACAGATTCCTCAGGAGGCGGACAAGATGATCTGTACTCTCATCTCTTTAAGAACTTGCCACATTTTGTTGTGATCCACTCAGTTGAGGGCTTTAGTATAGTCAAGCAACACTTTCACAGTCTCATCTTGTAGGAGTTTGAATAGTTCAGCTGGGATTCTAACAACTCCTGAAGCCTTATTATCAGCAAGGCTTTCTAGGATACATCTAAATTCACTCTCCAAGATGTCTGGCTCCAGATCATTGGACAAACTATTGAGGTCATCACTGCTGTGATCCATCCTGTATAGATCCTTGTTGCATTCCTGCCACCTCTTCTTTATTTGATCTGCTTCTGTTAAGTCTTTATCATTTGTGTCTTTTAGAGCACCTACTTTGGTATGAGATCCTTGATTTTCTTGAAGAGATTTGTTGATTTTTCCATTCTGTTATCTTCCTCTATCTCTTGACATTGCTCATTATAGAATGTCTTCTTGTCTCTTTTTGCTATGTTCTGCAATTTTGCATTCAGTTGGACAAATGTTTCCTTATCTCCACTACCTTTCACTTTCCTTCCTTTGCCTTTTTAGTTTTTTAGTTTCTTTCTTTGGGGTTACATTCTTTGTTGCTGTTTCGTGGATAATGTTGCAAACTTTGGTCCAGTCCCTGGAGTCTTTAATTTACCCCCCACTGCATATTTACAGGGGATATTATTTATTTTGTATCTGCCTGGTCTGATAATGTTTCCTCTTTTGTTAAGTTAAACTCTGAACTTTGCAATAAGAAGCTCAGGATCTGAGCCACAGTCAGCTACAGCTCTTGTTTTTGCCGACTGCATAGAGCTCCTCTATCTTTGGCTTCAAAGATATTTGCTATGACCAGAGAATTATCTTGAAATAATTCTACTGACCAGGTTCATTTTGTTCTACAAGGCCAAACTTGCCAATTATTATCCTGATATATTTTGGTTCCATACTTTAGCATATCCATTCTTCTTTGATGAGTGTAACATATTTTCTTGGCGTTATACAGTAGCTATGAGGTGTTGAATTTCTTCATACAATTGGGCAACTTATTATTATTTTTATTATCATTTATTTCTAACTCACCATATTTCGTAGCACTATAAATGGGTAAAGTAAAATGCAAAAACAATTTTAATACATTGCATAAAAAAATGGAGGGCCCTGTCTTTGAGCTTAGAATCTAGTGTACAACGTGTTTTCCCTAAATCATCTTGCAAGATTGAAAACTCTAGGGTCAGTCTCTTCAGCATGCATGGTTGGAGCAAAGACTTGGATCACTGTGATTTTAAATGGCATGCCTTGAATTGGAATTTAAATAATCTTGTCATTTATTCTAATACTCAATTTCTTCTGCAGGATTCTTGACTACAGTGGAATATCTGGTGGTTGTCTGATGGGAAATGTCCCATTCCAGTTCATTTGAGTTCACAAATTCCCTGGATATCAATATTTAACCTTGTCATCTCATGTTTGATCATGTCTAGTTTGCCTTGGTTCATAGTTATAACGTTCCAGGTTCTTATGCTGAATTATTCTTTGCAGAAGCAATCTTTCCTTTCCAGACACATCTTCTGCTGGGTGACCTCTCGATTTTGTCCAATCACTTCATTAGATCTGGTGCTACTCATACTTGCACTCTGCTTTTCCCCAGTAATGCGGTAGCCTTTTGACCTAGGAGACTCATCTTCCAGTGCCAAATCATTATGTCTCTGGTTGTGCTTATCCATAAGTTTATCTTGGAAAAGATACTAGAGTGGGTTGCCAGTGCCTTCTCCAGTGGTCTGTGATTTGTCTGACCTCTCTGCTATGATCTGCCCATCTTGGGTGACCCTACATAGTATAGCTAATAGATTTAAGTACTCAAGCCAGTTCACCAAGTCTTCATATAACACATACTTGGATTCACACAAATCTAAGAATAAATTTGTGTAGCTAGTTGCGCATCGAGTTCCCATGGCTGTTCCTTTCATATGATGGCATAATTTTCCAATGAACAAAAAGAAATTATGAGTAAGTAAACATTTCAAAAGATCCAATACCAACTGGTTATGATATCTGAACATATTTCTCCTAGTTTTTTACAGCTAATAATCCAATTTCATGTGGCATACTGGTATAAACTGACTCCACATCTAAGCTTACCAAGATTAAATCTCTTGATACACTAATACTAATCTCTTTAGTGTATCCTTTACATCTTGGATATAGGACGGTAATGTGCACACAAATTGTCTGATAATGTTATCAACATTTCTACTTGGGTTTGATGTTCAGCTCCCGATCTCTGAAATGATCGGTCTACCTAGAGGATTTTTTCATTCTTATGTAACTTGGGGACACTATAAAATGTCAATTTGGGATGTTTCATATCAAGGAAATCTGCTTTCCTTTGATTTATTACACCCAAGCAAAGGCCCCAATCTACAATATCACTGAGTTAATTTTGTAACTGAATGGAGGGGTCAAAGGTAAGGACTTTATAACAAGCTTTATTACTCAAAAGGTGCATTTTTTTGTACATAGTCTACAGTATTCAAGATTTCTACAATACCTTCCTTTATCAGAGGATTTTATTCTAATAGTTTGCTCTTTCTGTAACTTTGTAGGGTGATATTGATCACAATTTGTTGGTATTGCTGAATCATTTTTTCAAAAAACTTTTGTAACTAGATCAATAAAAACTTTTATATTAGAGGATACTTCAAATTGACATGTAATTTGGATTTTGGTCCTAATTTCATGAAAGGACCTGTACCTTCTGCAGAAGGTTCATCACTATCTTTAACAAGACTTAATATATCTTTCAGACACTCTTTGTCTGATTCTGTAGGCCTAATTTTTCATTTCATTTTGTTTCTTATTGTAAAAAGTGTGCAAAGTAAATTTTCTGCCTTACAAATTCAAATATTTTACCCACACAAAGGGATAAAATCGACTTGGTGAAAAAGGTAATTCCAAAGTCAGTGTTTTCATCTGTGTGTCATTCAATATTTTATCTGATAGGTTTAAGATCCTAATTTTAACCTCCATGGGGATTAGCTGATGTTAAGGGGAAAACCTGGGGTATTTGTTGCCATTGGGGTCCATAAGAAACCCTATGGTTATATTTTCTTTGGGAGATACCGGGGCTCAAGAGGGTAGTGGGTATTAAGGGGGATAACCAAGGATACCCAGCTTTTAGGAGTTAGCGGGTGTTAAAGGGGAATCCTGTGTGATAACTGGGCTCATAGGAGGTAGCAGCTTTTAAGGGAGAGTCTCGAGGGATACTCAGCTAATAGGGTATGGGTTAAGGGGACATAATCCTCCCTTATTAGTTTTTATTATAATTTAAATCCTTCTCTGCCATGGAAAAGGGTTGGTATGGATAGATAGGGCTAAGGGAGGATGTTAGGGCTAGTTTAGTGTGTTCAAGTTAGAGGGTACCATTCTGTAGCATAGCTATGGAGACTACTGACATTCAGACTCTGAGTCTCCTGCAAGCAGATTGCAAGCACATGTTAGAGCTAGACAGTTCTGGGCAAACCCCCTGGGTGCGGGTCAGTAAGTTTTACAGGATTCTTTTTTGCAGGAGTCATAGAATATTTTTGTACATTTGTGAGTCATAGCTGTGAGTCATCCTTCCAAGAGTTCTTATGGAAGCCATGAAATGGGAGCCATAATTTGGACAGGAGATGGTTAATCCTACTCATGCATTTAAACAAATCAATACCGCAATGGAGAGGGTTAATTCTCCATTGTTAGAAATTCAAGTTAGACTGGTAGGGAAGAGTTAATCGCCAAGCACTAAAGACTATAAACGTATCCTGATAGCATGTCCCACCGACCTTAAGAAGTTACGTTTATGTAACGAAATGTGTGTCGAGTAGGTTGGTGTGTCAGTTTGTTAGAGGAAAAAGCTTTAGAGAAATGTTTTCATTTAGCACTGAGTAAAATATGTTTAGTCTACAACCCTTGATAGGCGGTAGTTGTTAGGACCAATGGCCTTAGTGATCTGGTTCCAAAGCAGTGCATTTAGCTGAGCAATATATTAAAGAGAGGGGGAAATCATCTAATATTCCCAGAAGAAATAAGTTGGTTGCTGAGGCTTTATGACGGATATCTGTAGTAATCTGATTCTTGTGCTCAAATCACCTTGTGAGACATAATTTGAAAGGTTGTTTAGTGATGTAGAAAATGTACAGTATAGCCTGCTTGGATGTTAACAATTGTGACTTTGTAACATATTACATACCATTGGCTTGGCTTCACGATAAAATATTTAAGAGTAATTTTGTCTACATCTGTGGGTACTCTGGAAAGTTTGCTCTGGGTTGGATGCTGCAGTGACATGATTTTTCCTCCTCCTGCTTTTGTTCTCAATACCAGTCCTGTGTGTGCTCTGGAAAGAGGAGACAGCCTAGAGAATGGTCCGAAGCTAAAACTGACTATCGATTATGTGACAGGCATCAAGGGACTGTTTCAGCGAGTCCTTGTACTTCTTCTTTGGTCCTCCTCTGTGGTGATCCTCCTCCATCTTTGGGATGTATCGGGCCCAGCCAACTGCATCTTCAACAGCATGGCCTCAATACCGGTGACTCCTGCCTGTTCGAGGACTTCAGTGTTAATGACGTAGTCATTCCAGTGAATGTTGAGGATGGTGCAAAGGCAGCCCTGATGAAATCGCTCAAGAAGTCATAAGTGGTGACAGTAGGTAACTCACGACTCAGATGCTTGTTGTTCCAAACCCTTTCATAGAAACTGCTGAATGCACCATTTGCCTTTGCCAGTCTGTTGTCAATTTCCTGGTAGACCTTGGCGGCCGAGGAGATGATGCACCCCAGGTAGCTGAACTAGTTTACTGTATTCAGCTCAGTGATGCAAGGAGGTCAGTAATCTTTCCGAGGTGCGGGCTGGTAGAGAACTTCCGTCTTCTTCAAACTGATTTGTAGATTGAAGAGCTCGGCAGCCTCGGCAAAGCAAGATGTAATTTGCTGCAGAGAAGTCACCATATGGGAAACAAGGGCAGTGTCGTCGGCGAAGAGTAGCTCTCAAAAGAATCATTCCACTGTCTTGGTGTAGGCCTTTAGGTTGCCTCAGGTTGAACAAACTGCCATCAGTGCGGTACTGGACGCAGATACCATCCTCATCATCAAGGTCTTCTGTGGCCCTTTGAAGCATCATACTGAAGAATTAGTGTTGATGCAAGGACACAGCTTTGCTTTACACTGTTACATGTCAAAGCTCTGGTATGGTCGAACAACGTGAAATAAAGTCCCTTGTTCTGTTCTCTGAATTTCTTTTGGAGCTGCCTGAGAACAAAAACCATGTCCGTAGTACTCATGTTGTCTCGAAAGCCACACTGACTCTCGGGGAGGAGTTCTTATGCGATAGTGGGCACCAGTCTGTTAAGGAGTACTCTTGTGAGGATTTTCCCTGTGACAGAGATCAGAGTTACCCCCCAGTAATTGGAGCAGTCTGACTTTTCTCCCCTGCTCTTGTACAGGGTGATGATGATTGCTTTACAAAAAGTCCTGTGGCAGTTTACCTTGCCGCCAGCAGCAAACAAAGAGCTTATGGAGTTTAGCATGATGTGCTGGCCCCCCATGCTTCCAATAATCTTCTGGGATCCCATCAACTCCTGCTAGTATACTATTCCTTAGCTGCTAAATAGCTTTTACAGTCTTTGATAGTAGGGATTTCATGTGGAATGCAAGGAAGCTCTGAGACTGAAATTACGTGATTGACGCAGAATAGTTTCTTAAAGTAGTCAGACCACTGGTTCAGGATCAACACCTTGTCTATAAGTAGTAGTTTGACCGTCTGTACTGTGCAATGGGCTTTGGGCCAGGTGCGAAGGGCCATCCACCACCATCAGGGCTTCATAAAAGCCCCCCATAGTTTCCGACATCTACGCAACGCTGAGTTCTTTCCACGAGGGAAAGCTGCTTTCTTATTAGGGCAGGATGGCTGAGAAAGATCCGCTTGATGAACGGATCTATTTTTCTACAGTCATTCATGAATCTCCTGATTATTTTCCTCAAACCAGTCTTTGTTCTTCTTTGTGGAGAACCCTAGGACTTCTGCAGAGGTGTGCAGAATGCTGGTTTTAAGGTGTTCCCATAGAGCGTCTAAAGAGGGATGTGTGAAGCACCTGGGATACTCTAGTCGCGACTAGATATTTGTCTGGAAGTCAGCCTCCACTTTAGCTGACTGGAGGTTACTGATTGTAACTTCTTCCTTGGGGCTCCTCTTTGGCTTAGAATTGAAGTGGAGATGAAGTTTGCAGCGCACCAGGAGGTGGTCCGTATTACATTCTGCACTGGGCATCTCTCAAGTGAGTAGGATGTCTCGAAGGTCTCGCTGGTGCACTAAAATGCAGTCTATAAGATGCCAGTGTTTGGACTGAGAATGCGTCCAGGTTGTCTTCAATCTGGCTTTCTGCTTGAAAACTGTGTTGATGATGGAGAGTTTCTGCTCAGTGCAAAACTCTAGCAGAAGACGCCTGCTGTTGATGTAGCTTCCAACACAGTGGTTGCCAAGTACCCCTTTCAAGCTACTGAATCTTTGTCTAATCTGGCATTGAAGACATCTGCAGGGATGTTCTGTACAATATTGCTCAGGTCAGTGTAAAACTTGTCCTTTTCTGCAGGATCCGCTTGAAGGGTATAGACATGGGGGGTAACTCAACTCCACTGCACCAGGGCCCTGCTTTTGGTGGTGGGGGAGAGATTTCTGCAGTGCTCCTAAAAAAATATTTTTTAATTTCTTTGTTCAAATTCTCATATATATATATATATATATATATATATATATATATATATGTGTGTGTATACAATATAAATTGTGGGTTAAATTATGGGTTAAAACTTTCATGGGAAAGACATACTGCTCCATAGCCCTCTAGTGAACACATCTGGTAATGCATGATTAAGTTTAATTTTGCTATTTTTTGCATCCCCAATTCATATATTTGGGAGGGGGCGCGTTTTTTTTATTTCTGGCTTGCCTGACTAGTAGTGGGTGTAGCTTGCGCCATTTTCCTGGCTGCCTTCCTCTAGGAGGTGGACTTCACTGAGGGCAGCGATAACCAGCCTTAATAGTGTGTGGGCTACTAGAGCAGAGCGCCATTCTGGGCAACCATTGTCTGCTGTGTCAAGCATAGTTCTGATGTTCCAACATGTGAGTTTCAGTCCAAGTACAGCTTGTGAGGCAGGTGTGAGCCATTTCTTCTTTGTTGAGTTTTGACCGCATTTGGAGATGACCTATGACCTGAGGTTAGCCAACTGGTGAATGTGAGACAAGCTTTCTTTAGGCCACCTTTTCTAGGGCCCTATCCTTGTGGATCAAGCAATGTCCCTAGAGAATGCTGCTTGATTGTTCAGGGTGCTGCTAAATTATACCGTCGTCTCCGGGTCAGAATCAGGCAACCCATACACCTGAACCACCTGCATGCAGGAATGAAACTGCGGCTTCCAGTGTCATCTTCCACCTGCTGTTTCACCCCTTTCCCATTGCTGTAGGACTTGAGGATGTTGTTTGTCTAGATTTAGACATGCCCCTTGGGCCTGCACAATGGAGTTTTTAGGTGAGATGCAGTTTGCACAATACTGGTCCCACCCTTTACACTCGGGGTTCATCTGTCATGGCCTAGCAAGCTGGGACGGTGACAGTGAGGTCCTTGCATTGTAGGTGTTATATCAGAGTGTCCTTCTCCGGGATACATTGCATGACAGGGCTAAAAAGCTGCATCTGCCAAGGTGGGAAATCAGAGCTTTCCTTCTCTTAGGCTGGCTGCCAACCAAGGCTAACAAGCCCAGCCTATCCATCCAGTTATACCCATGACGTAGCAAGCTCTGTGAAAACAGGGGGCGTCAACGAGAAGATGTTGCTACGGACACAGTAATGTAGGAGAGGCCATATGCAATGACCTCCTGACTGACGAGCCAGCCAGTGGTTATGCAGCAATCACTAGGCTGGAGAGGCGGTGTATTGTGCATACACTTTCCCTGAACGAGTGGTACTTCAGTCCAGGTTACCTGCCCCACATATATATTACATATAAGAGCTGCCTTAAAGATATATGGAAGTTTCCCTGTTTTTAACTTTTTTAATTTAACACATACTGCTTATATCAGAAACACACATTACATTGAGTCATTCTATACACATACAGAGGTGTTAACATAGGCACCTGGTACCTACTAACAAAAACATTGAATTTGGGTAGGTTTTTTAACCCTATACTAACCTTCGAGCCAACAGCAACACTGTGTAGAAGACCACATAGCAATGTCTGAGCTCCTTTCTTCCTTGTGCAGGGGAAAACAGCACTGCAGATTCCATGAAGCTTTGTTGCACACACTGGCTTCCCAGTAATTTAAACAATGTTATAGCTGCCTGTGATTGGATAAAATTTATTATGAATTTTATGCTAATTTGGATAAGATTTTCAATTCACATGCCTTCTCAAAATCAAATGGCAGAAATGTGCAAATATCATTTCTTCACGTTTTTGTATGAAAAAAATGTTTGCATACACTACTGATTATCCTCTAACATATGCATTCCTAATCCATGAAACCTAAATATGCCTTTAATTGAATAAATGGATATACTGTTTCAAGTAAATAGTGTTATGCAATGAATCAGTGCTATATATATCAAGTTCACTACCTGTTTATGTGAAACTAAAACAATACTTTGATACAAGTAAACAGATGACCTTGATTAATTGCAATCAAGCATATGCAAGGAGGAGATGTGATTACCCTATATAAATACATTCAGGGTCAGTATAAAGATTTGTCAAGGGAGCTTTTTGTGCCAAGAGGTTTTCAACTGACAAGAAGACATCCTTTGAGGTTAGAACTAAAAAGATTCCACCTTAAAGAAAGAAAAGGGTTCTTCACAGTAAAGGTGGCTAATCTGTGGAATTCTCTACCAAGGGAGGTGGTGACAGTGGATTCGATATATAACTTTAAAAAGGGATTGGATATATTTTTAATTGAAAAGGGAATTCAGGGTTATCCTGGTTAATTAGAGAGGGAGTATTGATCCAGGGAGGAATCCGATCACCAGTATCTGGGGTCAGCAAGGAATTCTTTTTTTCCCTTTTGAGACAATTGGCAAAGTTTCACTGTTTTTTTTTTTGTTTGCCTTCCTCTGGATCAATTAACCACTAACCCGCATATTACTTATCAGATGAGATCTTAAAAGGTTGAACTTGATGGGCTAAAAGTCTTTTTTCAACCTCAATTACTATGTAACTATGTTACTATGTATGTAACTTAAAGAATGTGGTAGACAGATGTAAAGACATAATAGTTCATAGTTAAAAGTAAATAAATAAATAAAGATTTTTTTTTTATATTTTCAAATATCTGTGAATGTTTCTGTTGATACCAAGATAATGAAACGTATAAATTGTGTTAATATTAGAATTCCTGTTACTAAAGGCATAAACCCTTCACCTCACACCCACCCTTTTGTGTGTTTTTACTTTTTAAGTCAGTCAGAGTTTATTCTTATTTTAAAGTTTCTAATATAGATATAATAAAGATTATTCATTTTAAAGTTACTGCGGTCTGCATTATAATCACATTTTTTACTGTCTCATTATTAGTATTTGATTTCATTATATTATAATAGCAAGTGAGATTATGGACACATAAGGTATATGTAACCACTGCTGTTCTATATGTTATGTATTTGTACAAAATTGGGGAAAAATATTGTCCAGCATGAACTTCCTGAGTTGTATGCAATTCATTACTCACACAGACCTCCCAGGTGTTTTCTTCTGGTTGATGTTGTAGACTGCCATGGCAAAAATGTTAATGAAATAAATACGTTAGAGTGACCTCCTGCTCCAATCTATTGCTTGTCCAAGTGATAAATAGCATCGGCATATATCATGCAGTTTAATAACTAAATGATGGAAACATTTGTATTGGCCAACTGTGACAATTCATTGAGAAAATATTGAGCTAAAGTGGTCTGTTGAATGAATTGACCTAATGTGAGAGCAATGTTATCAGTCAAACTAGAAATCTGTTGGCTGAAATTGGTCTAGAAAACATACATACTGCATATAAATTCTCTTTGCTCATCACATTAATTCCATTGACGAGACATGCCTCCCAACCTCCCTTTAGTATTGTAACCATGACATACCATACTTAACAAGGATCTAACTGTGTTCCCACTGTAACAGAATCAAAACACATGGCTTGTAACATAACTTTGACACTTACAACACTCATGAGCTTGGACATGATGCAGTTCCAGAAAAACATGTGTTAACCACTCCTCATAAGCAAATAGGCATAAAAGCCACATCTTGACATAGACTGTCATGTATAATAGCTGTAAATTTGTTTGTTAGCCAATTTTTTAATCCGTTATGAAATCCTTTTTTTCACCACAAGCATCCGATGCAGAGTCCTTTTGTCTTTATTCCCAGATTGCCTCAGTTGGAGGTCAGGGGATTTTTTTAGATGCCTGACACACAGCTGTTGTTTTCTCAACAACTGGAACGTGATATAGACAACATATCATACATAAGAGAGAGAGAAATGTTTCTACTCCTCCTGGACTTTATGAGAGTGGAAACAAATTATGGTTATATTTCAAACAGAGGGACTATGGCTGCTACAGTATATGTTAATTTAGTGCTTACTGATTTTTCCTGGATTCCTGTTTGCAGAATTTAAGAGCTTGGATGAGAGAAATGCTCCAAACTTGGTTAATTATAATACTATGAATATCCAAAGGACTACGAATATAAAGGTTGTTTTGTTTATCAAAATCCTCAATTATGGTGGACATTAAAACATCACATATACATATTTGCAGTTGGCTAATATTATGCCCCTCCTTCTGTGTCCTATTAAGTAAATCCCTTATTAATCTATTAAAATGATTAGCCCGAAGAATGTGAATCCAGAGAATTAATCACTACTATAACTGGCCGTTTATTTTTCAATATAGGTACATTTTCTTCACTAAGATTTAATATTTTAGGAATTATGCAAGCTCTAACATTGTTTGAGAAAAACTACAAAATGTATATTTTGTATGACAGCTTTTTTATACATTTTGGTTTAGAGAACAGACCCACAAGTGCTTTTGAGATAAAAAATAAAATATTTGTTGCATCTTTTCATGCATGATTGTAATACTGATATAACACTGGCTCCCATCACACTCCATGCCTATTTTTCCTAGATCATTAAACTACTAACCTCCTAGACCTGACAATGATCTCTGTGTCACCTTTTTGCTACAAAAATTTGTTCTATATTTTTGTATTTTATATCTTAAGTACTGTTTTATTATACTTTACCAGTTAATTAGTTCTCTTCTGGAATGACAATGTTGTGATCTTTTTATTGCTTCATTTGGATTATTCTTTAATTGATATTACTACTTTTAAAACTTTGCTTTATGCATAAATTGCGTTGACCAAAATCCACTTCAAAACTACTATTTAAAAAGCTTTAATTAAATGAGTTAATTTTATCTGAAAATGGCATGACTGTCTCAAACAAACTCTTTCAAATTTAAGGGACACCTGCTTACTGACCGAAGAGAGGGCAGAATTAATAGGTTTAATTTTACAGTCCATTCATTAAGCAGATGTTCAACGTCCATTGGATAATTCCACCTTGTAGCAGCCTTCATGCTAACATACACACAGAGGGGACACAGATTAACCAAATTAAACTGTACAGATACTTTTGCCATGTGTTGGCATGAATAACATTTTTAAAGGCACAAATGTACATGTAATTGGAAGAATGTTGTGGTCATATAAATTAACCAATCACTCCCAGTGTCCATGATTTACATAAGAAAGGAATCTGTAATAAATGTTCACAGAAATTCTTGCTAGCGGTATTTTTCATTCTACACCATGTTGTCATTTAGTGATCTGCCACCTGGCTGTGGTCCTTTTTATGTGGGAACATTAAACTAATTTTACTTGGAATGTACAATGGTTTCTCAAGATGATCCACCTGATACTAAAAAGCAGTTCACAAGACTGCCCAGAAGAAAAATTAGTCCCTGGGGAAACCTTCTGCTTTGTGTTATAGCTCAGAGTTTTCCTTCTTGCTGCAGCTCATCTCTGACAACCTTCTGCTTCACATTTGGCATCCTTCGTGACTTCAACAAAATGAGTAGGGTCAAGAAGTCAAATGACTTCCTCACATGCTTCTGCCATTACCAAGGGTATTGGGGAAGTTGTATGTTTTAGGAGAGGTAATGATAGCACTAGTTACAACATGAGTGACGAGCAGTTAAATTCTATCATGATGAGGATTTCAAAGCAGTGTAGCAGGTTGTTTTTTTAACTCTGTTCCTTCATGGTAATGTTCTCTGAACCTTTTATACCTTATACATTTATATTGTACATCAAGTTAAGTAAATCTGTGTCCTACGAACACAGTGTGATTTGCATATTACAGTTGTATAATCTACTAGATATTGCTGGAACAATATTTGTAAATAGGCTTCTTACTACCTTTATTCATACAGCATTATAGTAACTATAAATTCACTGCATTATATACTGGCACGCTATATTTTCAAATATGCACTGGTCATTGCATAGCTCTACTGAATATCTATATGCATGTATCTTGAGTACACAGCACTTCATAGATCTTATTGTAAACACACTACATCATGTAGTTTCACTAAGTATTTATACTTATGTATGCATATATATCAGGTTATGAATATAATTGCACATTATATGCTAAAAACAAAGGTATTTCTTGTCATGGCCAGGCCCCTTTAATGTAGCATCTCATTCTTTGTTGCGCAGTTACTTCAATGTTAGTGTGGCCCAATATCCACAATTCCAATGGAAAATCCCATGGATGAGACTATTCCTCCAGACTCCTGTTCTTTGTGAATTCACAGCCCTAGATTCATCCATCTAAATATGCTTTAAGAGCAAGTGTTAAGTTGGTATTGCCCTTTGTGGCTCCAATATATGTTCCAGTTACTTTTTGCCCAATGTGTATGCATATGGAGGAGTAATGTATGTGTGCATATGCTCAACCCAGTACTGTATCTGTATAGAAATAATTTGTTGGAAAGTCTAGTTCTTTTTATGTGTAAGGTTTGTCCAGACTAGCAAAATATGAGTCCAGACAATAAACCAAACTGGTGTGTTCTATCTATTATTTCAAAACACATGTATATGTTTGCTTGTTCAGTGCACTTTTTCCAGACCTCATGCCCCATTATATAGAATTTTATCAGAAAAGTCCTTTGCTGCTACTTTATCCCATCTAGCACATATTAACCAACAACCATCACCTCAGCAGGCTTTGGTTGTAATTTTACAGCAATGTTAAAATTAGATTTTAAAGAGACATTGTAGTGGTAAAGTAAGTAATTTAAATGGTATGTTGCCTCTAGAATATTGAGAGCCCTATTATTTCAATAATATGAATCTATGAGTTACTACTATTTTTTAATTTCATTTTGTTCGCAACTAGGGGATGCCATTTTTAACCACTCTAAAACTTCTCATCCTTTAGATTGTGTTATTGAATCTCCACCTTACACAGCACAACCAGCAGTTTCTTACTGATTCTGATGGTTATATTGTTCTGACCATGGTGTGTATATTAGAAAATTAGTTTACAGCTTGTGTCTGCCCACACCTTCATGCAGTGATATTCTCTGGTGGATGGAAGGAATGACAGAGACACACATGAAGGTCCCTACAGTGTCCCTTTGAAATTATGTGTAACATAGTTACATAGTTACATAGTAATTAAGGTTGAAAAAAGACTTTCAGTCCATCAAGTTCAACCTGTTAAGATCTCCTCTGATCTGCAATATGCGGATTAGTTATTAATTAAATTATTGATTAAATAATTATTAATAGTATAGTATTGGAGAATGAATAAAGAGTTAGTCCATCAAGTTCAACCTTTTTAGATCTCTATTGATCTTTTTAATTTGGACTATTTATTATTATTGTTAATTGTTAATTATTGTTAATTGATCCAGAGGAAGGCAAACATAAAAAAAAAACCCCATTGAAACTTTGCCAATTGTCTCATAAGGAAAAAAAAAAGCAAAATTCCTTCCTGACCCCAGAAACTGGCGATCAAATTTCTCCCTGGATCAATATTCCTTGCTAGTTATCTAGGATAGCCTTGAATGCCCTCTTTATTCAGAAATATATCTAACCCCTTTTTGAAGTTGTCTATCGAATTCGCTGTCACCACCTCCTTTGGTAGAGAATTCCACAGTTTAACCACCCTAACTGTGAAGAACCCTTTTCTTTGTTTAAGGTGAAATCTTTTTTCCTCTAACCTCAACGGATGTCCTCTTGTCAGTTGAAAATCTCTTGCTACAAAAAGTTCACTTGACAAAGCCTTATATTGACCCTGGATGTATTTAAATAACGTAATCATATTTCCTCTTAGACGCCTTTTTTCTAGCGAAAATAAGTTTAATTTTGCTAGTCTTTCTTCATAACTTAGCCCCTCCATTCCCCTTATTAGTTTTGTAGCCCTTCTCTGTACTTTTTCCAGCTCTAAAATGTCTTTTTTGTGAGGTGGTGCCCAAAATTGTACTCCATATTCCAAATGAGGGCGTACTAGAGATTTGTATAGTGGCAGAATTATATCTTCTTCCCTGGCTTCTATACCCTTCCTAATACATGCTAATATTTTATTTGCCTTTGCAGCCGCTGCTTGGCTTTGAGCGCTGTTACCTAGGTGGTTGTCCACTAGTACTCCCAAATCCCTTTCAATATCTGATACCCCTAGATTTGCTCCATTAAGATTATAGATTGCTTGGCTATTGTTCCTTCCCAAATGCATAACCTTACATTTATTTGTATTAAATCTCATCTGCCATTTAGCCGCCCATTTCTCTAATTTATGCAAATCCTTTTGTAGGGAAAGTACATCATTATCTGATTTTATTATCTTGCACAACTTAGTGTCATCAGCAAAAATGGAGACACTACATTCGAGTCCTACTTCAATGTCATTAATAAATATGTTAAAAAGGAGAGGACCCAATACTGAGCCCTGAGGAACCCCACTTATCACATTAGACCAATCGGAGTATGTTCCATTTACAACAACCCTTTGCTTCCTGTCTTTTAGCCAGCTTTCGATCCATGAGCAGATATTTACTGCAATTCCTGTATCCCTTAGTTTGCTCACTAGTCTTCCATGTGGCACTGTATCAAATGCCTTTGAAAAATCTAAAAAGACTACATCCACTGAGTTGCCCTGATCCAAGTTCCTACTAACCTCCTCATAAAAACTAATTAGATTGGTCTGACACGACCTTTCCTTCATAAATCCATGTTGACTGCTACCTATGATCCTGTTCAAATAGACATATTCTTGTATTCTGTCCCTTATTAACCCTTCTAAAAGCTTCCCAACTACAGAAGTGAGGCTCACTGGTCTATAATTCCCCGGATATGCTCTAGATCCCTTCTTAAATATAGGTATCACCTCTGCTTTTCTCCAGTCATCTGGTAGAGACCCTGTAGTGAGCGAGTCTTTAAAGATTAGATATAATGGTTTGGCTATTGCAGAACCCAGCTCCCTCAGTACCCTTGGATGTATTCCATCAGGACCTGGGGCTTTATTAACATTTATTTTCTCCAACCTCTTTTGTATTTCTTCCTGCGTTAACCAATTATTTAGTGAAGGTAGTGTAGCCCCATTATGTTGCAGTGTCCCAACCACTGGTACCTCCCTTGTGTAAACCGACGAAAAGAACCTATTTAGCTCATCTGCCTTTTCCTGGTCACTAATTATCAGATGGCCTGTGTCACATTGTAATGGTCCTATCGATTCCTTCCTGGCCTTCTTCCCATTAATATATTTATAAAATATTTTAGGGTTAGTCTTACTTTCCATTGCAACTGACTTCTCATTTTCTATTTTAGCCAGTCTAATAGCCCTTTTGCAAGCCTTGTTGATTTCCTTATAGTCACATAAAGATGCCTCTGTTCCCTCCTTCTTGTATAATTTAAATGCATATTTCTTTTTCCTCATCATGATCTTTAAGTCATTGTTAAGCCACATGGGATGTGATTTACTCCTATTTATTTTATTTCCACATGGTACATGCTGATGAGTATGTTTATTTAGTAAGGATTTGAATGTTGTCCATTTATTTTCAGTATTCTTCCCTGTAAGTTCTTTGTCCCAGTCTATATGTTGTATTGCTGCCCGTAGCCCATTAAAGTTAGCCCTTTTAAAATTTAGAGTTTTTGTTGGCCCCTTACAACTCTGTTTTTTGTATTCAATCTCAAATAAGACTGTGTTGTGATCACTGTTCCCCAAGGGTTCCCCTATTTTTACATTTGATATTATATCAATATTACTTGTGATGACTAAATCCAAGATGGCCCCATTTCTAGTAGGTTCTTGTATTACCTGGGCTAGATAATGATCCCTGAGTGTACTCAAGAACCTGCTCCCCTTAGCTGAGCTGCTGGTCTCGTTTATCCAGTTTATATCAGGGTAATTAAAGTCTCCCATTATTAGAACTTGCCCATGCTTAGCTGCATTTCCAATCTGTAACAATAATTGTATTTCCTCACTTTCAGCTATATTTGGGGGTTTATAGCATACTCCCACCAATATGCATTTAGAATTAGCTCCTCCACTATTTAGCTCAACCCACAAGGATTCAATGATGCCGTTAGTGCCAGCATAAATATCTTCTCTAACTATAGGCTTAAATTCAGGCTTAACATAAAGACAGATCCCTCCTCCTCTTTTACCATTTCCCCTATCTTTCCTAAATAGGTTATAACCATCCAGATTAACAGTCCAGTCATGAGATTCATCCCACCATGTTTCCGTAATGCCTATTAAGCCCCATTTTTCTTGTACTGCTAATATTTCTAGCTCATCCATTTTCCCAGGCAAACTTCTTGCGTTTGCAATCATACACTTTATGTTGCTATGGCTCTGCTGATGTGAAGTGCCTGCCACTGTATTTGAGGCCCCTATTAATATCTCCCTACTTTCTATTGTAACCCTCCCCCCTTCTCCTCCCCCATGGGTAAATAATTCATCCCTTTCCCTCTCTACCCTATTTACCCCAATACTTCTATATAGTCCCTCCCCCCCACCTACAAGTTTAAAAACTCCCCCAGCCGTTCTACCATCCTATTCCCTAGCACAAAAGCGCCCTCATCATTAAGGTGCAATCCATCCCTGCTATAGAGATTGTACCCAAGTGAGAAGTCAGCCCAGTGCTCTAAAAACCCAAAACCCTCTGCACTGCACCACTTTTTTAGCCACGCATTAACCTCCCTAAGCTCCTTCTGCCTCCCTGGGCTAGCACGTGGCACTGGTAGTATCTCAGAAAATACTACCTTGGAGGTCCTTGCTTTAAGCTTATTCCCTAATTCTCTAAAATCATTCTTTAGGACGCTCCATCTTCCACTAACTTTGTCATTGGTACCAATGTGTACCAAGACCGCCGGTTCATTACCAGCCCCTCCCAATAATTTATCCACCCGATCCACAACATGCCGAACCCGAGCACCCGGGAGACAGCAAACTGTTCGATTGCTGGGATCTGGGTGACAAATTACCCTGTCTACCTTCCTAATAATAGAGTCCCCTACCACCAAAACATGTCTGTTGCTCTGCCTATTCTGCCCTCCCTCTTCTCCAGTAGAGCTGTTCGCCCGGCTGTTAGAGGGAACAGCTCTATCTGGCATTGCCATTCCTGAATGGACATCGCCAACAGTTTCACTCAATCTGGCAAATCTGTTGTTGCATGTGGCCCTCATCTGCTTCTATACTAACATGTACACTTACAGAGTATGCAATTGCTTTATAATTAAATGATATTAATAAAAAAAAAATCTGTCCACACTAGTACCTCTAACTAAATTGTCTGCAATCTTAATTTAAGGTTCCCCATAAAGTAGTTGAAACATATGTGGCATTAGACGTGTGTATAAAAATCACTAGATATAATTTAAAAAATCTAATCAGATACATAGATGTCTATGTGGTTTAAACACCTTAGAAGTTGTAATAATTGAACATTTATAATTCTGCAATCCCATGAATACTATTATAACCTGCTAGAGCTTTTGTTTGTGCTAGTAAATTAAATCATTTTATTTCCTCTTGATCTCTTAAGACCCCACAGGTCTCCTCTCCAGATGTATCGGTTGATACGGCTGTTTGCTATGGTGGTTTACTGTGATGAGTTAATGAACAAAAGAAGATTGAGATCTCTCTGGATGTGTATAAACATTTGAAATCCACCTGCATAGTGTAGTCAATCAATTCCACCACACAACAGAAGTATATTCTTGAATTAAGTGGATAAACCATGCAGAGCATTTAAAGTAAAATAAAAAAAACAACAACACCCTTGCAATATAAACCCTTGCATGTTCTGAAGATCTATTGGAGTCATATTGTTATTTTTAAAGGCATATCTAAGTTTCCCTGTTTTTCCCTTTCTCTAATCTAACACATGCTGTTTATATTAGAAACACACATTACATTGAGTCATTCATTGAGACATACAGACTTATTTTATTTAAGATCTGCTTATATAGGCACAGTGTACCTCCCAATAGAAACACTGCATTTGGGTACAAATTGTAATACTTTACTAACCATCAAGCCAACAGCAGCTCAATGCAGAGATCTTACACAGCTGTGTCTGACTCCTCCTGCTTCCTGCTGCAGAGAATTACAAATCCCATCATTCCGTCCTGCACAAGCTGCTATTACAGATTGCTACAATGTATTAAAATATATAGCTGCCAGTGATTTCCCCCCCAAAAATATGATTTTTTTGCTAATTTTAGCTTGGATATGCAGGAGTGTTAACTCTGAAAAGCTGCTTGCAAACTAGAGAAATTTAGCAAACATCAGAGTGAGTTTGTTAATGTTTTCATACACTACCGATTGTCCTCTCTCAGATGCATTCATTATCCAAACTTAAATATGCCTTTAAATATTGTGTTATTCAAATACAAAGACATTCATTTGGTCATTTCCTTAGCCTGACTAGACTATATAAATTATAAACACTATAGTGTGAAAAATGTACCTTAACACAGATTACACTAACTACATTGGTTTGGTTCCCTCCACGTAGTTTATATTAATCTTTGCAAGTTGATATAAATAACAATTCTGAATAAAAACTATGGCCTCCATTCAATTCCAAGCCCATAATTACCTTTATGCAGGCCGCATGTCTACGGGGGAGAAATTTGTTACAATTCCAGCTGTATTCATTTGACTCAAGCCCGCAATTATAGGGCTAAAGTCTAAAACCATAAACCTTGAACCCGTACGTAGCAATTCAGGGCATGATCATGGTCAATTAAGCAAGCCCATAAATTACAATTTAGGCAGAGCCAATAGTAAATGAGACCGTCATCATAACGTCAGTAAAGCATGGAGTTTAAACTACAAACAATTACAGCCTTATTAAATTGTGATTCGGTAAATTTAAAAGGGCTCTGTTTAAGCACACAGCATATTTTTTTACAGAAGTTTTTAGTTAGTGAACTTCTATCCAAAAACAAGGTCTTCACTAACTAAAAACTTCTGTAAATAAAATATGCTGTTTGCTTAAATAAAGACCTTTTAAATTTACCGAATTGCAATTTAATAAGGCTGTTTGTGTTTAGAAATCCAATATGCAATAGTACTCGCAATCCAGCAATGTAGAACTCAATAAAAACGAATGAAGAAACTATGCTAGTCCATGTGGGTGGTCTGATATTGATTTAAATAACACGGAAATAAAATGTAAATAAAATATTTTTTTATTGCAGATTTGCGAGCTTGCGTCGGTTGTGCAATTAATTCTAATGTCTTTCATTGCTTTAACAGTATTTTAAAGTAGAGCAGTGTGCTTATATTTGCTTTTACAGTGTTACAAACAGGTGTTTAACCCACTTGCGAGTTCTATCTGGTACTCGTAGATTTTTTTTATACATTTGTCATTTATGGGTTTGAAGGAAATTGCGGGCTTGTTGAATTGTGGTAATTGAATATGGATTAGCACTGGTAACATTTGCAGGCTTGAAACAACAAAAGAGTAGATAGAAATGAATTAAGTTTTTTACAACTGCAGTGATTTTGAGCCTGTAACTTCCAAAAGGATTGCGAATTGCAATTTGGCCAATTGAATGGTGGCCTATGTGTCTAATATAATCCAATATATTAGAATTGATAATGTATATTTGTACAGTACGTTTATTTTATACGTATACTGTAGATATATAACAACATAATTTAATCCAATGTTTTTTCGACATGTACTATAACAGTGAATACTAATTACACAAAGAAAAGATTAATGCCTAATATTTAGTCAGAATCTTATGTGTTTTGGAAACTACTACATCCATTTTACAAGATTCTAAGTTTGACAGACACAAAGCACACTTACAATCTGGGTTATTTAACGCTTCAATCTAACACTGATTTCTGACTCATCCAATTAGAATCAGGCTTACAAAGTGACAGTTACAAATTGCATATAATTAGAGATGTCGCGGACAGTTCGCCCGCGGACTATTCGCAGCGATTTTGGCATGTTCACGTTCGCAGCGGACGGCGAACACATGCACTTTTTGGTTTGCCCCCCTATACTTAATCATTGAGGAAACTTTGACCCTGCACCTCACAGTCAACAGACACATTCCAGCCAATCAGCAGCATACACTCCCTTCCAGAGCCTTCCATCTGAAGGACAGCATACATTTTAGAATCATTCTGAAGCTGCATTCGTTGTGAGAGGACAGATAGTGTAGCTGCTGGAGATTTAATAGGGAAATAGATAGCCAGGCTGTGTATTTAGCTTCCATTACAGACCTGAAGGACTCATCTGATATCTGCTGCAAGGTCAGCAACCCAAAAAGCCCTTTTTAGGGCTAGAACATCATTTATTTTATTTTATATTTTTTTCTGTGTAATCTTATTGCATATGCCTGCCAGCGTGTGTGTGTGACAGGCTAACACCTAACAGCTTATATTGTGCTTATTTTCACTACTCATACCTGGTGGTGTACCATACATTGAAAACAACCATTTTTTTCCTGTAATCTAATTTCAGTTGCCTGCCTGTGTCAGGCTCACAGCTTATATTGTGCTCAGTGAAATAAAACAACACTTTTTTGACTGTAATCGATTGAATATCAGTTGCCTGCCTACAGGCGTGTGTGTGAGGCCTACAGCGCCTACTCTGCCAACTTTTGCCAGTGCACAGTGACACTCATATCTGGTGCAACTTAGTGTACAGTGAAATAAAAGAACCCTTTTTTTACTGTAATCGATTGAATATCATTTGCCTGCCTACAGGCGTGTGTGTGAGGCCAACAGCGCCTACTCTGCCAACTTTTGCCAGTGCACAGTGACACTCATATCTGGTGGCACCTTAGATTGCACGCGCAGTGCCCCAAATTTGAAGTAGGAGGTCCAACCAAGCATCTTTTTCCATCTCCCTGTTCCAAAAATCAATGCCATATACACGACCCCTAATAGTGGACGTAACAGGGATTAAACCGATAGGAATAGTACTACTTAACAGTACACACCTTATAATAACGCAGACAGAGGCAACGCAGAGAGAGGAGTCTGAAGAAGAGGAGTCAGAGGAGGAAGGTGGCTTTGAGGAGGTGGAAGACCAAACACAGCAGGCGTCCCAGGGGGCTTGTTGTCACCTTTCAGGGACCCTTGGTGGCTGGGTGGAGGAAGAGACCTTCAATGACATCAGTGAGGACAAGGAACGGGACATGGCTAGCTTGGTATCCAACCTTGTGCAAATGGGGAGTTTGCGGTTGTGCAAAGGAACTGTTTGCGGTGCATTAAACGGGGAGATTGGTCTGTTACTGTGAAGCGGGTGTAACCCTTACACTACCTGATCGATACAACATCATACCTGATGTTTTAAAGCATGTTATTCCAAACAATTTAGGAATATAAGGTGATTTATGACCTTTATGGCTTAAAACCAGACTCTGCATCAACTATGTAATTTTCCGTGGGAGTTTTGCCATGGATGTTTTCACACCTGTAAATGGCAAATGTAGAAGAAAACCCTACGAGTACTAGAGAGGACCCGCAAGGGGGTTTAACTGTAAATGCGAATAAAAAATCAATACTGCACTGTAAATGACGGGGAAAGTGATCAAACACATTAGAATCAATTGCACAACAGTCTCAGGCTCGCAAATCGGAATAAAAAAATCATATTTTTTATCTGTCATTTCGGAGTTATATCGATCTTTGGATTCAATGAGCTAAAACATATCAGGCCACCCATGTGGACTCGAACATTATTAGCATTCATTTTTATTATTTTGTATTTTGCGGTTTTGCAAGTCCGATAGCATATCGAACCCCCAAACACTAACTGATTGACATGTAACCTCCATATTTTACTGACCTAATGATGGCGGTTTCATTTTCTATTGGCTGTTTTGAAATGTTTAATTGATCATGTTCCCGCCCTGAACTGCTAGGCACGAGTGCATGGTTTAAGGCTTCGGCTTTCGGCCCATAACTTGCGGGCTTGTGCAATTGAATAGTACCAGAATCAGAGACAAACAGGAGCCCGCAGCACGCCCACAGACATACAGCCTCTATCCCACTAGATGCGGGCTTGCAACTGAATCGGGCCCATAGTTTTCAATCAAAATAGTAGAGACCTGCATCCAGGATGGACAGAACATGAGGACCAAGGATTTCCATCAAGATTGGAGTGGCAGCTTATCCAGGCCAGAGACTGAAGACCAGGGCATCGTGGCTTGTCACTGGGGGGGGGGGGGGGGGGGGGGGGGGGGCCTTGGATGGGTAATGTATTAATTAACCCTTTTCCTGACATATAGGTTTATATGGGTTTTTTTTATCTGTAAATGATTTTATTATTTTATTTCCTGCTATTTATTAATTTTGTATTGTATTTATTTATTTTATTTTTAAAACTTAGTTTAGCGTAGGTAATTCTTGGGGTCAGCTTTAGGGACACTGGGGATCCTTATGGATGCCCATGGGTGATAAGGTACATGGAGTTCAATGGGGGATAGGCTACATGGACCTCTGTGTGAGGGTGCCATCATGGTCCAATAGGTAGTAGGTTACTGGAAACTAAACTAGTAGATTTCACTGCAGCATAATTGTATACAAAAAAATGTTGCCTATTTTCCAGGGTAGTTATTCAAATGGGGGGATTTTACATTTTATGAGCACATTGATCCTTTAATCAACAAAAATCAAAATGTAAGATTTACTGTGGAGAATTATCACACATAAAAGATAAATAAATTAGAAGTTGTAATATATATTTTTACATTGTAAAATCAGTTTACTATTTTCAAATGTAGTTCTTCAAAAGAATATATATTAAAGATATAACTACAGTGGGCCATTATTTTTTTTGTTATACTCCATATGGTGTTTACTTTCTAAGAACATTTTCTGTGTACACCATTTTCTTGTATCTCCATTTTCTCAAGCAGCATAGTTAAACTTGCCATACTAATAATAAAAGTAACAGTTTATTTTCCAATAACAGCACCATTTTATACACACTGTCTCTTTATCTATAAAATAAAAAATGTATGGAAAGACATCTTGTGCACAGCTATAACTTTAAATGAAATCTACAATATACGATTTAATAACTTGCCCTATGTTTATTGTCTCCCCATGTTTTCAGAATGTATGGAATATAGCTACATAGTGACTATTTCATTTTATTCCACCTAGTGATTTTATAAAATGCATGTTAGTGTCTCATATGATCTATAGTGATGGAAACAGCAATAGCTTCATATATACAATAACCAAGGAGTTATTAAAATCAAACAGGGGAAATTAAAAGATAAAAAAAGAACAGAATGTGATCAGATGTCACATCAATAAAAGTACTATGCTAAAAAAAAGTAGTTGATGGAAAGAAACTGGAACATGTTATTGTGGCATGTTACTACCTATCCAAGCTTATATGCACTCATTTATTCATGCAAACATCACATTGGAAAAATGTAGTCATGACGAGTAGTGAAAAGTTTTTGTCATCGCTTTGTTTATTTAACATGCCACTGCCAGAGAACAAGAGCTTTACATATAGCAGAAATCTCAAATGTCTGATGAACAACAGCTCAACTTTTGTCTGCATTGGTAAGGCTTTCAGCAAGTTAAATTATATCATAGGAGGTGTAGATATATTTACTGAGCTCACTGAAGTGAAAAAGACACCATTGAAAAAAAATATATGTAGGCACTCATAAATACTGCATGTCACATAGAAAAACATTTTAGCACATCTTTCAAAAACACACACACATATATATTTACTGTATATATATATATATATATATATATATATATATATATATATATATATATAAAAGTCTCTCATTTATTTAAAAGAGCATGCTTTAAATAATACTGCAGTTCATTACAAGGAAGCGAGTGTTGCATAGATTAGCAGCTTTTACAAATATTAAGACAGACTGAGAGCTATCAATGATAGGTACAAGTAATCACAGAATTAATAATTTGTCCATATATCTAATTAGGTTGACCGCTGATTTCTTCTTGATGGGAGGGAGTTGTCTGATAAGCAGACTAGATGTGTCTTTGGGCTCTTATTTGTCATCACTTTTATTTTTTTTATTATCTCTTGAAAGTTTAATGCAATTTTTTGTGTGAAAATTGCAAGTGATACAATAAGACAAAGGTGGAATATCCAGGTGTTACTTAATGTTACGGACTATGCCAAAGCAGATGGTAATTATTATAACAGTGGAATGCACAATAAACATAGCAACAGCCCTGAAAATCCACTTATCGTATATTTTGTGAAGGAAGAAAAGTATTGAATGTGATTTGGGAGGGCATGTGCATATTTATATAGTATGCCTTTCTAGGCCCATTCATATTTCTGAGCCCCCGCACCCAACCTATCATAAGATTACCATGCACCTGTATATAAAATTGTAAGTTTATGTGCACTAGTGTCAGAAAGTGTCAGGAACACTTAAAAACAGAACTGTTAATGTATGTACTGTAGATATATACACAGTATTTCTTGGCAAAATACTGAAAATGTGCTGCCATAGGCCTGGGCAGAAACATTTCACTGTAGTAGGGAATAAATATATTGGAGGGAGTACAGGTGTAGGTAATACTCTGATAGATAGATAGATAGATAGATAGATCCTCCTTTAATGAAAACAACTTATAAATTATACTTGTAAATTAACTACTATAGTATAATGGTGCTATAATATAATATCATAAATACTCATAAATTAAGCACATGGATGTACTTAGATTAAGAATAGCTGTTCTAATGTGATGTAATAGATACGAAACAAGTGTGAAAGTATTAGAAATGCTATCCTATATATGACCATCTTAAATTAGTGTCACGTGATATACTAATAGTTGTCGTAATTGCAAGTTTGTGTGTAACTCTCGCAAAGTTACAAGAGCAGCCAAAGTCACTCATCAAAAGGTCCATAGGGTAGAGGGGGGAGAAGCTCGCAATGAGCAGCGAAGGCGCTCACCGAGAGGCCGCAATAGGCCCAGGGGGACAGGCGAGGGCCACAATGGGTGCAAGGGGACAGGCAAGGAGCCAGCAAGTGAGGTTAGAAGCCAATTTGCTATTCAATTGGCATCTTTTGCGCGCTACAAACGACTTCCGAGTTACGGGCTTAAAAAAATGCCAAGTTAAACCCGTAACTAACAGCCTGGCCCACAAATCGATATCCCCAAGCCCACAAATATTTTCACACCTGTGAATGGCAAATGAGACATACGGAGAGGGGGGCAAAGAGAGACGGGGGGGGGGGAGACACAGGGGGGGGGTGAAAGGCGGGAAAGAGAAACAGGAGAGGGAGAGGGGGTAAAGGAACACGAGAGGGAGAGTAGAAAATAGACACAGGGGGGAGAGATGGGGAGAGGGGGGAAAGAGACATGGGAGGGAGAGGGGGGATAGAGACACAGGGGTGAGAGAGGGGGGAAAGAGACACAGGGGAGGGAGAGCGGGGCAAAGAGACACGGGGAGGGAGGGGGGGCAAGAGACACAGGGGAGGGAGAGTGGGGAAAAGAGACACAGGGAGGGAGAGGGGGGAAGAGACACAGGGGAGGGAGAGGGGGGGAAGAGACACAGGGGAGGGAGAGGGGGCAAAGAGACACAGAGGAGGGAGAGAGGGGAAAAGAGACACAGGGGAGGGAGAGGAGTGAAAGAGACACAGGGGAGTAAGGGGAGAAAGAGACACAGGGGAGGGAGTGAGGGAGGAGACACAGTGAGGGGGAGAGAAAAATTAAATATTATCCCATCATTTGTGGCTCGCAGAGAGGAGAGAGAGGGAGAGAAGAGGGAGGGGACACAGAACAAGGGAAGAAGAGAGAGAGAAGCCACGCATAGTGAGGCTCGCATTGCCCAGCTTTGCTGCGCATGGTGAGGCTCGCAATGTGCAACTGCATTGCAAGGCTTGCATTGCAAGGCATTTTTGACGAGCAAGTCGATAGTATACTATATTTATTTTAGAATTTTTATTGAGCTTTTTCACTTAATAATAACACCTTATTAGTAGTAGTAATTGCAGCACTTATATGCACTTTACAATACAGTCAATGTGATCAATGTGTTACTTTAGGTGGATCATAATTATTACTCTCCTTGCAGTAATTGTGTTTAATAATTGCATTTTTGTGATAATATATAACGGAATATCCACGGGCAACGTACTGGTGACTATATGAGCAACATACTGACCTTAGAGCTACTTCAAATTGCATATGTGCTGAACTGTGTTTATTAATATATTTTTTTTTTAATATAAAACACTAGGAACCCCAAATCCATTTCCCTATTTTGCAAATTACACTATCTTGCAAAGTTTCTAGCTATTCTATTCACCCATCACAGAAACATTGGAAGAAATCTACTACGGGACTGCGTCAAGACAAAACCGAAAATTTCGGCAAACTTTTCCATTGATTTTTGCACTGCCGAAATATTACGAGTTAGTTTGTTTCAGTTTTACACCAAAACCCTATTCTAATCAGGCTTTATGGATCACTCACAAATCATGGCAGTGCTGTAATCTCAAAAATCTGAAGAAAACATTATGTGTACTAAACTCCACTTCCAAATGGTTTGCAGTTAAAGAGACAGTATAGCACCAAAAAACATTAGAAAATCAAGTTCATCATTATTTGACATTTAATATTCAAATGTACACATATGTGGAATTAAAACATATTATATTTTCATTATTATGTCCGTGTCATTATTCAACAACCAGGGTAACACAATCCAGGACTCAAGGGGTTAATACATATCAGAAAACCACGTGGACTGGGAACAGATGCTCCAATGCATTGTATATATATATATATATATATATATATATATATATATATATATATAAACAAAATGAACACAACTATATATATATATATATATATATATATATATATGTCACATATATTTAATTTAAATATATTTAAATAAATTAAAAATAAAAAATAACATGGGTTTCTTTCTGCACTTATTGGAGCTTCTTCTCACTCATTATAATAATCATGACATTCTCTCAATTTGTATTGATTCCTAGAGCTGTGTCTCATCTGTAATGTAAATTAAATGCCTGGTTTGGTGTAATATTATGAGTGAACAAATATTTCTACACTGAAATCTGTTCTGGCCAAGACAGTATTTACAGATGTGGGCGCTGTAATATTGTGTGTTAAAAGATTAGAATAAACATTTAACTTAGAGACAAAAAGCTCCCTCAGCCGATTTTGCATTATACCGTAAATTACACCGCTCAAATAGAATGGGGCACAAGGGTGGGGGGATTTACTAAGGACTTTCTCACTGGAGATGTACTTGAGATGCTTAGTAAATTTCTTCCTAGGCGTGATCAGATCAGAGCTGTCCAACAATGCAGCATTAACCCCAAAGTGTCTATTCCTACAATTATACCTAATTATATTATGTGTTATTCACTTATTCACTACAAGATACTCAATTTCAAGGATGTTTATTATAGATTTATTTTTGTAAAATCCCTGATGAATTATATTTCTATTTTGTTAGAAGGAGCAATATTTATATTAATTACATTTATTTATATTTATTTGCTGCATTTGACAAATATAACTCCATCCATATTTAAAACTTTGCTTTGTATCATGCAGCAAAAAATTAAAATTACTTTCAGTACACATGCTATTTAATACATTCTTCTTCATTCTTGCAGAGCATGCACAATTGTAATCACTTCCGCTGCAAAGTAAAAAAGTCCATGGAGATTTACAGCCTTATTAAATTGTGATTCGGCCAATTGAATAGGGCTCTATATAAGCACATAGCATATTTTTATACAGAAGTTTTTAGTTAGTGAAGACCTTGCTTTTGGATAGAAGTTTACTAACTAAAAACTTCTGTAAAAAAAATATGCTTTGTGCTTATATAGAGCCCTATTCAATTGGCCGAATCGCAATTTAATAAGGCTGTTAATGAGCATATCTAGTGAGGTAATTTGAATAAATTAATTATAGTAATTGCTGTGAATAGGTCTGAGCTATGATAGCCTGCACTTAATCACAGCATTTCTTAGTGAAACTCTAGTCTTTTGATCAGATTACAGTCTTGAATTCTTTTATTTCACTGTTACAAGTGACATATAAAAAAATTATTAAATTGCATGATCGCTACTTTAACAATGAGTAATGATTGGTAAAACAGACATGTCTATAATTTATATACACTTTTTCAATTAAGAGGAACATAGGTTTTGGTGAAATGTAACTAGTTTTTCAAGAATAATATGCAAGTATGGCAATGACAGATAAACAGATATATGAAAAATATGAAATGTGGGATCTTTACAAAAGCTTTGTAGAGAACATTTTGAAAGCACTTCTTATCCTATGCCAGTGACCCCTTTCAAGGACAAGTTTCGGCACTTTAGTTATTTTTTAACCTTTTTTATGTGCAAGGTGAATAGTAATTTAATATTACAAAAGATTATATTTCTGTTTGAATGTATTTTTTTATTTTAATCATAATAATACCCCTATCCCCTATAAACATATTTGAGTACTAAGAAAAGGTGTATGTTACAAAATGCATTCTTTAGCCTTCAGAAAATGAAATGCTTGAATTTCTATTATGCACTGACATTTGAGCTTTTGCAGTTGGAAATATGATTAATTGTTAAAAACATTAATCAGAATAAAAAAACTCCCTAATAGGTTCAAACGTACACTGCACATTTAACCTTGGATGATAAACTATTTTAAAACAAGTAGTTTAAAGTGTATTTATCATTCAACAACATTTCTGTTTACTGTTTATAAGTCACTTAAAAAGCTGTGTCCAAAATTTATTGTGCAGAAAGTATTGGTGAAAATATTTACGAGGAACTGGAGAGATGACTTCAAGGAACACTGAAACCAGTTGGAGACACAATTTTGGTAGTTCAGGGCAGCTACAGCCTAGCATTTACAGTATTTACTAAACAGTGATAATATCTTTACTGTGTGGCCATTATCTCAGGAACATTCAGATACCTGTAAACTGTTCCATTTACTTAGTACTACTTACAGTAGGTCACAAAATGTTCATTGATTGTAACAGGTGATCAGAATGTCTCACAGTTAAATGTCATCAAATATTGCAACTAACTATAAACTGTGCTTTTCTGTGTTCCCAGGAAGGTGACACTTACTCTACAAAAAAGAATACAAACATGAACCATATATCTACAGTATGTTTGGTCTCCCTGAATCAAGCTGTTTCTTGTTAGACTGACCTTTTACCAAGTCTTTAGAAAAAAAATAGTAATTTTGAGGATTTAAGGCAGTTGACTTATAATTTCTGAAGTCACTTGATGTAAAAATTAATAACTATAATAAATATTTAAATATTTGTGTATATGAAGGGTGCTCAAAATAGACATGGCCTTCCAAGGAGCATACAAAGGTGTTAATTGGACCCTAAAAGTACTTTAAAATGGGAAGAAAGTGATATATATATATTGTTATTACAGAATATAAAGGAGGCAGAAATGAGGAAAATGCCCCAAGTAAGGGAGGAATGGCTTTGGAGAGAGAAAGAATAGTGTAAGCAATGTACTAATGGGAAGCACACATGCAATGCATTTCTGGTGAAAAGGACAAAGGGTGGCACAAGTATAAACTACTACATGCTGTATATACTTTGTTTTCTGTTGTATTATGTATGTGCAAACTGAAAGACAGGGCTCCCTATTCTTTGCCATGTGTTATTATTGTATTTTGTTTTGAACTTGTTGCCTGTTTTACAGTGCAGAATATGTTGGAGTGTTAAAATAAAGGATAATAATAATAATAGTAATAATAATAGATTATAGCATTTGTGCTAGACTAACAGTAGTGGTATCTTAAACATAGAATAACCACTCAAAAAATAAGTAGTATTTTTAGTTGTAGAAGTACCACAACTAGGGCATGATTCAATTGCAAGCCCCGTTCATCTCTGAATCCGGAGCTATTTAATTGCTCAAGGCCACGCACTGGTTCGTAGCATTTCAGGGCGGGAACATGATCAATTAAGCACGCCCGTAACCTCACATTTTGAATCAGCCAATAGAAAATGAGACTGTCATTATTACGGCAGTAAAACATGGAGGTTACCTGTCAATCAATTAGGTTTGGGGGTCTGATATGCAATCAGACTTGCAAACCCACAAAATAAAGAATTATGAAAATGAATGCCAATACTGTTCTAGTAAGATATATATTAACTCATTGATACCCAAGATCGATTTGCAGTATGGATACTATTGTGCAATTAATTCTAATGTCTGTCATCGCTTTCCCTGATATTTACAGTGCAGTGTGGATTTTTATTTGCATTTACAGTGCTATGAATAGGTGTTTAACCCTCTTGTGGATCCTCTTTAGCACTCGTAGAATTTTCTCCTTCTTTTGCCATTTACAGGTGTGAAAACATTTGCGGGCTCGAGGAAATTGAGCAATTGAATAGCGATTTGCGATTTAAGCCGTCATAACTCTTGCGAAAGTGAAAGATCAAAAGCTTTGGGAGGCTGTAAGTAACAGATTTAACCCTCACAATTGTTTCTAGGCCGTAACTCATAACCCGTTTGCAGCTCGCAAAAAGACACCAATTAAATAGCACATTAACTTGCGACCTCACTTACGGGCTACAGTAACATGCGGAAGCTAAATTGAATCGGGCTCCCAGTTTGCTTGTACTCCACCAATACAATACAATAATATTTTTGTCAGTTTAGTTTAACCTATAACCTTACAGATTCTGGCATGTGCACTACTCTGCTGGCATCTGCCTGGAAACAGAGATGCAGATATACATTTTATCAACAATTAATTTCTATATGTTGCCACTTCCCAAACATAGTTAAATAATGATACCAATGAATGTGGTTAAATAAGTTAATGTTGATTTGCATATTATTATTAAACAATATTATGTAGCTTTTAAAACAATTATACAATTATCTATAGGATTTGTTATGCGGTGTACAACAATTAAACTCCATGACTCTAGGTGTGTGTATAATATTTATACTAATCTAGCAATAACATCTCCACCCCTATGTATTATTGATACACAGGCACAGTTGACACAATGTTCCAAAAAATCAAATATGTCTAGAGTATAAGGTGATTGCAGGTAATAATTATATTCATAGTGGGAAAAAACTTTGACGCACATGATTGATACCCAAATTTACTATATTGTGTAAAATGCTAGAATATGCATTCTAAAGAATCTCTCCAAATATTCAAACTGTCTGATGCTGAACTGAAGCTTAGAATCCAAGCTTTCATGTCTTATTTTCTGTCTGGGGTGCAAACTGATTACTTCTAGAAATGACTAAAGTGGTAAACCCAGTCATGCAATAGAAAATACAATCAACGGCATATGAATATAATATAATTCACCTACCATTGTTCAATACAATAAAAAAAAACTATTGCAACCAAAAATGTTAAATGTAAACAAACTGAAAAAGTACTTAAATGACAGATGTAATGGTCATATAACAGGATTATAATTTTTTCTTTAGTAACTGATTAAACGCATTATTCCATGGTACAGCACTGGAATCTTCAGGCAGCCTGCTGTCCCTGAACATGTTCTGCCCTAGGCCTCGGCTTAGTGGACCTAGGCATAACAACAAACAACAGTCTTATTCTGTGATATGTACTTGCAATTATTAACATTTTCATGTCTATTGGGAAAACCTGATTTGTTTTTATTGATCTATGTTTTTTCCGTCATTGAAACCCTTTCAAATTTGTCATACTAAATAGGAAGTAACTGTCACAAAGTCCAATGGAGTCAGTGCATGAGAGACCATCAGCTACAAATTCATGGAGAGCGGGTGAGAGTTCTTTAGTAGTAGCTGTCTGTTTTATAAAAGCTACACAAGCAGTCCAATTGTTTTTTTTTATTCAAGTTTGAGATGTTTACCATAAAAGATTTATGCAGTATGATTTTTCAGTTCTCTTAACCCCAAATGGTTTTTGGATTTAGATTATTGATCCAAAATTGTGTTCTACTGAATCCTAGTTATTGATCCAAAACTGTGTTCCACTGAATACTAGAGTTCTGTTTTGTGTGATGATGGGTTTCATAAGATACATTGTTGATAGCGTTGTTGTGTTCTTGAAAGGATCTTGGTGAGGGGACATGAGGTTCTAGGTAGGAGTTTGCAACCATGATGGCCATTTTGGAGTATGGGTTTAAAAAATCGGAAATCCATTTTGTGTTACTGGGAAAGGGTTGACATTTTGGGGTCCTGTAATACAATCAGTACTATTAGGGCCCACACATGGTTTAATGGATGAAGTAGTTGGGTAATATAAATTTTAATAATATTATTATTATTATTATTAATAAAAATAATAATAATAAATAATTATAATAGTTTAGATTAATGTGTCATTCTACTCCAAGTATGCCATCTCATTGCTCCTAATCTGAATTTTAAGAAGTTGTGGACGGTAATGTTCATATATGTATTTCATTAGCATGACAATGGAAAAATAAGTCTAGAAATCTAAGGAAACAAGATACAATCATATGATGGGATTGTGGGTGAAAAGAGTTCAACTGACTGAGAATACATCAAACATAAATAATGCTTATTTACAGTATACATCTATTTGTACATGTAAACAATGTAAGAACAAATAATAGGATTTAAATATGTGCGTGTCTATATATAATGTTACAAGAATTATAGTTCAGATAAGGAAAACTTACCGTTTGCTCATCCCTACGTTGTCTCATAAACATTCAATAAGGTGTCAGTAACATACATGTGGTATTATTAAATCCAAACAAATTATTAAAGTCTCAAAGAACAAAACTTATTTATACCAAAATTATAACCTTGAATGAGCAGCTAAAAAAAACCAAAATGTTTGCCAAGAGTTTGCCAAGGTATTTGTAGTGTAGAAGTACAAATGGTTTCAATTATGTAGTATTTTATTACTACTACATGTTTATATGTACATTGAATTATTATATCTTTAATCTTTACTGTAGTTGTCCCTGCCTTGTCCAGAAATTCTGGAACGAAAATAAAGACTGTCCAGCCAAAGGAGGGCCAGTGGGAGCTTTGGGATTGACAAGACTTTACTAATTATTGACTATTTACTATTCTTGATTGAGTGGATATAATACTGCACTATTAACTTCATCTCTATATAAAAAGTAATATTTTTAAAACTATGTTCAAAAATGACTTAGTAGAAAGATCTGATGCTGACAAACCTAAATGAAGTTTCAAATTTATTGGTTAAAACAAACATTTTTGTTGTTTAATTTGCACTAATTTCGATTATTAGCTTTAAGTATATATATATATATATATATATATATATATATATATAGTTTTACTCCTCTTTGAAATCTACCAACATTTTCTTCTACACTATATAGAGTGGTTACAGTAAATTACAATATTAGCAATAGATACATGAGGCTTATGATAAGAACACAATTAAGTTACTAATATCACTAATAAATAAGGTAGACGTGCAGCGTTTTTTTATAGGGCCATATTCAATTGAGGCTTTGGGCGATCCGGTAGCCCGTAAGTGAGGTCGCAAGTTAATTTGCTATTCAATTGGTGTCTTTTTGCGGGCTCTAAACAGGTTACAAGTTACGGCCTTGAAAATATTGCGATGGTTAAACTCGTAACTTACAACCTTCAGAAGCTTTTGATCTTTCACTTTCGCAAGACTTAAATTGCAAATCGCTATTTAATTGCTCAATTTCCCCACACCCGTAAATGCCAAATGAAGGACAAAATCCTATGAGTGTTAGAAAGGACCCGCAAGGGGGTTAAACATCTATTCATAGCGCTGTAAATTCAAATAAAAAATCAATGCACTGTAAATAACAGGGAAAGTGATGACAGACATTAGAATTAATTGCACAACAGTCTCAAGTCTGCAAATTGATAGGAATTTAACTTTATTTTTATGTTTCATTTCGGGGTTATATTGATCTCGGGTATCAATGAGTTAATACATATCAGGCCACCCATATGGACTAGAACAGTATTCATTTTCATAACTTCGTCAGGCTTGGAATTGAATATGGCGTAAAGTATGTCAAACTTCAGAGAAAAAAAGAATCAATATATACGTAGGATAATTTATTTAACTGAAACATTGCAACTTGAAATCACTTAAAACTATTACTTTTATTTAAATAAATGTTTTCCCTCTTAGATTTTTTTTAAGGAGGCAGTTATCAAAACATCAATTACGCCTATATGAAAGATCAAGCTGAGAAAATATTTATATTGCGTGTGAAACTTCTGTCCCTATATTTTCTTAGCTTGATCCATGAATTTAGCTTTTATGAAAAGACGGGATAGTATAAATTGAAGGATACAAGTAAGCACATGTGAGTCTAAGAATATAAATGTGCATGAGAAATATCATAAAGCCTGTTTACAAATGAGAAAAAAATGTTGTTGAATAAGTTGAATATCGCCTGTGTGAGAGGGACACTAACATTTCTACAGAAGCAAAGCTTGCAGCGTTCTTTGCAAGCTGCCTGATTCTGAACAAGTGCAGTGGAAGTAGGTTGGTGTCAAATTCTAAAAGCTCAAGTAGAGTAACAAACCCCCAACTGCTTTACTACCCTTTCCTCCATGGTTCTGTAGATAAATACTGAGGCCCTCATTCAATTGCAATTTGGCCAATTGAATAGGGCTCTAAATAAGGAATAACATATATTTTTTTAATAAGTTTTTAGTTAGTAAACATCTATCCAAAAGCAAGGTTTTCAAAAACTAAAAACTTATTTAAAAAAAAATGCTATGTGCTTATATAGAGCTCTATTCAATTGGCCAAATCACAATTGAATGAGGTCCTGAGTGTTGAAGAGTTAAAGCCAGTGAAGATTGAACAGTCTAAAAATATATATTTTCTCTAAAATTGTTTTATTTTTATTACTTACACAGCAAATAAAGTTGTTGTTCACTGCATCCTCGCAGTTGTGGATTAAAAAAAAGAAAAACATTGATCTGTTCAGAGCTGCGTTTGGAACTAGAGAAATAGGTAGCTAACTTTTATATAAATGAAGTACCCACTTTGGAGACTTATATAGACGTCATTTGCTTCAATGGAGATACTGTAGTACCTAATTAGTTTGCACTGAAATAATATTTCGCTGCCATTATATGGATAGTTATTACTACAGTGTTGTGGCATTTGCAGTACTGTGCTAAAACCAATGGATTTCTAAGGCCGGTTTTGTGTCTTTAGCTGGCCCATAGTGATTGTGGGTGGGGACACGTAATTGGATAGCGGGTAGCTAATAGAATCTGTGGCAATATTAAGAGCAATTTTAAGTGTACAAATTTACAAATTGGGCAAAAGAATAGGGGCCCTATGTCTATCTCTGTCTATTTGAAATGTTAAGGTATGAGTATATAGTGATTTTTTTTTTTTTTATGTCCCGTTTTTGTTTGTAATAAATATCTAGTAATTAATTTTGCAACAGATTAGTTAAACTCTATTGCAGGTGCTGTAAAGGACATTTTTTTCTTATTGGATATGGAAATTGCAGCCTTCAGTGATAAAATGATTTACTTAAAAGGACATGGAAGGCAAATCTTTTTCTTTCCATGCATTTAAAGATTATTTTTTAAACATTACCAAAGTTGCATTTTGCATGTAAACATAGGGCCCTATGCTAATTGGATATGTAGGGGCATAAAAATGATCTTTCACAACTGTGGGATCTTTTTTCACAAGCTATTTATCCATCCCAGTCAAATCTACATCGATCCTTCTTCCAAACTAGAGAACACTCAACAGGTCTGTTATTACGTGTCCCTATAGCCCTATAGTCCCCACACAGCCTGTTGCAAGAGACACTGAGCTGTCAGCAATAATGCTATACAGTAAAACACACTGCACTATATCAATTCCATCCCCATGTCTATCTAAAAAAAAAGGCCCCCCACTGTCATGAGACTCCCACTGCTTTTCACTGATATGCACCCAGGGAATCCTGGGGATTGCCTCCTCTACTTAATTCAGTTGCTACTTATATCTATAACCATAGGGATCTATTTAGACCCTCTATGTCACCTAACTATTAATACGAAGCTATGGGTTCCTTAAAGAACCTCCATGGCACCTAAATATCAACCCATGCCACAGTGGTCCTTAAAGGACCTCTGTGGCACCTAACAAATACCCCTTACCACGAGGGTCTTTAATGAACCCCCATGGCAAATAATCCCTATGCCAATGGAGTCCTGTAAGTAAATTATTTTCAGTGAATTATTTTCTTGTATTGATTTTTATTTTTGTTATTGTAATTTCTTTTATTATTGTTTGTTAACCCCTTAATTGTGTTGGATATAAGAAATCAAGCCTTATATCCTAAATATATATAACTAAATTGAGGTGTTAGACTGTTTAAAGCATCAGATCTGAAGCTTCAGTCATATTCAGAGGAATTTTTAGTTTCTGTACGTGGTCATCAGTACATGCAGAATTGGGGAGGAAAAAAGGGCTAACGCATGAAGCAAATCTAGGGGTATTTGATATTGAAAGGGATTTGGGAGTGCTTGTGGACAACCATCTATGTAACAATTCTCAATGCCAAGCAGCAGCTGCAAAGGCAAATAAACTATTAGAATGTATTAAGAAGGGTATATAAGCAAGTAAAGCAAATATACTTCTTCCACTTTACAAATCCCTAGTACGCCCTCATTTGGAATATGGAGTACAATTTTGGGCACCAAAAGGACATTTTAGTACTGGAAAAAGTACAGAGAAGGGCTACAAAACTAATAAGGGGAATGGAGGGGCAAAGTTATGAAGAACGACGAACCAAATTAAACTTATTTTCTCTAGAAAAAAGGCAGATTAGAGGAGATCTCTGGGCTAAAAGTCTTTCTTCAACCTCAATTAGGGCCTCATTCTATTATCGGCCGCAGCCGTTGCGGGGCCGCAAGGACCGGCCGCAAGCTATTCGGCTATTCTATTCCCTTACGGCCGGGGATTCCGGCAGGCTTGCGGCCGGTGCCTTGCTATCTCTTGCGGCCGCTTGCGCCGGAGGAAAGCCTTTGATCTTAAACGGCCGCAAGAGATTTGCAATTCAATTGCTCCGGGAAACCTCTCTGCAAGGCTAAAAGCGAGCCGCAGCTTACTTGCAGGAAAGAGGTCTCGCTAGCACCAATTAAGCACATAAAATAGCTCAAATAAAGCCATCCTGCACTTTGAGAAGACTATAAAGGGATTTTAGGTTTTAGAAAAAATAGCACATAATTATCCTGTACTCAAATCCGTAAAATATTTTATTTTTAATATCCGTAAAATATCCATGTAAAAAGTCCAGAGTGCTTGGAGCACTTCAGACACACCCACGCCGCAGCCGGCAAATAAACAGTTAATTTGAACTCGGGTTTGGGCAGATGTGCAAGCTTGAGAGTGGGTTCCTTTTAATCCTCATGTCCCCCAATATGATCCCTAGCATTTACAGAGCTGTACAGTGCAGGCTTGAATTTATTTTTCAGTTTTTATATTTCACAGCTTACGGCCGGTTCCAAGATATGCGGCCGGCCGTAAAAGGAGATCCTTGCGGGGCCGTATAATAGAATCGCGAGTTAACTGAACCCTCGCAAGGAATCGCAGCCTTACGGCCGATTTACGGCCGATAATAGAATGAGGCCCTTACTATGCATACTATGCATCGCATAGTATGTAACTTGTGTTAAGTACTGGTAAAACAAATTGTGATGTCATGAAGGGAAAATTAAATGTAACAGCTAGCCCTGCAATCATGCAGCTCTGAATTTTTTTCTGCATTTGGATTGATAGATGGGCAAGTTGACACGTAATTGCCAAATGATACGATTGTAATGGAGCCCATATTAAGTAAAATCTTTATTGAATCTAACAGTAAAGGGACAGAGCATATGTATGTCTGTAGATCTCATTGGCACCCATGTACGAATCATACATCTATATCACAACCCATTGGCTGATATGGACAAGCCCCCAAATCAGTAATACATTTGAATCTTTTTTTCTGCTTTGAGAGCATCATTTAAAAAAAAAAGAAAACACACAGTGGTACATTATCAAATACCCTCTATCAGATACTACAGAGAAAAAAATGCTATCAATGCCCCTTTAAGCAAAACAGGCTAGACAAGCATAGTTGTCACGATTTCCGCTCAATATTCTTACAATTCAGATATTTACAACTGAAAAACATACAAAGTAAAATGTCAGTTCTAGTCAATGAATGTAATTAAAAATGTGGAATCCTTATATAATCTCAAAATATTCAATACTGCATTTGAAATATAAGCTAAAAGACACTTACGACAAAATAAACACATTGCCTACAATTCAACTTTTGTTTTATGATAAACAGATCACAAAGTCAGTTGAACTTTTGCTGTTACTTCTACGCAATCCATATCAAGGAAATAAAACTCAACGTTGCCATCTTCAGGAAAGTGTTTAAAATTACAACTTCATAGCAGGTGTATTGTTATGTGCCGTAAGGGTGGTTCTTTTTACTTCTCTTAGAAAAGTAAGACAATGTATTTGAATTTTTGAACTAGTAAAATGTATGCTTGCTATGTAAATAAGGATGATAAAAAATAGGTTTTTAGTTATGAACTTTATCCTAATGGTACATTAATGCATGTTGTACATATCATAGCATTCATATTGTGTTGTATTATTTCTTCCACTGGATAAGTCAGTTCTTCCATTAACATGGAATGTTGGACTCAGTATAGAGTTTTTTCCCACTGAACAGATCAATTTACTATGTTCATATTCCAAGGGTGTGATTTAGTTCTGAACATCATAATGCTCTTACAGCAGATGTTATTAGGAACTGGCCAGACACCAACTATGAAATTATTTCAGCCAAAAATACCAAAACAGCTGCTTGCCCTCCACGACGCTGCTGTGCCACCACGATGAAGGGAGGATGCTAATTCTACTTTGCAGGGGTGTAGGAGCTAGAATAATTGTGGGGGGATACAGCTCATTGTATACACCGTCCGTAAAATAGCTTATTTATACATACATAAAAACATAGAAAAATCTGGGGGGGATTTGTCCCCCCCATCCCCCCCCCAGTTCCTACACCCATGCTACTTTGGAACATTTGTTTGTTCCGTAACTTAGTGTTTGATAGTTGTGGAAAGTTATTGACCATTTACAGGTCTTATAATTATACCATTGGCAATACTGAAGCAGGACTTATCTGTGATGTATACGGAAACCATTGTGTAAAAAAGTATGTATTATCATATGTTTGAATTGGAAGTAACACATTATCAAATACTAATACAACAGCTTTTTCCTTTAGGCAGCCATACATTTAAAACACAACCAAAGTCTAGCGCTATGAAAAATGTTGACCCTATATGAAAAGTACCGTAATAGTATTTACACTGTTTGGTATTTATAGTATGTTTTTGTAGAACTAGTCTTCAAAGTGGCCAAAATGCTTTTATAAAGTAAACACATAATCCTTAATTTATTAACTATTACATACAATTATGCTTTGCATGTATCTGCCACAGCAGCGAGGAGGAAACTTAGGATCCCAATAAAATTACTATTGCCTACAATTTTCATTCTAGAGTGCAAGCCCTTTCAATAGAAATACATTTTTATTTTGTCTGCAGCCAAAGTACTTCCTAGATGACAAATCATTGTAACATTAAAACACACCCACGACAATATGATTGCTTAGGTAATCAATTAACAACTCTCCTTTTCTGTCTTGTTTTTTTTTTGTGTGTATTTTTTAATTTCAATTAAAAATAAAATATGTTGCCAATTCCCAAATCATAAATAATACTATAAATATGATTCTATGGGAAAATTAAAAAATTATGATACTTCTAAAAGTGTGTACATGGAATATTTGTATCTCTGTCAAATTTAGCAAATTCTATCCAGTATCTTTGCTGGCAATTTAGATTAATAAACATATGGGGCAAATAGTTTCCCCAAGTCATAGTTCATAGTCAGTAGAAATATTTGCTTTCGTTTAAATGTCACTTTTTTAGACTGGGAAGTACACGCTATTTGTATAGAGATATTATCTAAGCTCAGATAGTGATGGAAAAATTACAAGAATCTATTAACTTTTAACATCTATTCACTTTTGACATAGTAGAATTTGCCATTTCAAACACACTGTTATTATAGCCTGCGTAAAAAAAAAAGTTATTTGAGCATGAAAAGATACTTTTCTGACAAAAAATAATAAATGTGAATTAAGTGATCTCTTTTATTGGCTAACAATTAAATATCAGAGGACGTTTTCAAACTGTCGTGCGTTCACTATCGAGTATATGTTATAAATTATGCATAAAACACCACTGATGTCAAGTAATTTAAAGAAACAAGCAAATTCTTGGCATTACATAGCTATCCAATGAGTAATATAAGGGATTTTGTAAAAAACATTAACAGAAAATTATTATAAAATAGGTGAACTACTGGAAATTAGTGCCATACGAAAAAAATCAACAATTTTAAATACGTTAAAACTAATTGTAAGTCTGAAAAAGTACCTAGTAAAGAATTACTTTTATAAACATTGTTCTAGTAACATGTAAAACTGCATTCAACCATTCACAAAATGTATAGTCTACAGGTACTTATTTGTTAGTTGTTGAGAATACCTTTGGTGTTTAGTACCAACTTAAACTCAAGTTGTAAAGCCACCTTTGAACAAAGTCAAGACCCTCTGGAATTACTTGAATGAAAACGTAGAAAGCTTTTTAGTAACTATTAGATTTGTTTTTACATTTGTTGTAACACTTAATAGTTCAAACAAACAAAAAAATATATATATATATATATTTATATTTATTTAATACATTTAATAGTCATCATAAACTACCAGGACCTACAGAAAGTTCAAAATTTCATACATATTTATATAGACTAAATTTTTGGGGGTCAAGTACACCAATTATTATTATTATTATTATTATCCTTTATTTGGAATGCACTAACATATTCCTCAGAGCCAATCATATATTGTATATTTCTGAGAATAAAATGCTGTATCAGAGGTGTGTATAGAAAAGTATATAACCATTACTTTATTTTTAAACTATAAGAAACCAGTTAATGATGTCTTGAGGTCACTATTCTTATTAATTTACAAAATATGAACATTTTAGTAATTATTCACAAACAATGTGGAATGTAATGAGGCCATGTTCTTACAATATGGAAGTGTTTGGGAGCAGAGGAGGTAAACAAGGTCAGCCATGAGCAGTGTGGGCCAGCTGTTTAGATGCTTGTGTCTGAAAGGGGCATGCATTTATTGCAATTATGTGGTGCTTAGATCAGAGAGCATTACACAACTGTGATATTGGAAAACTGTATTATATGACGAAAGGTGGTGCATTGGCAATGTCAAGAGTGGAAATGCTTGAGTGGTAGAAATGGATAATGGAAAAGGCTTAGGGCCACATTAAATTAAAAAGCCCATAGCAGCACCGGTACACCAGCAAAGCCTGCGGGCTTGAAATTTGCCGGAGTTACAGAGCTTTTAAATTAGCCAAGCCCGCAACAGACGTGGCCGACATTAAAACCTTCAACCATTATTGCGCACGTTGCATGTGTGGCCGTGAACATGATCAATTAGTCAAACACGTAGTTACGGGTTTAGATGGAGCCAATGGTAAAACAGATCGTCATTATTACATCATTGAAAAATGGAGGTTAGATTTCAATCCTTTATTTGAATTACGAGTTACGATCGGATCAGCATTCTATAAATGATGCAATATTAATAAATCAGTAAATGTGATATTCTAGTCCATGCGAGTACCATTATATGTATTAACACATTGATTGCCGGGATCGATATAACACAGAAATTAAACATTAAAAAAAGTATTTTATATTGCAGATTTGTGAGCTTGAATATGTTGTGCTATTATTTTTAATACCTTTAATTGTAAATACAGTAGTGTGTTGATATTTGCATTCACAGTGATAGGGAATGGATTTTAACCCCCTTGCAGGTCCTCTCTGGTACCCGTAGGCTTTTTGGCTCCATTTGCAGGTTATGGGGTTGAACATAATGAAATGTTTACGAACATAACATTTAACCCGTTTGCGGGTAGCTCTACGAGGCCAATTTAATAGCCGTTAAACTAGCGGGCTCCGTTACAGACTACAAGTTTTCACGTTGGGGGAATTTAATAGGGCTGTTAGTGTGGGAAGTGGACAGTCTACATTTAAATATTTAAAGGAATTGTGATACTTTATAACACCTTTATTAAAAACAAGGGAGAATAAAGATCAATTAGTTGTGCCCCATGCATACAAATTGTTTGTTGATAAAAATAAAGTTCAGATGACAGTCAACAAATATTTTCATAATTCATATGATTGTTATTTTCAATTATTCATAAAATGGTAGCATATTGTATTACACACAGTTTTGCAATGAAAATCTGCAGGATTCACACTTGAATTTGTCAACTACAGTAAAGTTGAAATTTCGAACCGCAAATATGAAGACTTCATGCAAAATACCAATACGAATATAAGAATTATTGTTCTAAACTAATGTACAATAATATAATCTCATCCAGCTAAAAAAGTAGAAAAAAAAACAAGTAAGCTGTGATACTTAGAGTATTATAGTATCAGACAGGCAACAGCCAATATTAGAGTGCTGTAAAGGATGATCAGTTTTGTTTTTCTCTAATTTATCACTGTACACTAAAGTCACTAAATGCAAAGGACAGGGGCAGTATGAGAACTGGATACAAAGAGCACCCGGTAATAAAAAAACATCAAATTTAACATTTAAAGATAAAATCTCATTCATAAAATTAGTGTTTTTTGTAAAAAAATATACTCATAAATGTAAATTATATATGCCTCACCAGCCTATTATGTCCAGATTCACTAAGCTTCTGCATGGCATGCCTCTTTTACCTCTTCCTTATTCACAAAGCAATGTTCACAATTTCCTTTCTATCGAAAGCCCTTGAAAAAAGGAGTTTATTTGTGGGTGTTTTTTGTATTTTAAACTCAAGCCATTTTCCTTCACTTTATTCACTAAGATATTTTTATTTTCAGAACTGAAAGCAAACATGCTAAACAATCTAGCCATCATCATAATGTCATGGTCCTTATGCTCATAATTATAAGAAATAGTGCATATGTAGATTCCACTACAATCAAATATCCACTGGTAAACCAGATTGAAACATTTCATGTTCTTATTACAGACATCCTTCAATCGATTAAAGAAAATCAACTACAACATTATTTTCCTGGAAATTTGCATTTGTGGATGATGAATCAGTGGTAAATACTTTGTATAGGTATCAGTGGCGGAGACATCTATCTATCTATCTATCTATCTATCTATCTATCTATCTATCTATCTATCTACATATACACCCATATACTGTATATATATATATATATATATATATATATATATATATATATATATATATAAAACCATACAGATATATATCTATCTGTAGTTGCATTTATACATATACTTACCTCCATGTCTCGCCTGTGAGGCTCTGAGTGATGCTCCACTCCGCTCCACTCCACTCCAAGGGGCCGGGAGCCGCAGAGGCTCGGGGGGCGCAGTGGGCTGAGGAGTGTTGCGGGGGCCGAGGGGGGCCAAGGGGGGCTGTGGAGGGCCAGGGCAGAGTTGAAGGCCCCTAAACTACAGAAAATCAATTTACATAAAAAAATAAATAAATAAAGAAGTGAGCACTGGGCCCATCAAAGTAGCAGGGCCCTGGTGCATTGCACTGCCTGCACTGGCAGTAGCTCCACCCCTGATCGGTATATTGTTAATAATAATAATAATTATTAATAATATATTGTTTGCTGTGTATAGGTATTATGCTTTGCCATAGTTTTTTTTGTATGCTTGGAAGCAGTCGAAGCGGCAAATCAAAGGATCAATTACATTCTCACATAAAAATGCTGGTTTCCTTTTTGCAGGCTCGCTACCTGCCTAATCTGTACATGTAGCAGTCTATTAGAATGCAGCATAAACAACAACACTTTCTAAAGTGACCACAATAAAAAATAACCCTAACTTCCTGTGACCTCATCCCTACGTATATGCACATTAAACTACTCCCACAGCAGAGAAAGAGTTAATCCTAAAATACAAGTGTATGAGACTGGTTTTAAGACCCCCTATGTCTACCCTTCTACCTCTAATAAATATGGTTTTACGATGGCCAGGCCCCCCTCAATAAATTTCATTCCTTTTGGTCCCTCCTCCACACCCCTTGGGGCATTATACCTTGTGCCAACCTACACTATATATATATATATATATATATATATATATATATATATGCCCCATTGGGTGCCTAAAAAACACCATGTTTCCTTAAGCTACCCCTAATGACTCCTGTGCCCCTTTAAATGTCCATCTCCATGGTGGTTCTTAAGAACCCATTTGATTAATTACACTACACCCCCCCCCTAAAAATGCTTGCCCATGGTTACTAAACTGAACTTACAGTATATTTTAAAAAAATACAAAAAATAAAAAAGAATTACCATTAAAATAAAAAATAAACCTGTAAATAATTAACCTGGCCAGTGAAAGGGCCTCTTGTTATTCTAATTGAAAACCCCAATCCTTTCATTGGGCCCTAGAAAAAATATCTGAATTGAAATAATGAGAACGCCTCATATGAGGACCTCCCTGCTACAAATAGCATGTTTTGTCTTCCCCATCCTTTATCCCGACTTTCTAAGCATCTGATTGGATGAAATAATTGTCAATTAAATTTTGGCCAATTAGCGTTAAGGAAATTACTACTGTCCGCTATTCTGATTAGTAGATTGATAACCAATGAGAAAAGAGTATACTTATATAGTTGTCCAACTCTCATTGGCTAATGGATCATCCAGTCAGAGAAATAATCTTTAACAGAATCCAGTAGACAGTCATTATATTATTAAACAGCCATTTAATTGAATGCAATTAGATAATGGAGTATAATTATCAAGCAGGGATAACAAAGTGTTAACTATCCCCATTTCTTTCCATGTTTTTCAAAGAAGTTATTTCTTAGAGTTAAAGTTAAAGTATATCCACGCTTGAAAGGAAAACATAAGAACTGGAGATACTTTATATTTTAATGCCGCTTAACTACACTTATCCCTGCTTAATCCCACTTTTAACCTTGATAAATGAACCCCAATGTGAACAAATTCATTTTATTCCATCAAAATATTTTTTTTGTGTAGAACAATTATATTTTCTCAAGTTCACATAGCATTTTAAGCTAGCTCTAATTTTAGTTGGAAGCTGTTTATTGCATACCTGCAGCCCTCCAGCATTATAGAAAAACCACAAAGAAAGATAACATTTAAATACATTTAAACAAGAATTTCTAATCATTCATCATCAAAAAATAAAGCCAACTCTGTCAAACAAGCAATACCAACTCATGAAACCTGAGCTGTCTTCTAGCTAAATTCCAATATTAGTCACAGTCCCGTATAGCTATTTTACATTCTCTTTAAATAGAAATAGTCTATTTTGACTGTAACAAAATTTAGCGGTTAAAAAAATGTGGGTGGAATTGTTTGTCATTCCCGTTCATAGGTGACAACAGAAAGAAGTATGTTGGAAGGGCTGCAAACTGCAAGGGCTGACAGATGCCAGATTCAACAACTGAGAAACAATCCTGGCAATGTTACAGTGAGTGGGAACCTTTCAACACCCACTGAAAAGAAAAATATTAAAAATAAAACATTACGCCATGGGTTACTAAGAGCTTCTCTTGCACCGTCATGACTAAATGCAGTTGTACAGGAGTGCTTGTATTAGCTTGTTACAGGGAAAGACAATACACCTATGTGTACTTATCATGTGTGGCAGGTGAGGGTGATTAGTGCTCTGTGATTTTAACAGGATAAATTTCACTTCCGCTGCTAGATAGCACCTGCCTCTGTTACAAAAACATGTCATCCACATATCTATGTGTGCACCCGCAGCAAAATTAGTAACCGTTTAAAGAGATTTCTCTGTAAATAAAAATAATGTAAATCTTTCGGTGTTTGTCTTTTTCATGAGCAGAGAGATCATTCACGATTACGGTAGGCATGTGACCTGATGAGTTACTGACAAGTATGTTCAACACACATATAGTCATGGAGTCTGTATTTCAGTCTGTACATCTTGCAGCATGGATTGGATACCATGTTACTGACCGTATCTCAGTGGCATGACTGGATAAGATGGGGATATCAACTGGCATGTATGAGTCTAGTATATTTCAGCTCATTTGAAATTAAGAAGAATAACAATGGGCTGTGCTAAAGCACTTCTATTTAAATCAATTTAATAATACTTAACTATCTGGTATAAAGGCTGGCCAGAGACAACTGGCTATGTACAAAATGGCTGGTGAAATGGTTTGGAGGGGGGGGGGGGGGGGGGATTGGGGTGCATGTGCAGTGACTCTTGCCTTGACTCTAAACTTGACTGGAACTTAATTAATAACTTGATTTCAAACAGATCTCTGTAACAGTGTGCCTACAATAAGCTGATAGCCAGCTGAAGTAGATCTGTTGTAAAACCACAGACAGCAATTAATATGGAGGAATGTGCTCAAATTAGATGAGGTAAAAGATATTGCTTAAAATTATTCCTAAAGGCTAATTGCAGTGTTGACTCTTTCTTCACTGAGACTGGACATCAAAATTGGGGTGCACAGGGGTGTGTTTTAATTTTTTTTGCCCTGTGTGCCAGAAACAGCCATGAATTAAGTAATTGGAAACACAGTGCAAAATCCACTGGCACAAGTCCATTGATCCCTATGCAGTTAGGAAGACATTTTAGGGCACAAGACACTGTGAAGGTGAAGCCCTGTTCTATATAATAAGCAGGTTTATTAACATCAAAGACAAGGCTATAATAGTTGTCAGATGTGAGTAACGCCTGCGAGATGCGTTCTGCACAGGTGTTACTCACAAGCTGATTGCAGGTAAAAGCAGGGAATCTCACAGGTTTGCATGCACAGCACAGTGCATCTATGGCAATGTGTTTGTGCAGCATGGGGGGGAGAACAAGGAGGAGGAACAGGGAGAGGGCAGGAGAGAGGGGGCGAGAGGAGGCAGACAGAAGGGAGGCAGATAGAGATGGAAGGAGAGAGAGAGAGAGGGAGGGAGGTAGAGAGAGAGAGGGAGGGCGGCAGAGAGAGAGAGGAAGGGAGAGAGAAAAAGGGAGGGAGAGAGAGGGTGGGAGAAGACAGGGAGGGAGAGATGAGGGAGGAAGAGAGGGAGGAAGAGAAGGAGGGGGAGGGAGGCAGAGAGAGAGGGAGGGAGGGAGGCAGAGAGAGAGGGAGGGAGGGAGATTCAGTGAGAGATAGAGGGAGGTAGAGGGAGAGGGTGAGGAAGAGAGAGAGATAGAGGGGAGAGAGAAAGGGAGGCAGAGAGAGGGAGGGGAGTGAGAGGGAGAGAGAGAGAAGGAGGTGGACAGAGAGCGAGGAAGGGAGAGTGAGAAAGGGAGAGGGGGAGGGATGAAGGGAGAGAGAAGAGAGGGGGAGAAAGGGAGAGGGAGGGAGACAGAAAGAACACAGAACACATAGAGAGGACACAGAGAGCAGAGAGAGAGCAAATACACAAAGAGAGAGCATACACAGAGAGAGAAATGTTGCATTGAGAGAGAGGTTGCACAGAGAGACAGACAACACACCGAGAGAAAGACATTGCAGAGGGAGAGAGACAGTGAGTGCACAGAGAGAAAGAGGTCTGACAGAGAGAGAGCGGGTACATGGAGAGGGCACACAGAGAGAGAGGGAGAGGGCGCACAGAGAGATAACACAGTATGTGAAAGATCTTTCATTATTCTCCAGTGTTTGAAAACAATAAACAAAGTGAAATTGCCCCATAGGAATAACAATATCTAAATTGTATAATTTTCTGTTACAGTTCACATGGTAACAATCTAACGTTTGGAAAAATAGTATCTAAAAATGCATTTCCTGCTCAGAATCTCAAGAATCTCATCATCTCTGGGAACTTTGTTCAGGGACATGCAAATAAGTCCACAATGTATTTACACTCCTTAATCCAAGATCATATTATACATGGTATTTTAATAATACACCTTTAATGCATAGCATAGGATGGATTTTGCACAAGTTAGGACACCTATCCACTGACAGTGACTGTTTCATCTTTTCTGATCTCATCAGTGTGCGGCTTGTACCTAACTCTATGTTCATTTGTTATGTTATTAGTGGAATATTATAAATGGGAAAGAACAGAAAATTAATTTTAGATCATATAAAAAGGTTTATATTGTTACTAGGAACTTGCCAGTCAAAAATGACGGGAATAAAATTGTAAGGCTGGCAAAGCTGTTTGCCACACAATGTGAGGCTTTTGTTCCTCTGCGCACATTTGGCACTCATTGCGAGCCTCTCCCCGCGTGTACTTCAGCTCTCCTGCTTTGCAATGATCACCTTCGGTACTCATCGCATGGCCCACAATGAGCACCTTTGGCACACAACGTGGGGCTCGCAATGAGCGCCATCGGCGCTCCTTGTGAGCCTTTACTCCATGCTACTGTACGGGCTGCTCATTGTAGGGTTCGTTAACCTGCAAGTTTTGTTGCTTGGGAATGCCATGTATCCACCATCTCCCCCTGTCCCTTCCCTGTGTCTTTCTCCTCTGTGTGTCTGCTGAATGTTTGCGTGTTACACGCTGACTGCCGTTTGTTTTATTTTCAAAGTCCTGCGTGCCTGGTGTTGTTTGTGTAAGTGTTACTGTCTTTGCCGTTGTGTATTTTCGAAGTCCCGCGTGCCAGGCGTTGTTTGTGTAAGTGTTACTGTCTTTGCCGTCGTGTATTTTCGAAGTCCCGCATGCCTGGCTTTACCAAGCCTCGCCTTCAGCGCTCATTGCAGCCTAAGTTGTGCGTGCGTCAACGGCTCGCAAAAACATGACCAACATCGCAAACATTCCCAACATCGCAAGATCCACAACTATATCTATGATTGTTCATATGTTCATAGGTGTTACCTGCAAACTATTAATGAGTCTTATTGGAGAAAGAAGTATAATAGGAACAATGCAGGTATTATGAATTGCTCCAAGTCGTGTTAGAGGATCTGCTTAAAAGACCGTTGTAAACTATCAAAATGTTTTTAGGAAGCATAAAAAAACAAATAACTCAAGCTCTACATTTATATGCGATTATTCTTTACTCAGTGGTGCTATTTTGCATTTTTTTGTACACAATAAAGCATAAAAACGGTCACAGATACTGTTACATTGTGATACACAACATCACAAAGCATGAATTATAGGAACCCAAACAATGGTGGAGCTAGTGATTGAAGAGCTTAAGTGCAAAAAAATTTAAGTATCCATTTATTATCATTACCATTATATTTTATATTATATTTTATTTGCAGAGGCAGCAGATTTTTTAGCATTTTGGATACAATAAACATATGGATACAATTGCACATACATTTAAAGATAATAAAAATAAGACAAGACAACACATTCATTATACAGAGTGGTACAGGAGGAGATGAGAGTCCTGCTCTTGTGAGAGCTTACAAAGTAAGATGAAAAAAGATATATATCACACAGTGAAATTTATCAAATTACTTGATTCTGAGGAGTGATGAGAAGTATGTAATTATTTATAAAGCTGCAATTATTGCATATTCTATCATTTATTTTCATTTACTTTGTGGACAAATTGGGTAAATGTACCTATAACGTGTGCCTGACGTGCTGCGGTCCATAGGGTCACTGAAAGTTGGTCACGCCTAAACAACAAAAGCTACAATATTGGTATGTTGTATATCTTATTTTGTGCTAAAACATTTTGTTAAAATATTTTATTGCATATCTTGTTGAAGTCTTTTTATTTTAAATTCTGTGCCTATCCTAGTCTAATGCAGAAAAAAATGTAGGATAGCACCTGGGATGGGCTCCTGCTCCTATCACACAATTACCAAATAGGAGATTGAGAGAAACTACAACACTAAAGCTCAAATGTAAGTTTTAACCTCTACACGGATTTTTCTTCAAAAACATATTTTTACTGGCAATTAGTTTCTAGATAAAGTAAATCCTACTGTATGACCACTACAGTGGTCCTTTAATGTAATTTGTTTTGTTTTGTGCTAAAAACTATTTATGGGAGACGGCTGTATAACTGCATACTAGTATTTGTTTAACAGCCACTAGATCACCTTCGAGCAGTAACAGTATCAGCTCTCTCTCTTACACTGCAAGAGGCTGGCATGCACAACTCACCCCTTTAGAATCTGATTAGAGAAAAAAAGAAGACATTAGCCCCTGAATCTCATGACTATTTTATTTACTGTGCCATCTATGGTCCATTATATATTGTTATTCATGATATGCAGACCAAAATAACAGGCATGTGCCATACTACATATGAGGAGCAAACATGCTTTCTGCATATATATATAGCATAAAAGAACATTTATTTTTTTGTGTTAAAATTAGAAAAATCAATAATAGGAATTATTGTCCAAATAGAATTAAGGTGAACCAAGAACTAATTTCCATTTTAGTAGCTTCTCGTCCTTGTTTGATTTATAAACATATACATTAGGTCTTGCTATAAGCATTAGCCACTTTGGTCTTTTATTTCTCTTGTCATATGTATACAATTCCGTGCCACGGATGAGACATGATTCTAAAGCTTTTATTCTTAAATGTAATATTTGGCCCAATATCAAAGAAGCCAATTGGTATAGGTAAATTGAGAGTCTTCTTGTGAGTTCCTGCTTATTAAGTTCAAATAGGTAAGGTGCGAAATATTTTATACACCCACTTGACAACCGCAGTCTCCTAGATTAGAATAACAGCCTATTATCTTCCATCTTGAATGAAAAAAGGGGGAATTAAACACACCTGTTGTGTCTGGCTGAAAATGCATTTCATCACCATTATCATCTCTGCCCATCATGTGAAACAGAAAAAGGTCATTCACAAGACTATGTGAAACTTGAAAAGTAGTTCAGAGGAACTCTCAAGATGGTTAGATATAAAGTTTCCTCATTTATATTTTGACATGTTAAAGTTTCCTCATTTATATTTTGACATGTTAAAGTTTTCAGGTAAACCACAATTTGCTATGTTTGTACTGTTAGCAAATTCCAAATGAAAAAAATGACAGATAGACTCAGGATTCTGCTTACATCTAGTTTGAACTATAAGTTTAACGTATTTGAGCCCCATTCTATGCAAACAGTGTAATTTGCTGTATTCCCTAAAATCAGCTGCAGGAGTTTTTATTTCCTTATGTTACACATTTATTCAAAGCATTTCACTTGCAATATTACGACACTCAATCCAAATCCGTAAAGTCTACCTTGTCCGAAAGAGATTTCAATGTAGCAGTATGTGTTCACTCGTAATATTACATCGAACCAGTCATTTCACTTACATTACAGACAAGACAAAGCTCTAGGAACCCCCCAAAAATTAGAGCGTCATCAAGAAACACACACACACACACACACACATATATATATATATATATATATATATATATATATATATACACATACAGTATCTCACAAAAGTGAGTACACCACTCACATTTTTGTAAATATTTTATTATATGTTTTCATGTAACAACACTGAGGATATGACACTCTGCTACAATGTAAAGTAGTAAGTGTACAGCCTATATAACAGTGTAAATATGCCCAAAATGTCAATATTTGTGTGGCCTCACTGCCTTAACCTTCATGGGCATGGTGATCACCAGAGCTTCACAGGTTGCCACTGGAGTCCTCTTCCACTCCTCCATGATGACATCACAGAGCTGGTGCATGTTGGAGACCTTGCACTCCCCCACCTTCCTTTTAAAGGATGCCCCACAGATGCTCAATAGGGTTTAGGTCTGGTGACATGCTTGGCCAGTCCATCACCTTTACCTTCAGCTTCTTTAGCAAGGCAGTGGTCATCTTGGAGGTGTGTTTGGGGTCGTTATCATGTTGGAATACTGCCCTGCGGCCCATTCTCTGAAATTAGGGGATCATGCTCTGCTTCAGTATGTCACAGTACATGTTGCCATTCATGGTTCCCTCAATGAACTGTATCTCCCCAGTGCCGGCAGCACTCATGCAGGCCCAGACCATGACACTCCCACCACCAAAAGAATACATCTATACTGAGGAAAGGTAGTTGAAATAATCCCTAAATGACAGATAAACGGATAAGGCACAAAGAACAAAAAACAGTGATATGAGATGAAACCCTCAGTTTGAACGTAAACAGCGATGCAGAGACACAAGCTGAGAGCTTGCAAGGACTGGCCTTTTAAAGGGCCAGTCAGAAGGTACTCTGTAATTCTCTATCTGGTGGTAGGGAAATACATTTTAAACCATAAATAAAAAAGAACGTAAATTGCAAAAGAAACTAAAATCAGTGTAGAGACTGAAGGTAAAAATAATCAAAGTTGGGGATACCTAGAAGAGTATTGCATTAATAGCCCACTGGGAATTAAACTCACACATCCAAGTGGACAAAGCCTGGAAAAACTCTGCCCAGATACAGGAGAGTACCAGTGCACAGAACACAGCCTCACATGGCAGTAAAACCTCCCCTGCCAGACACTGCTTCCTGGACTTATAAATACCCCTCAAGAGCAATAAAGGGGTTGCAGTCGGGTACACAGACTTTCCCTTGCCACAGAATGGACAATTGTCTCGAGAGTAAATGAAATTAGCAAGGTACTCTCATGCTCAGTGCACCATGGAGCACTCTCCAACTCCACTGGGGCCATTCCACCGGGGTCAGCAGGTAGGACCTGCTTTTCGATGATATTGGGTGGGGTCATGAGGGATGTGCACTGTATGGAGCATGAGAGAATATAGGCTGTTCCTCTGCATGACGCAAAAGCATGCTAAGTGTATGTTCCCCAACCTGGAGTCCTATTCTATTCCCTATATTGCAAAACTGCATTATCAAAAAGAGCAAAGTAAATACTCCTAGCTATACTATTCTCTCATCTCAGCATCATTGCGGGAGAGCTACCCCAAATGACTATGGCAAACCAGAGACGTAAATTATGGCAAACTTTCCCATTGACTTTCCCACATCAGGAATTTTAAGAGTTGCTTGAGCTCCAAAAGGCTATTTAATTCAAAATCACTTAAAATTACTTGGCACTCGCAACTCTTAAAACCCCTTATTTTTAAATATGTTTTTTTATAAGTACTCCAGAGCAAATGCCTTTGTGACTGTTTTCCCCACACCGCTCACTACTGATTGCCCCTTTCCCACTCAAAAACGACCCCCCTACTTCGATCAACTCCATCTACATAGCCATGGGGGTCCATAGAGACCCCTATGGCACCTAAAATGGTAACCCCTTAAAGGACCCTTGTTGCACCTATAAGTTAACCCCTGAGGCACCTAAAATTAACCCTGAAGCTGTGGTGGTTCATCAAGGACCCCTGTGACATCTACACAGCTAATCCGTGTCCAACAAGGACCCCCATGGAATTTACAAAGTTAACCCCAGGTTCATTTAAATATTAATACAGACTCCGATAGTACCTAAACTGTCAATTACATACCATGGGGGTCTATACAGACCCCCAAAGTAACCTAAATAAACACATGAAGTGCCATAAGACTACACCAGGAGTCCACTGTTAAAATCAACCCCACCAATAAACTACTAAAAAAACACCACTACATTACAAAAAATAAAAAACCCTAAAATACAAAATATAAAACATCCTAAAAGTAAAAACATGAAAAAATCCTGAAATTACCAAAAATAAAAAATTACACAAAATTAAAATGAATTATAATTAAAATAAAAAAATACAATTAAAATAAGAAGCAAAATAAAATAAGAATTTAAAACTAGTAAAATAAAATAATTCAAATATACTTACCTCAATCAGAATTCAGTCAATCAGAATGGGTTTACAGTTGTCACCCTGGTCAACATGATTTTTTAATTATTTGAACCAATCAGATTGTTGTGATTTTAGGTCCCTCAATCTGAGTTTACTTGGCTTGAATAGATTAGGGCTTCTAGGGACAAATGAATTGGGCACAGTGATTTGGTGTTGATTTATAGGGCCAATCTTGAGTTAGTGATAGCCCCAAGTAGTGGTAGGGAAGAATATGCCAAACCAAAAAATGTAATTGAAATTGCAAAATAAATTACATTTAAATTATATTCAAGTTAGGAACATTAGAGAAAATAAATCTGGCTGTGGGGATAACAAGTGACTTCTCCATCTACAGCCCTCTGGGAAGTAAACTCACACAAATCCAGGTGGTACTCTGAGCACACCTGTCCCTGGAACATGGCCTCACAGTAGAACCTCCCATGACATAACTGCTCCCTGGACCTATAAATACCACAGCTTGGCTAATGCCCGGAGCAGGTTAATGAGGAGATCAATGGTCTTGTTGCCCCAGGACACTGGGCACCCAAACAAATTAAGGTGGGGTGTAAAATCCAACCAAAATGGCAGGAGGAGGCTCCTCAAGAGGGACGAAAGGGACTGCAGTCCAGTGTAAGAAGACTTTCCATTGACACCGAATGGACAAGCGGCTGCATAGTATTTGAAATTAGCCGTACACTCTCTCTTCCTCAGTGCACCATGAAGCACTCTCCAACTCCACCAGGGCTACTTGCCCTCATAAACTGGTAGGAACTGCATCCAGATGGGCAGTGAGGTGCACTGTATAGAGCACAAGAGAATATAGACTCTTCCTCACCATGATGCAAAAGCCTGCCATGGATATGTCCCCAACTTGGAGAGGCTGGTGACTGAAGAACTGGACACAATATCTTAGATGTTCTATAGCGTGTGATTAGTACCTCTCTTTTTCTGCTGCTAATTATTCCACCAGTACATCCAAGCATCCTACTCACTTTTCCTGCAATATTGTTTCATTGCTTGCCTACTTTCAAATCATGCAATATGATAACTCCCAATGTTTTTATGTTATATGCAATGAGGCAAACTTTCCTTTGAAACCCACTAACAATATCACTAATAAGTATATTAAACAAAATAGCCCCAGGCACTGATCCCCGGGGCACTTTATTGGTAACCATACCTTCCTCTGTCTGTATTCCATTAACTATGTCTCTTTGGCGCATGTCCTTCTGACCGTGTATTCTCTACTGAACTATGCTTGAATCTAGTCCCAGACAATGAAGTTTGCTAATTTGATTATTGTGTGAGACAATGTTAATACACTTCTAAACGTCTGCTCTTCTAATTCTAATCATCTCCTTTCTATTACTTCTGACTACTTTTCCTTGGCAATTAACTGATACCCTGCATGTTTCCTTCCACATCTCTCTCACCTCATAGTCATGTTACTATTCTGTATGCAGTTTTGCTTCCACTCTTCAAGGTACAAACTCTTACTTCATAAAAGATCATTTCCAGACTTGCACACATTTTGCACCTCCAGACATATCCATTTCTCCTCCCTGTCTTAATATGACAGAACAGAAATCATGACAACCTTACACCCTTATTTTACCTTATATCCCTATCACATTTTGCACCATATTTGACAACCTCCAAGAACAAAATAAGTGAGCTAAATAGCTGAAGAACAAATAAGGAGCTTTTTCTTTATTCAGCAATACATGTAAAGTATGTGTAAAGATCCTGTGATTAATAATTGTGTACATTATTATGTTTCATAGGAAGTAGCTGTCATGAAAAACACTCCGAACTGAAAAAGTATCATATATAAATCTTTAAAAAAGGACCACAAAAGTCTCCTACATGTGCTCTGCACCATTTGATAGAGGGTAAAAAAGCATAGTTATGCTGAATTGGTAAAGTTATGATCAATCAAAGTCAGACAGTTTCAGTGAGTTAACTGTGCCTGAATGAGTAATGAGCTGTGTACTACGCAGAACAGTATAACTACTTAGGCATATTCTAGCAGCAAAAGCAATAGCTGGTGATATAGCTTAGTCAGTAATGCAGCTGTCTGTGACTGGACAAATATATTAAAATTACTGCAGACTTTTTCTATACACTTAATTTATATCCCATTGCCCCAGAAAAAGCCCAAGAATATCAAAAAGCATTTTTTATGCTTCATTTCCTAGTTAATTTTGAGAAAGTCCTCTATTAAAAACAGTTATTTGAAGAAGAAAAAATTCCTTACTCTTTCTCCTGTCATAGCAAAGGGAGTGTTGAACAATTGTTCAAAGGTGCTGCAGCTCTTGAAGATGGTGGGGAGAAGGAAGTTTAAGAGGGCCCATAACTCTGGCAGCTTGTTTTGAAGAGGGGTTCCTGTTAAGAGAATTCGTCTTGGAGCAACGTAATGGGTGTTCAAGACCTGAGTAAGTTTGCAGTGGTGGTTCTTCATCCGATGGCCTTCATCCACAATCATATACCATATTTATCGGCATATAACAGGCACCGGCGTATAACACGCACCTCATTTTAAGAAGGGAATTTAAAAAAAAAAATTCAAATAAAGAACTTTGAAGCAAAATCCTCAACCTCAACCTCCCTCCTCATCCTCAACCCCCTCCTCAACCTCCCTCCTCATCCTCCCTCCTCAACCCCCTCCTCAAACCCCCCATCCTCAACCCCCTCCTCCACCCCCCATCCTCATCCTCCTTCCTCAACCCCCCTCCTCAACCCCCCTCCTCATCCTCAACCCCCCTCCTCATCCTCAACCCCCTCCTCATCCTCAACCCCCTCCTCAACCTCCTTCCTCAACCTCCCTCCTCATCCTCCCTCCTCAACCCCCCCATCCTCAACCCCCTCCTCGAACCCCTCCTCAACCCCCCATCCTCAAATCCCCTCAACTCCCCTCCTCAACCCCCCACCTCAACCCCCCAATCCTCACCCTCCTTCCTCAACCCCCCATCCTCAAATACCCACAACCTCCCTCCTCAACCCCCCTCCTCAACTCCCCTATCCTCATCCCCCTCCTCAACCCCCCTCCTCAACCTCAACCCCCCTCCTCATCCTCAACCCCACTCCTCATCCTCAACCCCCCTCCTCAACCTCCCTCCTCATCCTCCCTCCTCATCCTCCCTCCTCATCCTCCCTCCTCAACCCCCCATCCTCAACCCCCTCATCAACCTCCCTCCTCAAACCCCCTCCTCAACCCCCCCATCCTCAAACCCCCTCAACCCCCGTCCTCAACCCCCATCCTCATCCTCCCTCCTCAACCCCCTTATCCTCAACCCCCTCCTCAACCCCCCTCCTCAACCTCAACCCCCCTATCCTCAACCCCCCTCCTCAACCTCAACCCCCCTCCTCAACCTACCTCCTCATTCTAAACCCCCCTTCGCATTCTAACCCCCCCTCCGCATTCTAAACCCCCCTCCTCAACCTAAACCAACCTCCTCCTCAACCTAATCCCCCCTTAATACCTCCCCCTCACTTACCTTAGGTTGAGGAGGGGGGTTAGAATGCGGAGGGGGTTTAGAGTGAGGAGGGAGGTTGAGGATGAGGAGGGGGGAGCGAATATCGGTGTATAACACGCACCTATTGTTTGCCCCTATTTTCAGGGAGAAAAAGTGCGTGTTATACGCCGATAAATACGGTACTTCCATCGGATCTGTAGGAATACAAATTTGTACAGGAGAGGCAGAGGGGAAAAGGGAGATGGGGAAAAGAGGCACAGGTGAGGGAGAGGAGAAAAGGAGACATGGGGGAAGGAGACACAGGAGAGGGGGGAAGGACACACAGGGGAGGGAGAAGTGGGGAAAACTTATACCCGTCATTTTTGATGGGCAATCTGTGGCAAACAGCATTGCCTGCCTTACAATTTTAAACCTGTCATTGTTGACTGGCATGTTACTGGTCTTAATAATATTATTAAGTCACATAGACATTGATGTGTTATTGTGTGGGTACTTATGGTTCTAGGAAATGTTTTTTTGCACGCACATTAACCAGATTTTCTTTTTGGTGCACAGGTGAGTAAAAACACCTGTCCAAGCCACAATGACCTGTAGTCAGGATATGCACCAAGAGCTCTACATCAGTGTCAGTGTTTGGTATTTGCAACAGAAACTACTGAACTGCTTATCTTACTCTGAACACAAAAGGAGGCCAACAAAAGGCTTCAGTATTTAAGTGTGAGAAAGAGGTTTTTGATTCTACAGGTGGATTTATAAACCAACAAAATCTTGCAATGCTTGACAGATTAAATCAATACATTAAGGAAATAATTCCCAAACTGTGTTGACCAGATGACCAAGGGGTTCCATTTTATTTGACGAGAATTCACAAGAAAGCTAAAGCATAAATTTCCTTTCTATGTAAAACTTTGTGGTGTCAGTCAGAGGATCTGCAATGGATTATGCGTGATGGAGATTTCTAGGGATTGGTTTTAGACCACAGGGAGATTTATTATAGTAATGCAAGGTGCCATGGGAGTAATTTTGAGGACCTAGGATTCAGACACGGTTTTGGATTCCAAAAGGGTTTCATGACTCAATAAGTTTGTTGAATAATGCAGTAAAGAACTTAAAAAATGAGAAATGAATTATGTTTCAGAAAAAAGAGAAACACAAGAATAAGAGGTTATAATTTGTAGTTAGAGGGTCAAAGATTTAATGTGCTCACGCATTAAGTTAAAGAAATGTGTAAATAACGTTTAAATAAATGTAAACAAATATACATTTAAACTGATTAATTATGACCAAGTAGAGTTTATGAATAAGAGACAAGGGCCAGATAATATAAGGAGACTTGTTAATTTAATTACATTTGTTAAAAAGAAAAACATCCCGTCTCTATTTATCTAATTGAATGCTAAAAAGGCGTTTGATAGAGAAATCTAGACATATATTGAAGCTGTTTTGGAAAAGAGTTCGGGAATAAAGCGATCATGGCTCTCTATAGAAATCCAAGTGCTGTAGTGATAGGCATTAACTTTAAATCAGACAGGTTCTGTTTGTCAAATGGGACCAGACAAGGATGCCATTTGTCCCCTTTGGTTTTTATTCTATCCTTAAAACCACTTGCCAAATGAATACGTACCACAGACTTAATCAAAGGAATAGAGATTGGAGATAATCAATATAAATTACAAATGTTTGCAGACAACATAGTGCTAACATTATCAGAGCCAGATATCTCTCTGCCAACTCTATTTGATATACTCCAGATATACAATAAGGTCTCATATTTAAAGATCAATGATCTGAAATCAGAAACATTAGTATTGGAGACCTGAGTTCTTATCATGGTCAGGCAGGATGACACTGATTAAAATGGTGATTATTCTGAAGATAATGTATGTTTTTAGAAGCATTCCACAAGTGGTGCCAACATATATCATCAACTTACTACAAAGTACATTGAATAAATATATAAATAATAAGAAGAAACCCCGCCTAAATCTTAATATAAGGAAAAGGCAAGTAGAAAGAGGTGTGCTAGCGGCTCCCTCAGTAGCAGATCTACACAGAGCTGCTGTGCTAAATCACTTATTGGGTTGGAATTTGGTGGATAAAGATGGTTTAAAATAGAAAAAGATCTGGTGGGAGAGTTCCCCATTGAATCATTATTATGGCTCCCGAGATTCGAGGAGAAGTTAACCTCAATGTGTTTCGGAGGAATATGGTATAAGAAAAGACTCATTTGCGATCTGACCAAGTACCCATTGCTTGTTGCCCCCATAAATTTTCTACAGTATAATTATAAGAATGTTGACTTACAGAAATTGAATGATGCTGGAGTCTCAAACATAGGGGATCTATATGATAATAATTCATTTATATCTTATTCAAATTTGTTACATAAATTTAAAATGCTTAAAATTACTTGGCTAGAATATGAGACCATTAAAACCATACTTAGTAAGAGCAGCTTTTTGCTAGAGGGTTATAGAGAGTATGTACCTTTTGAAAATATTCTTGTTAGAAAGAAGGACACACATGTAATATCTAAATGTAATAAAATACTAAATATTAGAGACGAAAAAATAAAACCAGCAAAATTGTTAATTGGGAATTGGAGCTAGACTGTACTTTGCCTGAAGAAAAATAGTTTAAAGCCTGCAAATGTATTAAGGAAACCTCTGTATGTATATCTTACAGAGAATTGTATATTAAATTAATTCAGAGGTGACATTTGGCTCTGACTACCATGAATAAAATTAACCCAATAAATCCAAAAGAATGCTGGAGAGAATGTGGAGGGAAAGGAACACTATCCCATATTTGGTGGAGTTGCCCTTTGATACAATCTTTCTGGAACAACTTTATTAATCATATTGAGTCAATTACAAATTCACAGATATCATTGAGTCCAAAAATCCTATTATTCCATATTTTCCCAGAAATGCTAATTATGCAACATAACATCTTGATATCCCACATTCTAACGGTGTGTATATTGCTTATAGCTAAAGCTTGGAAGACCACAAAGGCTCCAACCTGGTTAGATGTTAAAAGAAGAGTTGAGCGAGATAGAGAACTAGAGAAGGGTCTGATATTGTATAAAATGCATAAGAAAAAAATAGCAACAAAATGGACTGTTTGGGAAGAGTATAATCTAGATTAATCTGAGTATAAGATTCTAAGGGGTTTGATTTATTTTTATATTGCTGATATCTTTCTGTATACTTCCTTAAATAATAAAATAATTAATATTCTAGCTGTAACTATGTATATCTGCATGACTCTCTAATTTTGCTATCTTTATTTCTGTAAAGTATGAATTAAACTGTTTGTGATGATCTTTTATATAAACTATAATAAAAATATTTAAAAGAGAAGAACTTAAAAAAATCAGAAAGGAATATTTTTTCAGAAAAAGAGAAACACAAGAAAAAGAGGTTCTAATTTAGGGCTCACGCATTAAGTTAAAGAAACGTGTAAATAAATGTGATATTCTTGAACAAAAATGGCTGGAAAAATACAGAAAATTCAAACATTCAGTGTCAATGCATAAAGCTATGCTAAGGATTTAATAAATCAACTTGTTTTGTGGAATAAAATCATGGACAGGTGAATGATAGATTGTATTTACCAGAGATAAATGGGTAATATTGTACTTAGAAAGAAACATAGGTATTCTACCTGTATACCTATATACATTATAATTTATATTATGCATAAACATATGTAGAGACAAAAGAGAAAATGCACCACATGTGCACTATATTGAAGACCACAAAAGAAAAATTGCAAAAATAGAAATTGTTAAAAAAATGGCTACATAATGAAGTAGTGAAAGGAAGAACTTTGAGGAGAGGTTAGACAATTTTCAAAAGTAGCAATATGGCCCTTTATATGCTTTTCTGAGGCTCCCTAGCTCCCCAAACTGAAAATCCATGGTATTTTCTATCCCTGTCTGAGTCAATATATTCATTTTATCCGTTTGATTGTGGTTATTTAGATCTTAATTACCATGCTTATACTTATTTGTAGCCTTTCTAATCATTTTTAAAAGTACATCTAAAAAAAGACTTTGATACTCAGGTTATAATACTTTTTCCAGGCCTAGTGGATAAAGTACTCATATAGTCCACTATATTTTTCCTTTTTTCATAAAGGTATTAATCCTGGCCAATGTACCCTGTATTATTAACTCCACAAGCCATTATGTTGTTCACTGCTTAATAAATTGCAAGTATCAAAAATAGTAGTAGATATCGTGAGATCTCGGCTCCACCCCATGGGACTCTACTCGAAATAGACTCTGTCCGCTTTTCGTACCTCTTTCCTGGAGACCATTAATGGCTTTCATTTAAGGCATGGTCTTTTTGAGATGCTCAGTAGCTGATAAAAAAAAATATATATTTAGAGGTAATTTGGGCTGAAATCTGGGCATTTTGATTGGTTAGACTTTTAATCAATCAGATATTGGATGGGAAAAGTCCAAATACTCGAGTCTGAATGGCTGAAATATGACTGACGCATATTTCAGCCAATCAGAATGGACAGAAATATGATATAAGGTGAAGGCATGGTCTAAATGCTGGTAATTGGACCTCAGGAGATGTTCAATTTTTTTGCTTTGGGGTGGGGGCCCATAAACTCCATGGGGGTCCTTATGGACCAGAATGGGGACTCTAACTATACCCATAGTATACTAACCTATATATCTAAAATGAACTCCCCCATGGACCCCATTGCCTCTAACATTAACCCAGTTACCATGGGGGTCCCTATGGACCAGGTGTTATAGTAAGCTATTGCTTCTGACTTGTTAAAGAGAGGTACAACTTTAATAATACCTGATTATTTATGATACTTTATTGATATAGTTAGGTTTTCCTGATTATTCCACATCAATTATGCTAACACTGTTAATACTAGTGGTATTCTGTGGGTGATGTAAAATTCCAGTAATATCTTCTCCTTGTTTAGCTATCTAATGGCTAATTTGAAAGAAAACCCCAAAAGATGACTGATATGAAACATGTCCAGACAAGTATAACAGTGAGGTGAAAAAGTTACTACACATCTGTGTTCACAATGATAAATAGCTTTTAATCTTCGAACTTGAGTTTAAATTGCCAGAGATGTCTCATATGACAACAAGAAAATAGAGGGAGTGGACTGAGTTAATACATTTTGTATGGACGGCAGTTTAGCGCAAATCTCTCTGATGGCCAAGCTGTCAGTTTTATCAAGATGTCAGGCTACAATTGAAGAGTCATTGTACAATATATATGTAATTGTACATTTCAATAGGTAAACATTTTTCTAGCAATGACAGAGAGTTATGACATAAGAGCAACTGTTAAAAGATATGTTTAGATGTAAAAAAGAAAGATGAATGAAGAATTTGATGTATTTTTGAGTCACAAGCCAACATTTTTAAGAAATCTAACCACAAAAATGCAACAGGAAAATAATGTGCATAGTAAGGAAGAGAACAGTTTTTTTCCCCAAGATTATTTATTGCTTTAGTGCCAGATATACATAGCAGTTTCAAGTAGACCCATCCTGATTTTGACCTAGCAAAAAACAGAACAATGCATAGTATAGCAACCAAGGAACACATACATGATTAATGTGCATAATAAAATATGAAGTCACAAGAGATAATATTCATTTATTATCTCACTTATGATGGTATTATTGCTTGCTGAAATGTTATTGCTTCCAGAAGAAAACAAGTATTTATATATGCAGTAAGCTTTACACGTGTGTTTCCGCTTGTAAAATTACAGATTAGTCTCTGTCTTATTTTGTATTAGAATACTATATTGTTAAAGGCACAATGATAGAAGACATTTTAAGATTACGTGCAATAATATACAAGAAAAAAAGTGTCAGAATTACATCCAGGAAAGAGAAAAAAATAAACAAACAGCATAGTTTAAAATAGTTTATATATATATATATATATATATATATATATATATATATATATATATATATATAAATATATAGTTTAAAACAATATTCTGAATCACCACTACTGTACTCATAAATATCAGAGTTTGAGAGGGATGTAACAAGTTGGATCTTTTAAAGATAAGATTCCATAATAGATCTAAATACGTCACAGTTTAAGTTTATATTATATAAAAAAAGGAAATATATGAAAACCTGAACTAACATCATTCGGCTTTTACACTGATATAGAAAATAACTACCATTAGTGAGTGAGCTCTGGAAATCACTACCCAACATGCACTTTGCATTCTATCTATCTATCTATCTATCTATCTATCTATCTATCTATCTATCTATCTATCTAGGTGTGTGTGTTTAACTAGCTAGCTAGCTATTTGTATGCATTCACACCCATATTAAATATGGTCTCAAAAGTCACCAATGACTTGCTCGCCAAGTCAAAGGGTCACTTTTCCATTCTACTTCTTTTAGATCTCTCTGCTGCCTTTGACACAGTCGACCCTTCTACACTTCTTCTACTCCATATCCTCTCCTCCCTCGGTATTCGAGACACTGAGAGACACTTCTCTCTCGTGGTTCTCATCATACCTACAACATTGATAATTCAGTGTCTCCTTCTCCAACACCACTTCTTCTCCTCACCCCCTGTTTGTTGGCATACCCCAATGATCAGTCCTAGGCCCCCTCCTCTTCTCCATCTACACATCCTCACTAGGTACCCTAAGAAATGATTTTGGGCTTCATTATCATCTCTATGCAGATGACACCCAAATCTACCTCTCCGCACCAGATCTATCCCCTCTCTTCTAACACACGTCTCCAACTGCTTCTATATTATATCCTCTTGGATGTCCACCCACCATCTCAAACTCAACATGTCTAAGACGGAACTCCTAATCTTCCCTCCCTCTACCACAGTGTGATTTCGTCACAGCTCTCTCACTATCAACAACGACATCATCACTCCCACCTTCCAAGCCCATTGCATTGGGGTTCTACTAGACCCCACCCTGTCTTTCATCCCTCACATACAGTCACTAACAAAATCTTGCCTTCTCCATCTAAAAAACATCTCCAGAATTTGCCACTATCTTACACAAGACACAACTAAAATCCTAAAACACTCTCTCATCATCTCTCGACTTGACTACTGCAACTCGCTTCTTGCTGGCCTACCCACCACCTGACTATCCCCACTTCAATCCATGATGAACGCCTCTGCTAGACTCATCTTCCTTACACAACGTTCAGTGTCGGCATCACCTCTCTGTCAATCACTCCACTGGCTTCCCTTAGCCTCCAGAATAACATTTAAAATTGTGACCCTAACTTACATAGCCCTCAACAACAGCGCACCCCCTTACATCTCTGCTCTCATCTCCAAATATGCCCCCACCCGCCCTCTTTGTTCTGCTAATGACCTTCTTCTTTCTACAACTCTTCTCACCTTCTCTCACTCTCGCCTTCAGGCCTCTTCTTGTGCTGCCCCTAGTCTCTGGAACTCCTTGCATCACTCCACCAGGTTATCCTCCTTCCTCAAAACCTCACTAAAAACGCATCTCTTTAAAGAAGCGTATCACCTTCCACCCTAATACACTCAGCACCTCTCTCTCCCTCCTGTACCACACACAAACAGCCTTATTAAATTGTGATTCGGTAAATTTAAAAGGGCTCTATTTAAGCACATAGCATATTTTATTTACAGAAGTTTTTAGTTAGTGAACTTCTATCCAAAAGCAAGGTCTTCACTAACTAAAAACTTCAGTAAAAAAATATGCTGTGTGCTTATATAGAGCCCTTTTTAAATTTAATGAATCGCAATTTAAAAAGGCTGTAGATTCCAAGCTCAAAGACAAGGCCCTCCATGCTTTGCTATGTGTTCATTTGTAATTATCTCTTTGCCTGGATCTTAACTTATGTACATTGCTACGGAATATGTGGGTGCGTTATAAATAAACGATACTAATAATAATAATGAAACTGTTCTTTATTGAAGCACAAGTGTGACTATCAATATTGGAAAAATGCATGCATATCTGTTTGGTAAACAGCAAGTAGGTAGAAGATATGGATGGACTGATGTGTCCATAAAGGAGCAGTTGATCATTAAAACAGTAATTATTGAACCAGGGAATGATAGAAGAAATGAAGAAGTTGGCAACAAATTAATTTTGATGCTTTAACGTATGCAGTGAATTTGTATATACCTGTAACACCTGATCACCAGTGGAGGTGGTATATATGACACTTGTGTTTTTGATTATCTTGCCCCTTCAGTAAGCCTGCTTGGTTTATTTGTAAAATTTAAAAAAAATACATTTATTATCATTTATGAAACAGTAATGTCTGTCATATAACTTGTATACAGCAGACCTTTTGAATAAAAAATATTTTAGGGCTCATGATCAGGACACATTAGTGGCAATTTGTGGGAATGCTATATTTTTATTTGAAAGTGTTTAAACAAGGACAGATATGTGAAGATTACAATACAGACTAAAAAACAATGTGGGTCTAAATTTTTGCATCAATACAAAATATGATTGAACTGGAACTGTTTCCCCATGGCTTTTTTTTTAACTTGGCTGACAGATACTAATTTTAAATGGTCACACATGTAAGAATCAATAGGTCTATCTGGCCTGCTAATTATATCTACCCAAATGTTTGGCTTAAAAATTATTTTGTAAGCCTCCGCCATGCATTAATTAATTTGATGGGCTCAATAAATAATCAAAATATAGATACACATTCTTGAATAATTTGGAATTCTGGTGAAATTAAATAAATATTATCTTGTAGAATCTTAATGTAACATGAGAAATATGCAATGGCCTGCATATCTTGTATATCTCTAGGGGCAGCAAAGAAGACCAATCAAAATAAGAGCCCACCAAAATGTCAGTTGTATCAGTGGTAGTATTAAAGGTTTCTAAATGGTCACCAATCAGAGTTTAACAGCTTGTTTTTGTCTTCTCAGTCATTCATCACTTATAAATGGAAATTCTTTCTGCCATAACAGTATATATACACTAGAAGAGGAAAAAATCCTTAAATAATCTTTCAAAATTTTAGACTGACTGACGTATTGCGTTCATTTGCTTTGTAAAGTTTGTACATGAGAGGTATGACAATAAATCAATCTGCAGCATATATTCTATGTAGTTTCACTGTAGATCTGTTCAGCATTCAGTGAAGCAAAACAAAAACAAATCCACATAATACATGTAGCAGAGTGTCAAAAGCAGCTCAAAGGAACCTACATCCGATCATAGAAAGGACCTTACACAAGTGATGATAGCATATGTCATGCCACTCACATACTGTAACATTTGAAGGCCTGAAGGAATGTAAGGTTTAGTATTTTTTTTTACAAAGCAGTGGTGCTAATTGTTTGTTGGAAGTTTAGTGGATTTAAAATGAAGCTCTTTATGAAGCATGAGCCATTATAATATTTTGATTTCCAAGATTTTTTCTCACATATAATAGTTGCCGTAATTGCAAGTTGTCGTCACGCAATTTAAAAAAATACAGGCTTGTGCATGTGCAATGAACGCCGAAGGTGCTCATCATGAGGCCTGCAAGACTTTGAAAAACCCAGGCCCACGATAAGCGAGAGGCACGCAACGCTTTGATAAAAATACGACTTTAATGGCCGCCATTTTTAAGTCGCCAGAACATGGCCAAATGACTCCAATTACTTAAAAAATTAACTTACAACCTCACACACAGCACAGGGGGAGAGGGAGGGAGCCTGTGAGTGAGGTTGCAAGCCAATTTGAGGTCTAATTGGCGTTTTTAGGAGATTGAAAATCGTCGAAGCAAGGAAAAAAATGGCGGACGAAAACCTGTAATTGTTTGGAAAAAGACTCAAAATGAGTCAGAAAGCAGTAACACTTAGGCGCTAATCGCGGGGCCAGCAAGACTTTGAAAAAAGAACCAATGGCGCTCATCGCGAGACACATAAGACTTGAGCAGGGAGAGAGAAAATAAAGACACAGGGGAGGGAGAGGGGGGACAGGGTGGAAAGAGACACAGGGGTGAGAGAGGGGGGGAAAGAGACACAGGGAAGGGAAATAAAGGAAAAAACACAGGACAGGGAGAGAGGGGAAAGAGGGGAAACAGACAAATGGAAGGAAGAGGGGGAAACAGACACAGGGGTCAGAGAGTGGGGAGAGGCTCACAATGAGCGCTGAAGGTCGCTCAGCGTGATGCACAAAAGTGGTGGGTTGGACGACGTCCATAAAGTAGTGGGGGGGGAGAGGCTCGCAGTGAGCGCCAAAGGCGCTTATCGCGAGGCTTGCAATGAGCACCAAAGGTGCTCATTGCAAAGCATGAAAGTGGAGGGTTGGTCAAGGCATGCAATGAGCGGCGGATACTTTAGCGCTCATCGCGAGGCCCGTAAAGTAGAAGGTGGGAGAGATTCACAATGAGCGCCAAATGCGCTCATCGTGTGGCCCACAAGTTAGGGGTGGAAGAGCCTGGCATTGTGTGGCAAACAGCATTACCAGCCTTCAAATTTTACTGCCGTCACTTTTGACGGGCAAGTCGCTAGTAAAAAATAAACTGCACAAATCCAAATTATAATGTTATTCTATTCACAAAATGCCTTGGTCATTTGGTAGCTAACACTACCATAAACTTGTGCAGTCCCTAAAACCAGCCCTGACCCTAGTATTATTTCAAGCATTGGCAGAGCTAGTGAATAGAGGGCCATGGTGCAAACTAATCTGTAAGCACACCTTGCAGGTTCTTTATACAAAGTAGTTGTGTGTTGTTGTTGCTGTTCAGTCTTTCAGTCATGTCAGACTCTCGGTGACAGCACGCCAGGAACATCTGTCTGTGTTTCTTGCTATACTTATCCATATGGTTTTATTGGCAAAGATACTGGAGTGGGTTCTAGTTCCTTCTCCAGTGGACCGCGTTTTGTATGACCTCTCTACTGTGACCTGCCCATCTTGGGTAACCCTACATGGTATAGCTCACAGCTTCCTTGACATACACAAATCCCTCCATCATGACATAGTAGTGACCCAGAAGGGGAGGTGCGTGTAGGGGTCAATAAAAATCCAAGGGTGGTCAGACAACCTTTCTACAAAAATAAATATCTGCACATCTTCTGTAATAATTGAAAAGTCTCCCCTTACTTAAGTTCACTGCTGTTTGAGAGCGTCCCAACCCTGTTGAACCTTTTTCTTTCTTTAAGGTGGAATCTGTTTTCTTCTAACCACAATATAAAGCTTAATTCAGATAGGCCAGGTAGAGTCCTTGTTGGCCATTCTAGTGACACATAAAGGGAAGCCAGTTAGTAAGCTGATTATGGTGCTTTTAGGACCTGAAGGAGGATGAGAGATTGGTGGTGGGCAGGAAGTGAGTCAGAGCTAAAATAATGAACTTATATCTCATGTATGTCATTGTGAATCAAGAAGCATGGTGGTGCAGACAATGTGATCTTGCTCATGCTCTCCAATGCCACATTTGTATTTCTATAGTGTAGTACACTGCAAGCCTGCCACTTCCCATCCACCTCCTGCCCCTGCTCCAAACAAAGAACATCTTCACAGTTTCTGGCTAGAGAAGCAAGGTCTATGTGTAAAAAATAAATAATCTTAAATTTACATACATTGTTATGAAATGTGGTACTCTTCTCAGGGAGAAACCTTTGGGTGGCAGCTTTGTTTGCCTAGTGAGAAAAATGGTCATGAGCACTAGTGATTTATATAGTGGCATAATTATATTTGCTACCCTTGCTATTGCAGATGCTGCTTGCTCTTGAGCACTGTTAAGTAGCTGGTTGTCCACAATCACTCCCTTTCTATCTCTGATACTTCTAGGTTTATTCCATTTTGTTTATACATTACATGTTTATTTTTTCTGTCCTTTATTTAAGTGCTAACATATTCTGTAGTGGGGGATACAGTGAGTATATATGACAAATATGACATAGTACAATAGAGGTGCAGAAGGTGTAGAGGACACTGCTCTCGTACAATCTCATTAGGTTAATGGTATTAGACACACACATGCACATATATACTATATATACAAAAGCTCTTGCTGAAACCAGGGTGTTTTTATTACCACTTTGTTGAACAGCAAAGTTCTTGCCAAAACTGTCAGGTTTTGTTCCTGGCTGTTCATTTGATACCTAACACTTTAAAAAGTAAAGTGATATGTGACTTCAGCTATTCTACGAAGTCATCTACAATGGGTGTCTGTTTTGCTTGACATAATGTGTCTGACATTTAGTTTTTTCCAGTGATTTACATTTTTTTTTAGTTTCGGAGTGTGAGGACTCTGACGCCCTCATTTAGAGCATTTGTAGCACTTAACATTTCCTGTTATCACAAGTACAGAAGCATTCTTTACCATCCTAAAACGTGATTGCCAAGTAATTAAATTAAGACGTTTAAATTGTTTTATCATTCCTAAAAAAAAAAAAAAAATGTAGAAACAGCTAATGGGCAAAAAGATGTTTGCTCTGCCTCCTGCCACAGTGGTCAATGTTTTTGAATATGTTCTGCTTTACTGCAGTTTTCCAATTCTTTTAATTAGCCACTTTTTTCATTTAGCAAAAAAACATATTGATCTGTATTATTTTGTTTTACTTTTACACAGTTTGCATCTTATCATCAAAACCATTTGGACAATTTGTACAATGCAAAATATAAAAACTTAAGTGACTCTTTAAATGACACAAAGCAGAAGTAATATTAAAAAGAGGATCACAAAGCCAAATACCTTTGCTTTATTACAATCGTTTTCAATGCACAAGATCTGGATCACTATAAATAAACCACAAAACACATCTGGAATGAAATAAAAGAAACAAGAATAATTATCATTTTGTACTGCAGTAAAACTATACAGCTTTTTTCGGGGTTATAATGCAGTTAAATAAATAAAGTTATGTCCTGTATTTTCCATGTTTTTTTCATTTAACTCAGTTTAGGAAGCTGGGTAAAATGTGCTTTATTATAGTTCTATAAGTACTATTAAAAACAACTGTAACAAATGCAGTTACAATAAAATATTTACTCAGATTTTTTTCCATCTCTATTTTATAAGAAATCATGTTATAAAACTATGTCACAGATGTATAAATAAAACTATTTGATATTGGAAACTTGTCAATGGCAACACATTATTGCATTGCAAAATGATAGCACAGCATCAGCCAGCACATATTCCAATAATCACTAAACAAGTACCAAATAACTTATTGTTGTGTAAAAACAAACCAGAAGTGGATATATGTTTATGCTTCTCTGTTCTAGAACAAAATAATAAGGAAGCTGGCACTGTTATCGCTCTCAGCCCGAAATAGACGTCTAATTTATTAAAGGTGTTCGCAGGAGTGAAATCCCAAAATATGTATAATGGATTTTATCCCTTCTCCCAAGAGAGACATTTTTGGTCAGTCTTTCAAGAAAGGATTGCGCTCTCTTTAAACCTTAAAAAGTACTTTCCCCCCGTTATACCTCATCACAGTTTCCCTATGGTCTAATAAACGTTCTTGCCTGGAATTTTAATGCATCAAAGATTCTTTAAAACTCTTCAATACTGGTGGGAGCAGTAATGCACTGACAGGGTTAATCTACCATCAAGCACTGAGCTGGTTAAACCTATATTAAAAAATGTGCTCTTTTTATGTGCCTGTTTTCATTAAAGAGAAGGGAATCAGTTTCTCAACAGGTATCCTCCACTACTCGGGCATTTTAAAGACAGCATGCCATGACCAGATAATTTTGCTATAAAACAACAGATGTGCAGCAGGTTCAGGAGATCACCTTATAAATTTTACAATGACTGGCAGAGCACCTGCAAAGAAACTACAAAGAGCATCCTGCTGACAGCACTTCCTTCTTTTTGAACATTGTACCTGTCTCTGCAAGATTCTCACTGCATCTTGCAAAGAGATTTTCCCAGCTTGAGTTTATTAGCTCATATTCCCAGCAGAGCCATATTTTACCCTTTCAAATTAAGCAGTTACCCTTTAAATTGGGAGTTGAGTGAGATGATGAAACGAATTTGCACCTGACAGTTTCATTTTTTGGTCTCTAAACAATGTCACAACCCATGAGGTACACATAAAATTGATCTGTGAGTTACTCTTTCTCTGCCATTATAGACAGATGAGTGAATTCCTCTGTGAAATCTTTAACTGGGTAAGAAGAAATGAAAAGATCTGGCTCATTTCCTCTTCATTTTATTTACTTTATTATATTTTGTATCTTGTACAAATGGAATTGTTTTATCTAAATAATACAAACTTAATAATCCATAAAAAGATGCCTGCTGGGAATGTTCATCTCAATAACATATCTGCAAAATATCTGCAAGAAACACTCATTGGCTCTACCGTGATATCTCAATTTAAAAATGTAGACCAAAATTACCTTGGAGTAGATTCACTAAGCTATAGCAGGGGCTGTGAAGGATTGCAATGGCTCTTTCCTTCAGTGATCTGCTTCATGCAATATATATATATATATATACATATATATATATATATATATATATAGTACACCACTCACATTTTTGTAAATATTTTATTATATCTTTTTATGTGACAACACTGAAGAAATTAAACTCTGCTACAATGTAAAGTAGTAAGTGTACAGCCTGTATAACAGTGTACATTTGCTGTCCCCTCAAAATAACTCAACACACAACCATTAATGTCTAAATCATTGGCAACAAAAGTGATTACACCCCTAAGTGGAAATGTCCAAATTGGGCCCAAAGTGTCAATATTTTTTGTGGCCACCATTATTTTCCAGCACTGCCTTAACCCTCATGGTCATGGAGATCACCAGAGCTTCACAAATTGCCACTGGAGTCCTCTTCCACTCCTCCATGATGACATCACGGAGCTGGTGGATGTTAGAGACCTTGCACTCCCCCACCTTCCGTTTGAGGATGACACACAGATGCTCAATAGGGTTTGGAGACAGGCTTGGCCAGTCCATAATCTTTACTTTCAGCTTCTTTAGCAAGGCAGTGGTTGTCTTGGAGGTGTTTTTGGGGTCGTTATCATGTTAGAATACTTCCCTGTGGCCCAGTTTCTGAAGGGAGGGGATCATGCTCTGCTTCAGTATGTCACAGTACATGACGGCATTCATGGTTCCCTCAATGAACTGTAGCTCCCCAGTGCTGGCAGCACTCATGCAGGCCCAGACCATGACAATCCCACCACCATGCTTGACTGTAGGCAAGACACACGTGTCTTTGTATTTCTTCCTTGGTTGCCACCACACACTCTTGACACCATCTGAACTAAATAAGTTTATCTTGGTCTTATCGGACCACAGGACATAGTTCCAGTAATCCATATCCTTAGTCTGCTTGTCTTCAGCAAACTGTTTGCAGGCTTTCTCGTGCATCATCTTTAGAAAAGGCTTCCTTATAGGGACGACAGCCATGCAGACCGATTTGATGCAGTGTGCGGCATGTGGTCTGAGCACTGACAGGCTGACCCCCACCCCTTCAACCTCTGCAGCAAAGCTAGCAGCACTTATATGTCTATTTCCCACAGACAACCTCTGTATATGACCCTGAGCACGTGCACTCAACTTCTTTGGTCGACCATGGCGAGGCCTTTTCTGAGTGGAACCTGTCCGGTGAAACCGCTGTATGGTCTTGCCCACCATGCTGCAGCTCAGTTTCAGGGTCTTGGCAATCTGCTTATAGCCTAGGCCATCTTTATGTAGAGCCACAATTCTTTTTTTCAGATCCTCAGAGAATTATTTGCCATGAGGTGCCATGTTGAACTTCCAGTGACCAGTATGATAGAGTGTAAGAGCATTAACACCAAATTTAACACACCTGCTCCCCATTCACACCTGAGACTTTGTAACAATAACGAGTCACATGACACCGGGGAGGGAAAATGGCTAATTGGGCCCAATTTGGACATTTCCACTTAGAGGTGTACTCACTTTTGTTGCCAATGGTTTAGACATTAATGGCTGTGTGCTGAGTTATTTTGAGGGGACAGCACATTTACACTGTTACACAGGCTGTACACTTACTACTTTACATTGTAGCAGAGTGTCATTTCTTCAGTGTTGTCACAGGAAAAGATATAATAAAATATTTACAAAAATGTGAGTGGTGTACTCACTTTTGTTAGATACTGTATATTGTGGGCTGATACAGTATACATTAACAAATATTTATTAACCCAGCATGTGTATGTATCATGGATGCATGTTACCAAAACGTGTCATGCAGTTCTATGTGCCTTGTTAATGAGTTAATAGGGTATTGTCTGTACATATATTTCTTTGATATATTGAACTAGGGTATGAGCTACTCCGAAGTATCAATATTGTTGTCATAACAAAAATAAATAAATACTTTAAAAAAGCTGGGATACATCCAACAAACGCCATCTGAAACATTGACATTATTATGAATAATTTTAGAACTGTATCTTGGCTGAAAACTGTGAATGACATTTTATTAATATGTTTATTACTGTATTACATACTTAATTTTCCTGCTGACTCCTATTTTAATAAAAGCTGTAAAGTAAAACATTTATAATTTGTTTCTGTTAAAGAAAGTTAGGGAATTAAACTGTAAATATAATGTAATAACAGACATATTATTAGTATATAATTTATTAATTTGGGGTGTATGTACAATTTTAATATATTAGTGAAAATATATTACAGATGCACTTGTGCATTAGAAATACTAGTTCAATGCCAATTGAAATGCATATCACATATAATAGTTGTCAAACTACGAATCGTCGTCACGCTTTGCAAGCTTGCGAAGCGAGCTCGCAAGAACTGCAGCTCTCGCGAAGCGAAGGACGCAATTCGGGGCGCATTTGCGAAGGTGGAGGCTCTACAGCGCCTCACAAGCGGTTACAAACACCCACAGAAGCGGGACTTTGAAAAAATACATCTAACACGCAATCACTAAATATGGACTTACACAAAAAATATGAACCGCGGGACTTAGAACGAAAAAATGTACGGACTTACACTAAAAAAATACAATCAGCAGGACTTAGAAAAAATTCCATTATGAATTCGCAAAAATACAACCTTAACGGCCGAACCGAGCGCACCTGAAAACATTAAAAAAAACATTAAATACACACAAAATAGACATAAAAAGCTTACCCACAGCAAGGGGGGGGGGGGGCACCCAGGACCTCTGCAAGTGATGTTACACCTCAATTTAAGACCACATTCCCGAGTTTAGACACACGAAAATCCCCTAAGCGAGAGAAAAAATGGCTGCCGAAAAAAACTAAAATGAGGCTACGCGACCCTAAAGCCGCAAAACACCACCAAGCACATACAGCTTTTCCAAAAGCTGTACGAGGTACAAGAGACACTATTAGCAAGGACGCTAAATCATCCACACCACCACATACATATTCGCCGCCACTAACTTACAGAATACGGAAATACACAGCTACACTAACGGCTTCCCCTCGCGCACTCAGCCTATTTACACTACACATTGCACACATTGCTGACACTTACACCTCAGCTCCACAACAGTGCAAACCTACATTCTATGCTGCAGGAACATCAAAACAGATTGTCAGCTCTTCAGCACAATGCTTTCTGCATATATTACTTACAAATAGGTAAAGTATATTAATGTATTAATTATTTAATTAGCATACAAAAGTTCATATACACAAAAAAAAATCTATCGCAATAAACACAAATCCATTCACCGCGTGCCTCACAACGCTGCTCATAGCACACAAACTACACCAGGGGACAGCCTTGCAATAAGCGCAAAAAGGAGATCAGCACCGACCTTACAGTGACAGCAAAAGCGCCTCTCATAAAAAAAAGTACAACAACCAAGAGCGTCACAATGAGCGCCAAAAGCGTTCATTGCGAGCTACGCAATGAGCGCCGAAGGCACTCAGCGCAGGGCTCGCAATGAGCACCAAAGGATCTCAGACCACAAAAAAATGTATTTCTGTGGCAAACAGCATTACCTGCCTTACAATTGTATTGCCCCATCATTTTTGACGGGCAAGTCGCTAGTTCAATTATAATTACTACAGCAGTGAAGCAAGAAGGATGGTGGAGAGTGGGCATGAGGATAGCAGATCCCATCTGAATAAACCCTATGTACTACTACAGTGCATCCCCACAAGTGAAAAGCAAAAAAAAAAAAGGAAATGTGTATACACTCCAGTAATTCTCAATAACTGAAAAAAATCTGAAATGTGTTAGAGCTTTTAAATGCTTTTCTGTAAGCACTAAAGTGAAGTCTAATTGAAACCAACTTGACAAGTTATGTAGCGTTTCATACAATGCCCACAACTTGCACACAACTTAACACTAATGAAAAAAACACCTTTCCTCTCCAGATCGACAACACTTTCCTGAAAAATAGCTCTGTTTTTTTAACACAGTCTTTTTTTATAGACCCTAAAAATCTGATTTAAAATACATATTTTAAGCTGTAGTCTTTTGACCGCATCATTTGAAATAAAAACAAAGTAAGTATTTCTTTAAAAAAAAGTCAGCCAGAGACATGGTCTGAACCCATGCCAGAGATTTCAGGCTGGTAAACCGGCAAGGGGTCAAATAAATCAGAGTGAGTGTAACAGATCTGATCCACTTCAACTCAGCTTAGCTGTTTTCAGTGTCACTGTTATCAATAGCCAGACAGACTCAATTGCTTGAGTAAAAATGTCTCTCTAATGTAGCGTAACTAGTACAAAAAGGACAGAAAGGAAAAGTGAGAAGATTGACCATAACTGTGCAATAACATAGCTCAACTATTCAAAGGAGGGTTTTGAGCAGTCCAAGCAGAAGAGGAGGATTAATTTCTTTAGCAGAAAATAATTCAGTTTCCCAGTCTTAACTTACATTTGCTGGTAACAGCTGCTTAAAGGTCAGGTGACAATTGCATTGCAATTATCCCATAATGAACGCAACCCATTCAGTATTTTGTTTCTGCCTGTTCTGGGTAGTTGCAGAGCTGAACTGTGCGATTATGTCTGTGTAGTAGTTAGAAAAATGTCAGATGCTTTGTGTTCAGAGCAGAAGAAAGATGTAGAACGTAAACACTGATAAAAGAGGTAGTGGAAGAAAAGTAATACAATAGAAACCATTTAAAGACTGTGAACTACACTAATTCATCAGAAAATACTTTATTATGACTTTAGCATGTATAATTTTTCAGTATGATAAGGAATTATGAAGAAAGCATATTATAGGAAAAGAATGCTAGAATAAAAGATCGTTTTAAGGTAATAGGTAGAAAACAATTAGCAAACTACTCCTTAGCCGAAAGGTCATTAGAAACATGGCCCCCCTTTCCAACAGACATGGTAAAGAATGGCTGGTATATGCAAACAGACAAACTTTAGGGTAAATAAGACAATGTAAATACAAATCTAACCTGTTGGTTCTGCATTTAAAATGTATGATTAAGTATTTCGACCTTACCTGACTTAGAAATACTGAAGTATATTAGATTAGTCATGATAAGTCAGCGATACATACTTACTAAAGGAGAAAGTATTGGAGAACTCTTGAAAATGTCAAATCTTACCTTTATGATCAAATCTTACCTTTATGATATGGCCCCTTGTCTTGTAGTCCCACATCTTTAATGTCATTAGAATGAATATAGATTGTAGAAATAATGACAGTTTATTATTATCCTGTTACCTTACAATCAAGGTGCAAAAATACAATCTTCCGGTCAAGTGAAGGAACTTTGATGCTGCTCCCCCTCCATAGACTTACATTTCACATGCATACAACACGGCTTTGTGCAATTTAAGTCTACTGGGATGGCAGGACAAAAGGAAATATCCTAATATCCTAAGATATTAAATCTGCACAGTGTAAATATTTCAAGAATGGTTACTTTACAAAAATGGCTTATACAAAGTTTAGCCAATGTAAAAATCATATTTAAGAAGAATTTTAAAAACAATTTGATTTTCTGTTGTCAGGATCCCTTTAATCTATTATAAAGCATATTCTAGTAATTTGACTGATATGATATGAGTGTGTCCTTTAAACTGCAGCATTCTTGTGCACCATGTTTGTAAATTTAGTACATTAAGGCCCCTATTCAATTTAGCAATTGTAAGTTACTGGAGCCTGTAATGGAGCCTGTAAACTAATTTGCTTTTCAATTGGTGTCTTTTAGAAAGCTGCAAACGATCTACAGGTTACAGGCTGAAAATCCCTGCGGTTGTCAATATCGTAACTTACACCGCATATATGCCTTTGATTAGTGAAGCCCGCAAAAGTTACAATCGCTAAAATAGCAAATCATTATTCATTTGCTACAATTCCTCAAGCCCGCAAATGTTCTCACACTCGTAAACGGGAAATGTAGAAGAAAATCCTACGGGTACCAGACAGGACTCGCAAGGGAGTTCAACACCTGTTCGTAGCACTGTAAATGCAAAAAAAAAAATGAACACTTCACTTTTAAAGACAGGGAAAGCGATGTTAGACATTAGCTTTAATTGCACAAAAGTCTCAAGCTCGCAAATCTGCAATCAAAAATGTATTTGGTTAATGTTTTATTTTGGTGTCATATCAGTCTCGGGAATCAATGAGATAATTCTCATCAGGCCACCCACATGGATTAAAACAGTATCGCCATTCATTTTTATTATTTTGTACATTGCAGGATTGCAAGTCTGATCGCATATCGGACTTCTAAACGATAATTAATTGAAGTGTAACCTCCATGTTTTACTGACGTAATGATGATGATCCCATTTCCTATTGGCTGTTTCTAAATCGGTAGTTACGGCCTTGCTTAATTGATCACAACCACGCTCTGAAATGCTACTTATGAAGGCATGGTTTACGGTTTCGGCTTTCAGCCTGTAAGTTGCAGACTTGTTCAATTGAATCGCTTTGTAATTGTAGCACATCTCAAGCCCGCAGACATACAGCCTGTATAATGTAGACTGCGGGCTTGCAATTGAATAGGGGCCTTAGTATTTAGCAGATTGATTTTAATATTTTTTTTCACTGATGCCATTGAATAAAGAAAATAAATATGCACACTATGACCAAATTCAACAAAGCCGTATTATTTACCCTGTATACATATGTTTATGTAGAAAGAGCCTTCATCTAACTTTTTACAAACATGTAATTTAAATTAGGATTTTATGCTGGCCATGTGGTAGGCAAACATAATAGTTTAGTCAAATTATACCTTATTCCTATGCAGCAAATACAATACAATGTGTATTCATTTCTTGAAGTTAATGTATCAATGGATTTCTCCTTATTATTTGGAAACTCTGGGTTCAGACTCCCTGCCATCCTTGTATGTGTACACCTGGTACTTTGATGTTCTGAGCTAAACTAAGCTAGGTTATTTGCTCAGCCTTGCTGTGGATTTAGGATAAAGTCCATATGGAATTTAGAGAGTCGTAACATGTTTCACTGATCTAATATGAACTCTCCATGAACATTTCCAATTTATCTCCTCTTATGAGCAAAATTACTCTGCTATCCAAATGCTGTAAAAAATATATACATTGTGCCAATGTAATATGAAATAGTCTTTAGCAATGTGGGTAATGTGGGCTACAGCCCTATAGGATCATATTTTATATGCTGATAATAACACACATTTTTTTAACATCAAATTTTCTTGTTTGTTTCCCAAAAACTCATGAGGAGCCCAGAAAGTCTGGTATTTTTCAAGCCTCTGATGGGGTGTGAGCAGTACAGCACATGCATGTGACTATATTACCTTGCCTCTCTGTTTTCATTACCATAGCACCAGGATCATTATTTTCCTTTGTACATTATCTTACTGTGCAGGTAATGGGTCAAGTGAATGAACGTCAATATATTCCATATGTGAATCCACAATGTGCTGCTAAGAAGAAGTTAACTCCCCCCATAAGGTCTTTTTATATCCTGCACCACTTCTACATCCTGTAAACTCTCTTTTCCCTCCAATAAAAAGTACTAAAAGTCTCAAATTGTGTTGGTACTGCCCATTAAACAGATGGCTTCTCCATCAGCTTTTGTGATAGCATCAGGAGCTTTGCCTTTGCAGGTCAAACTGGTAACAGACAAATTGCACATATCCTTCTTGAAATATATTATATTTTCTATTTATAAATAGGAATGGAAGGGAATGCAGCAATGATTAAGCCTTTTTTTTCTAATATTTTGCATGGACTATTACAAAATGAGTGGTCTGTAGTTAATCAGTTCAGTTTAATTCAATAACAGTAGGCAAATTATTCAATGAAAGATGAGAAACCCTGAATGCTATTTCAGGTATTATTTTCAATTACTTGAGCTTAAGAGAATCAGCAAAATTATTCCTCTTTAACTAGTTTTTTTTAGTAATTTCATAGGTCCTATACCATGTTGATTTCCCTACTAGTTTTCCTTTATTGAGTCTCGGACATCCCAATACTAAGGGGTTAAATCCTTCAGCAAGCAATGGAATAAGACATATGTTATTAGTTGAAATTGCATAAAGATGGGAAGTGAAAGAAAGGATGTTGTCATAGCGAGGGAAGACAGGTTACTACCAAAGAAGGTTGTGGCAGAAAATAAAAAAATACATATATAACTTTCAAACTGGATTGGCTACATTTTAGATAACAAAATGTGTGCAGGAATAGAATAGTTAGAATGTTAATCTTAGAAATAATCTGATTTTTTTTGCAATTCACTAATATCAGAGAACAGGGGGAGTAAAACATGTCAGACCAAAAATATTAAATACAGAAAAAAAGAATGAAATCTGTTTTTATGGAAAGTCTCAGACAATTTAAGGGAAGCAATGATTATTTTTTTCTGTGTGCAGTCTGAGATTTGTAAAGCAAAATTTAGAACACTTTGAGACCTGAATATAAAGTGCAAATCTATAGCCATTAGTATTGTACTAGCGACTTACCCGTCAAAAATGACGGCAATAAAATTGTAATGCTTACAATGCTTCGGCGCTCAACGCTAGCCTCTCCCCCTGTCTACTTCCTCCCTTGTGTCTCCTTTCCCCCCTCCTCTCCCTCCCCTGTGTCTTCTTTTCCCCCTCCTCTCCCTCCCCTGTGTCCCCTTTCCCCCTCCTCTCCCTCCCCTGTATCTCCTTTCCCCCGTCCTCTCCCTCGCCTGTGCCTCCTTTCCCACCTCCTCTCCCTTCCCTATGCCTCCTTTCCCCCCTCTCCCTCCCCTGTGTCTCTTCCCCCCTCGCCAACCCCTGTGTCTCTACCCCCCTTCCTTCCCCTGTGTCTCTTCCCACCTCCCTGTGTCTCTCCCCCCTCCCTTGTGTCTCTCCCCCTCCTCCCCTCTGTCTCTCCCCCGAGACGACGTCTCGTAGTTTGACAATTATAATATGTGACTAGCGACTTGCCCATCAAAAGATGACGGCAATAAAATTGTAAGGCAGGTAATGCTGTTTGCTATACAATGTAAGGATTTTGGTCCTCTGAGTACCTTTGACGCTCATTGCGCTCATTGCAAGCGCTCATTGTGAGTCTTTCCCCTGGTGTACTTTTGGTTCTCTGATAACCCTGTGCGTTCAGTGTGAGCCCCGCGCTGAGCACCATTGGCACTCATCTCATGGCTGGCAATGAGCGCCTTCAGCCTCTCCTCTGGTATTTTTATTTTTTATATATATATATTTTTAATAATAATTAATTAATTAATTAATTAAATAATAAATTAATATACTTGACTTACAATCTGTTTTGATTTTCCTAAAGCATACAATGTAGATTTGGACTGTAGCAGACCTGAGGTGTAAGTGTCAGCAATGTGGCAAGTGTGCAGTATAAATAGGCTGCGTGCGTGCGGCCAAAACGTTTGTTTAGTTTTGTAAAGCTCCATTTTAGATTGGTAATGTTATTAGTTGCAAGTTAGTGTTGTAAAATGGCGACGATTGTCTACGGGTCTTGCGCTGTGAATTGTGTATTTGAGTTTTCTGTTGATCTGTAGTCCAGCGGGTCGTAGGTATGATGCTTAAGTCGTGCGGGGCCCTAGGGATGAGCGCCAACGGCGCTCATCTCCACCAGTGCAGCTTTGCAAGGCCGCAGTTGCAGGGAGCCCACAGCTTTAACATTGCATTACCAATGTTTTTTTGGCAAGCCTGTGCTGCTGAGAACTATATCTGTGATAGGAAACATTTGCTGTCTCCATGAACTGATTGATATGTGTAAACATTACAGTATATGATGCCATCTAGTGGGGGCTCTGTGAATGAAGTTTAAATACTTGAATGTAGTTGGTGACAACCACCAATGGGCCAGTAAACACATTTGCAGAATATGAAGTTTGCAGCTTTGAGAAGAATCTTTTGTGATTTGAGAAACGCTGTATTGTACCAACCATATAAACTTTTATGATTGATTATGACAGCAGATAAAAACGCAGATAAAAACTGATTGGCTCATCTAGTGTGCTTTATGACAAAATATACTTTTAGATCATGACTTTATATTAACATATATTCAATATATATGTATGACCATCATTTGTTATATTTATGATATAAAGCATCTACACACAATCTCAAACACAATGTTTTTTCCAAACAACTACAACTTTTTGCTATGCTTTTGGATAAAACATGAAATCTGAAATTTGTGTTCCAAGTACTTAGAAACCTGGATATACAATAAGAGTCTATTATCAAGGTGTCAGCATCACCTGGGTATCCTTACAATAAGTCCATGCCTCACCCACCTTGTGGTGATTTTGCATTTAGTAATACAAAGAAATTAAACCTTACACATCAAATTTGTCTTTAAGAACTAGTGGTGAATTATATATGCTGTTAATAAATTGTTAAATTTCTGTAAAAAGTCCAAAACATTTTACAATATAATATTAAGATTTGTCTGTGTAGGAAACAGCAAAGTAATGGACACATATTTTTCTTGTCTTCTTGTTATATTTTAAACAAGGTCCAATTGCACAGCTTTGGTTTAGTCAGTCACTTGTCGCATCATTTCAGCAATTGACCCAAATTAAATTGTTACCTTTTGCACTTTTTTGTAATTCAATTTTCCCACTATGATTGTACATCTTTTGTAGATTTGTAAAGTACTGTATAAATGTAACATGATTATTCAGCTTGCTTCGGGTGTTACAACTCACTTAGCTAATATTTACCTAAATCAGGATATCCTGTCCCATTTTTGTGTCTTACATGTTTTATTAGTTTCAAATGCTATATTGTACAAGACTGTAAACACGATATTACATGTCTGTAACACTACGACTGTTCAAATACTTATGTATTCAATTTATCCACACTTAAAATGATTGCTAAATAATATCTAATATCTTTAAAAAAAACAATTCTAAATACAAAATACTGTAATGCACATGAATAAATGAGGTACATTCCTTAGACAGGTCTCTTTTGAGATACAAAACATGAAGGACTCTATGCTTTCAGTTGTAGCACCTTATACTCCACATGCTTCTGTACACTTGCCAGCATTGTATTTTATAATTCTAACAATTGAATTTAATTGAATTGCATTTTTATACTTTTTATGAGATACATTTATTAAATTTTAAAACCAAGCAGTACATTTTAAGTAGTTATATGAACGCAGAGAGGTAGGTACTTCTTATTTCAATAAAACAAGATAGTAACTGGTTTTGATTTATGGTATATATTGCAGTCTAGATACATGTATGTGTTGCTTTCTCCTCTGTATATAAGATGGCATTTGAATTAAATGAATGGAACTTGGAGTTGCAGTTCAGTGAATATTCAAATGCAATGCACACAAATACCATGACGTAGCAGGTCATTAACATTAAATGAGGGCGATTTAACTAGTAGGCAGGAGGCAGCCAAGAGGAGCTGAAGTAGGATCAGGATAGCCCTCACATTTTTGTAAATATTTTATTATATCTTTTCATGTGACAACGCTGAAGAAATGACACTCTGCTACAATGTAAAGTAGTAAGTGTACAGCCTATATAACAGTGTAAATATGCTGTCCCCTCAAAATAACTCAACACACAGATATTAATGTCTAAACCGTTGGCAACAAAAGTGAGGACACCCCTAAGTGGAAAAGTCCAAATTGGGCCCAAAGTGCCAATAATTTGTGTGGCCATCATTATTTTCCAAGACTGCCTTAACCATCATGGGCATGGAGTTTACCTGAGCTTCACAGGTTGCCACTGGAGTCCTCTTCCACTTCTCCATGATGACATTGCAGAGCTGGTAGATGTTAGAGACCTTGCACTCCCCCACCTCCCATTTGAGAATGCCCCACAGATGCTCAATAGAGTTTAGGTCTGGTGACATGCTTGGCCATCCACCACCTTTACCTTCAGCTTTTTTAGCAAGGCAGTGGTCGTCTTGGAGGTGTGTTTGGGATCATTATCATGTTGGAATACTGCCATGCGGCCCAGTCTCCAAAGGGCGGGATCATGCTCTGCTTCAGAATGTCACAGTACATGTTGGCATTCATGGTTCCCTCAATGAACTGTAGCTCCCCAGTGCCGGCAGTACTCATGCACTGTGTCAAGCCAGCCAGGCCTAATTGGTAGCCACCCCCATCTCTCCACTTCAGTCTTTTTAAGGTAGCCCACAGGTGTTTTTGTTTTTAGCTCTTAGGAGTTAACTCCATCCCTCTTGGAGAGAAATACCTAAAGCTCTCCAGCTTACACAGAACTCATCCTCCCCCTCAGCTCAATAACACGGGGGTTGAGCGATATCGCCATGAGGCCGTATACGCAAGCAAACGTACCTTCTGTTGCAGGTAGACTGAAGTCTCGCTGCATTACTCCCCTCACCTTGACACTGATGGAATTTTCTCAAAGCAGGTGAAGCTTCCTTTCTTCCAGCTGTCTCATCCACAAGTAATCTCTTCTTTGGACTCCTAGGAACATCACCACCATTTTTCTCTACTGTCTTTTCAATTGTTTTCATGGAACTTGTCCCAAATTCCTAGTGTCCATAGTAGTTCAGAAGGCCTCTAGTCTTCTGCTTCCTGACCATTTCAGGGCAGTCATGGGATCTCCTCTCAGTAAGCCCCCTTGTGAAGCTTTGGGTTAAATCATTATGGTCACCAGGTTTCTTCATCAATTCATCCTCCCTACTAGTGATTATGGCCTCCTGTTTCACTAGCGCTTTGTGGAGCTTCTGTACCTTGACTTGTATTTTGGCCTCTCTGCTCTCAGTCTCCATGTTTAGCTCCCCGTCTCCAGGCTTGCTCTGCTGAGAGCATTCTCCATTTTATGAAGTTCAGCATCTTCTCTCCCGAACTCTTTCACTTCACTCAGTTGCTCCTCCCATTTAACCAGATGGAGGAGGTTGCTGTCGGGTTCTGATAACAGCATATTCTTTGCTACCAATCTGTAGAAATCTTAGTCAAACTCTGTGGCACTTTGAGCTTGTCCAGCTCCCTTCTTCAGCTTGTTCTGTAAAGATTCCAACTTACTGTCTTTAGGTTCAGCATCAGTATCATTGTCATTATCATTATCTCCATCACCTTTATTAGGCTACAGAGACTTCTCTGGTTGCTTCTCTTCCCCCTTTTCATCATAACTTATTTCATAGTCCTGCAATCTGTCCTGAGTCCATGGTTTACAAGTACTGATAACATGGCTCTTTCTGTTTCGTGTGCCCCAGTTGGCTGGCTTAGAACTTCAACTGTATCAGCTTCACATGGACAGCTTCTTTTCTGGTACAGATTCCTCCAATGGATCCACGGGCAGGGCCTCTCTCATTGTTGATTCTTGCTCTTGGATCTGCACCTCATCTGTCTCATTGTTCACAGCAGGTACCACGTTGTTTCTAATCCTGCAATGTCTGCAACTCTCTATCCCTGCCAGCAATGATATCTCAGAAGTTTGGTTTTGCTGGAATACCTCCAGCTGTTCAGCAACTTCAGGCTTATGCTCAACACATAGGCTAGTACCAACCTTAGTAGCCTTTTGAATTTTCTGTTTCTGAAAAATGCTAGTGATTTCAGCATCCTCAGCTTTCATCCATATGTTACCCTCTTTTAACTGTTTCTCTTCAACTTTTTTGAGCTTTTCTTCTTGTTTCATCTCCAAGGCTTCTGACATTTCATTTTTCCTGGCTTCCTTCAGCTGCAGTTTCTCCTCATTAGCTTGTTGCAAATCTAGTTCACTCTGCTTGTACTGGATCTCTTGCTGCAGATTTAACTGAGGAATCTCCTCTGACTTTTCCATCGGGTCCTCCCTGAATAACTCTGGCGGCTCAGCCATTCTTTCTTCCTCCATCTGTCGCTCCTGTACAAGCTCCTTCTCTGTGCTTTGCATATGAGCTTCCTGTGCACATAGCTCTGTATTCAACTCAGAGTCGTGTGTACACAGGTCCTGGGGGTCATTGTTAGTCTTTTCTGGACATGCATCACTCTGACCCAACTGTATCTCCATATCAGAAGGATCGTCATCCTCTGCTCCTGTGGACTATGCATCAGCAACTTCTTCGCTATCACAGCTGTTTTACTCTTTTTCTCTTGTCGCTGAGAGCCTGGATCATCTACTTGGCTGTGCCTTTTTTTTCGTGCTCCCAGTAGAGATGCTCCTCCTTTAACATCCATACTACCCTCTGTTGTGTGTCTCGCAATTTCTTTCTTTGCTGCTCAAACTTTTCTTGTGCCTGAGGTAAACAATTAGGGAGCGAATCTCACTTCACCTGTTTGCCATTGTGAGGCAGCTCCTGCATAAATTTCTCATTCATCTTATGCGTGGGAGGGCTCTTCCTTGTCTCCCAAAGAGACATCTGTGTCTTCTTCCTGTAGGACACTCTGTTGTCCTCAATCTCAGTTTTCCTTCACCATTCAGAAATGTACTCTGGCATCATCCTGATAGCTTTCATATTAGTAGCCATTTGTCTATTGCAGGCCTTTTTAGACCCATTGGGCTACAGTTCATCTTTACTTCTTGCTGTACTTGTTTTCACTCTTGTTTCTCCTTGTCCATATCACTTTGTTTTTTCGCCACCTGAGACAGGGAACTCAGATACTTTACAATTTTATAGGAACACATCTCTTGTTCTTATCTTCCTTATTGGTTTATTATGGAGGCCTCTTCACTGCTCTTACACATAAGGATTCTGCATATATTTGGATTCAAACCTTCCCCAGTGTCTTGATCGGCATGCTTTACACTGAGGCTGGTTTTGCACCCAGTAAGTGACAATACCTTGTCCTTTTCTCTGACATTTGCTCCTAACTTCAGACATTTTTATATCATCATCATCATCATATTGTTCCAAGGGCAGGGGCAAAGATTTTAGCTGCCCCAGCATTTTTTTTTTACGGTTTTAGCGGTCTCTTTCACGGTCTCTGCGGTCTTTTTCGTCATCTCTGCAGTCTCTTTCACTTTCTCTGCAGTCTCTTTCACTTTCTCTGCGGTCTCTGTGGTAGCTCCTGCAGTCTCTTTGGCAGCTCCCACAGTTTGGTTCTTTTTCTTAGTACTGAACATGGTGGCTACTTGCGCTTTCGCTGCCATCCAACAGGCCTCTAACTCCTGATTTACTTCCTCATCAGGTTGCTTTCGCAATCCCTCAACAGCTAAATTATATTTTGAAAGTGTCCAAAAAAGCATGCCACTTGGGTATTGATAAGCACGCCTGTCAAAACGTTTCCTTGACGGCAACGTCTGTACTCTACTCCAACTCGATAAAGGATCTCTTCTTTCAGAACACAAAAATTTGTTGCCTTTACCTCACCCAAAATACAATATACTTTCTGAGCTTCTCCACACAGATAGGGGCCAAGGACTATGGCGTAATCCTTGTAAGGCCAGCCTTCCCTAGTGGCACTTCATTCAAAATTCAGGAGGTATGTTTCAACATCATCCTTGCTTGCCATCTTTTTTAAGAAGCAATTTGAATTAATGCTTCCACTTCATATTGAAACCACAGTATTCCTTTCAGAGCTCAGTTGCTGCATCTGCACTTTCTGTGCTTCCAAAGTTTCTCTCAGGTGTCCACTTCCATTTCTCTGTAACATCTTTCATATGGACTGTGGCCTCTCTCAGGTATGTAGCAGCGTCTCTCAGACTGTCCTCTTTCGGGTTTGCAGTGGCCTGTCTCATAAAGGCGTGTTCTGCTTGCGGCTTATTAATTTCTTGCTGTGTCGCCATAGCAAGCATTAAGGCTTTTACAGCCTCATTCATGCTGATATATGGGCTGTCTTCAAAACCAAGACTCAAAATCACACTTCTAACACCAATGTGGTAAAGTGACCTTGCCGACCTTATTTTGGCTATTGTTTCCAGCTTTGGAATAACCGCCCAGTGGCAGAAAAAAAGGTGTAGTGCTGGAGACAGTATTTAATGTGCCAAGACAAGAAAACAAAATAAACAAAACAATTGATGAAATAAACATCTACATTTACATTCTTACTCACTTGCCGGAACTCCCTCTCTATGCATGGGCAGGTTATGTGGCTCAGGGGAAAAAGCAAAACATCAATAAAAAAGTATCTTCTCGGTATGCACTCTTTCAGTCTCTGTTTTCTGCAGGACACTGTTCCAAGGTCCCAACCCAATATAGTGGGTAGAGCTCTGGCCCTCCTGTCTCTCCAAGAGCTCTACCCAGGGTCTCTTGATAAGTAGTGCTTATACTTCAGTAAGAAATATGATTAATTGTACAGTCCCTGGGGGTGTATCAAAGGATTCATAGGTTTTGATACCTTGTCTTCAGCAGTCTGTCGGGTTTGGGGTTGCAGTATTTGAGTCTCTCTGGCTTGGTGTGCAAGGTGTTCCTTTAAGGCAGCTTCCCTGTTCATCAGGGTGCTGGTGCATAATCAAAATGCAGCTTCTCTCTGTACTGGTGTCTCCCTACTTCAATACTTCTTGTGTTCACAGTCTCTCTAAAACTCAGGCTCTCCCTCTGTGACTTGCAGTACCACACAGGCAAAATGTCTCTGTCTCTTACCATCTTATCAAGATGGTAGTCTCCACTCCTGCCTCAGAACTTCCTGTGTCAGGTCAGCCAGCCAGGCTTGATTGTGAGCCACCCCATCTCTCCACTTCTGTCTTTTAAAAGTAGCCCACAGGTGTTTTTGTTTGTAGCTCTTAGGAGTTAACGCCATCCCTCCTGGAGAGAGATACCTAAAGCTCTCCAGCTTACACTGACCTCTGGGAAGCACACTGCCACACTAAATATATATATATATATATATATATATATATATATATATATATAAATCACATATATAGTTCTCAGCAGCGCGGCCAAAGGCGCTCCTTGCGTTGGAGAAGATGAGCGCCATAGGCTCTCATTCCTACAACCCTGTATGACTTAAGCAGGGAGCGCCTAAGGCGCTCACTGAGCTGGTGAAGATGAGCACCATAGGCGCTCATCCCTATGACCCCGTAGGGCTTAGGCAGGGATCGCCGAAGGTGCACACTACACTGGTGGAGATGAGCGCCGTCATACCTACAACCCGCGGTACTGCACATCAACAGAAAACTCAAATACACAATTCACAGTGTGAGTCCTGTAGCACTTTGAAAAAATCGGCTCAAAAAATTATGGGCAGTAACACTTACAACAGAAAACCACCACTTAGAAAAAAAAAATTACGAGCCGCAAAAAATACGAACTTAATGGCCGAAACACGCACAGCAAAAAACACGAAAAACACACAAAATAAAAAATAAAAAAATCACACACAGCAAGGGGGAATAGTCAGAACATCTGGGAATGAGGTCCACGCAAATTTAATTCCAATTTCAAGACTTTCGCCACTCCAAAATCCCCTAAGCGAGAGAAAAAATGGGCAACGAAAAATACCAAAATGAGGCTACACAATCCCTAAGCACGCAAAAAAACCATCAGGCACATACAGCTTTTACACAGGACCGTACGAGGTACAAAATACAGTATTAGGAATGACCCAAAGTGCACCACACCCGCGTAACACATACATAATCGCAGCCATTTTACAACATTAACGCACAAGGAGCGCCAATGGTGTTTAGAGGAGCAAAACTACACCAGAAAGAGATCAGCGCAAACCTTGCAAACAGCATCCCTTTGCATTCCGGGCAAGTCACTATTATATACAGTATATATATGCTGTACTACTGTAGGGTGGAGGGCTTCTATCGCTCTTTTGCCCACCATATATTAAATGATTGTTGTGGTGAACTACCTACTCATAAGGTCCACAACACAAGCTGGGATCCCGCCCCACGCTGATGATAGGCAGTAACATTGAACCGGCTTTCCGTGGGAAGGATTCACAGTTTCTGTTCAAATCCAACCTTGGCTTTGCAAAAAAGCTGTGTAAAGCAGCAGGCATAAACTTACTAAAGGAAGCCATGTTTAAAAGTGTTATGGATTGAAGAACGAAGCATTTGTGGGCACATTTGCATGTTCCTGCTCAGCTTCCCAGAATGCAGTGTAATAACTGTATTTCTCGGAATTCTGAGCAGGAAGCAAGTTTTTTTAAACTTATTTTAGACATTCAAATGTGAACACACATGTACTATTTATATACTATACATATATATATATACACAGTATATGTAATATATATATATATATATATATATATATATATATATATATATATATATATACATGACAATAGGAAGTGGGAGGGCAAGGGGGTCATATCTCCCCCAGATTTTCAGTTTGTGTTTGTATATGTAGAGAAGCTGTTGTGGAGTTATTGTATACTATGTATGCTGTATACCTCTGTCTCTTTTCTTCTTTGCCATTCTTCTTCTTTGCCATTGGTAGATGGAGCCATCACAGCTAGGTGTATACATTTGAAACACACATTCAACCATAATTTTTTCCTGGAGGATTAAACAAATACTGATTTTAAACTCAGAGCTGTTAATCATTTTCAGCTTCTACAAACTGCAGACTCAGCTGTGATTGCTTTGGTGTGTATTGGGAGCCCTATGACAGCTGTTCCAGCAGATAATGCTGTGTGGAAGCCAAACTGAGCTTAGTGTCTTGTCTCCTCTGTGCTTTGCACTTATCAAGAGACATTCACCACATAATACTTGACCTCTCAGTATCTTAGACTGAACTGTCCGTCAGCACCAAGCTACTACACTTGCATTACTCTGTGTACAAACTGTTGACCTGAGTGCTTGTTATGGAATATTCTAATTATGTTCAGAAATAAGCCAAAGTCCATTACTAACAAAAACAAGAAATTCATGGTTGGAGTCAAGGACAGATTCTGAAATAACAGGTGGGATGCACTTTCCAAAGAAAACAATATTTTATACAATTATACAATTATATAAGGAATCTGAATACTATGATAGTTTTCTTACAAAGGATCCTTACATAAAGTTTTTGCATAAAGAGCAGTGAACTCTTTTCTACCATGCAGCATGTAGCCAGCATTTTGAGTCGCAGATATGATGGATCTCTATTCAACAACTGAAAGAATCCATCTTAAGCAATGCGATCAGAACCAGAAAGTGTTTGAATATTATGTGACTGTCTGCATAAAGCCCTAGTCTCATTTTTTGTATAGCCTTAGTCCTAAATACTATGCTGTGCTATAATCTGACTGTTACAGTCAACCCCTACTCGTTCTTGCACTCAGACCATCTTGTCTGTGACCATGAACTTGATCATGGATATGGCCTGACTCCTGGCTGGCCACAACACCAGAAATATTCAAGTACATCAGTAGACTATCCTGCCAGCTGTAGATACAGAACTCATATTGGTTTTCTAATACTTATCTCTAACCATACAAAAATCGTATCAAAAGTGTAAAAGGATTGTAGTTTGTAAGTCTGCAAGTTTTCAATATGGATTCCAAGCTCAGAGACTGGGCCCTCCATTCTTTGCAATGTTTTAATATTGAATTTGTCTTTGCCTGGAAATGAACTTAAGTATTGAGTGACGGAATATGTTGCCGTTATAGCGAGTTGTTGCTGTATGCACTCATTGCGAAGCCCGCACGACTTTGCTGCAATGAGCGCCAAAGGCACTCATTCCTTTCCTCGCGATGAGCCCCATAGGTGCTTATCGTAAGGCCCGCACAAATTTGCTGCATGGAGCACCGAAGGCACGCAAGACTTAGAAACCAGCGCCTTCAGTGCTCATTGCCAGGCGCACAATCAGAACCGAAGGCCATAGGACTTTGGCACTCAGCGCGAGGCCGGAAGACTTTGAAAATGGCTGGCAATAGCCACCAAAGGTGCTCATTGCCAGGCCCACAATGTGCGCCAAAGGCGCTCATCGTGAGGTCCGCAAGACTTTGAAAAAGGCTGGCAATGAGTGCCAAAGGCGCTCATTGCCAGGTACACGATTAGCGCGAGGCACGCAACACTTTGAAAAAATTACAAATTTAACAGCAGCCATGTTTTTCAAGCCCGTCACTCGGAAGCCTTCGGTAGACCGGCAAAAGACGCCAATTATTTCAACTTTACACTTTAACTTACAAGCTAATTTGAGGTTTAATTGGCGTTTTTAGTAGATGGAAAATCGGCTAAGCGAGGAAAAAAATTGTGGCCATAAACCCATAATTGTTTGAAAAAATGGCTCAAAACGGGGCCAAGGACAGTAACACTTAGGCGCGCATTGCGAGGCCCGCAAGACTTTGAAAAAATAACCGTGCTCATCGCGAGGGACGCAACACTTGAAAAAAGGAAAGATAGGCGCTTAATGGGAGCCACACAAGACTTGATCAGGGAGAGAGAGGAGAAAGACACACAGGAGTGAGAGGGGAGAGGGTGGAAAGAGACACAGGGGTGAGAGAGGGAGGAGAAAGAGACACAGGGCAGGGAGAGGGGGAGGGATAGAGGGGGAGACAGACAAATGGAAGAGAGAGGGGGAAACAGACACAGGGGTCAGAGAGTGGGGAGGGGCTCGCAATGAGCGGCAAATGCGCTCAACACTGGACAAGCAATGAGTGGCGATGGCTCTCAGCGCAAGGCACGAAAGTGGCAGGTTGGACGACGTCTCCAATGAGAGCAAATTAACATTTGTCTGTGACTTTCTTGTGAGACATATATGGTGGTGTTAATAACATTTTAAAATAATTTCTTATTTAGTATAGTCATCCTTATATTTCATGCTTTTGCTGAATTCATGCAGAATTTGTGTCTCTTTAAGTTAAAAACCTACAAACAAATAAAATGTTCTGCAAACATGCCTAATATTATGAAAAAGCAATGTGTTTATTTTATAGGGGTGTATTGTCCTGTGGGTTTTAAATCATACATTATTTTACACATTTCTTTATTTCATTGATTCTACACCATTGTTGATTAACTACAGATCACAAGTTGAAAAACAGTTAATATTATTAGTCTTCCAATGTTATGAGGTGGGAAGAGTAACTCATACACATTTTCTTTATCTGTCTCATGGAAATAAGCCACATATTTTATGCAGATGCAAGAAAACTAGGGCACAGGTGTGAGATAAATTTATACACGTGTTCCACATGACAGTTTTGAGTTGATATAAAGCACAATCTATTTAAGAATTTTGATTCACCTCATTGTGCATCAGATACCTTACATTGTATTCTGAGGTATGATTCATTGTTCATTCATCTATATTGTTTACAATGCCTAATGCAGAGGATTCACTCTATTATGATTTCTGTAAAGGCAAGACATAACTCATATAAATATGTGTATAATACCTTGACAGATTTTGGTCTTTACATAGAACCTATAACACAATAAAAGTTCCATTTTTGTTTTTCTTCCTACAAATGATTTCTTTCATCTATCATCTATAACATGATTAGGAACCCAAGGTGTTGTCATGTAGTTGGCAAGAGACAATTATGTCAGTGGTAGATTTTAGCAAAAGATCTATGTCACAGGTAAATCCTTGCAAACACAACCCACTTAAGAGGAGGCTTAAAATGTACAATATTTCCTTGGGGCTCTTGTAGGCTGAATATAATTTAATTTTTTGTTGCTGGTAGAATGGCAGTGCTAAGACTGAATAAGCTGTCCTCACGAAACCTTATATTCTTTCAGCCTTAATTTACATTTAAAGCACCACTAAAGTATCAAGTATTCATTATTTTGTGTGTCACATAAACTTGAAACTAACCAAGGCCCTCATTCAATTGCAAGCATGCCTATAGGCTGTATTTCTGCGGGCTTGACATTTGCTACAATTACCGAATGATTCATTTGAACAAGCCCGATATGTATTAACTCATTGATTCCGGAGATTGATATAACACTGAAATGACACATAATAAAAAAAAACATGATCGCAGATTTGTGAGCTTGAGACTGTTTTATCAATTACCCCTTATTCTACAGTGCAATATTGATTTTTTTTATTGCATTTACAGTTCTTAGAACAGTGGGTAAACCTATCTGGTACCTGTAGGATTTTCTTCTACATTTGCCATTTACGGGTGTGAAAACATTTGCGGGCTTGAGGATTTTTAGCAATTTAATAGAGATTTGCGATTGTAACTCTTGCGGTCTTGAAAGATCAAAGGCTTAGATTGGTTATAAGTTACATTTATAACAACTGCAGAGATTTTCAGCCTGTAACCCGTAGATCCTTTGCGGCTCACAAGAAGAATGGCAATTGAATGGCAAATTAGTTTACGAGCTACAATACCGCCCCAAGTAAGCTACAATTTCTCAACTGAATGAGGCCCAAAGAATATAATTTATGTTTTGCACCAACATCTTGTAATTCTGAAATTAAAATATTTCAATAGTGCACTTCAAGTAGATGCAAGCATTTAGTTGCACAATTCACAGTTATGTGAATATGATGCCAGTACCAATAAACAAAAATGCTGCATACATTATTAGAGCACTAATGTTGTGCTCTAATACTTAAGCTTATCTCAAACATTAAATTATAAACCCCTTTTTATATGTGCTGATAACTTTACTTTGGTTTAATGTATCTGTTTGAAATTTTTTATTTTACGAGGTTGTTTTTTTTTTTTTTTGCCATAATTCTGGTCAGTCAAAAAAAATGGTTTATATTGAAATTTGCGGTGATGACATGGTGTTTTCCATGGGAATTTCTTGACATTTTTGCTCACTTGTAGGAAAAAATAGCTGAATGGATTTGTTTGAATGGTGCCAATGTAATACTGATGTAAACTTAATTGAATTGAAGATTTAAAAATGTCAAAATGAAGATAATTATTTAAATATATGTGGATACACATATTTTATATATATATATATATATATATATATATATATATATATATATATATATATGATTGTCTAAAGCCGATTAAGTAAAGTTGTATTTTTTAATTGTTCCATACTTCTTAGCTTTACAGCTAATATCCTTTCACCAAAGTCAAATATAGATGTATTATTTTCTCAAAGCCTACCATACAGACAGACAGCCTCATAAAATTGGGGCTACATTGTAAAACGTAGCCCGTAACTCCAGATTTACGTGTTACGGCTATTAAATTAGCCCAGTAAGGTTCCTCGCAGCAGACTTGCGTGTTAACACGCAGAACGTCCGAGAATAGGCTACGTTCTGAGCAACGTTGAACTTCGCGCATGGAAATCCTTTAATCTGTCATGCCCGTAACCACTACTTGTTCAATTCAGCCATTAAATTGCAATGTGGTCACCCATGAGCAAGCACATAACATGCAAATGGAGCCTAAAGGCCAATGTGTGCTTGAGAGCACCTGCAAGGGGGTAAAGTCCAATACGTAGCACTTTGTAAGCAGTTTGAGAGGTAGAACTGTTCAGTTTGCATGCAACCTTAACTTCCATTTTTCCTGCATTCTTTCAGCCATTTAATTGAGCTATTATTCATATCAATGTATTAGTAATGACATTTTTACCAATAAATATTATAACAAGTAAACTACCAGCTGTTGGAGAATCAAATGCCTAGATCAACTAATTGATATTATTATCATGCAAATAAAAACATTTTTGTCGCTGTGTCATCATGTGGCATAAGATTGCAGTTTTCCACAAACAGACATTAGATTGTATTGTATTGAAGTTGGTGCTCTATGCAAGGAATGTTTAAGGGCCAAAAATCTTTACTGGGCCCCCCAACAACAAGAAAGTTGCATAGAAAAATCTTGGAAAGATAACTGATGTGTTGTGAATGAAACAAAAGTCATCTTGTCCTGCATAATATTACTGGGTGGTAAAAGAAGGAACAGATGGCTTAGTCTAAATTGGCTTTTTACATAAAATTATTCATGTACGCCTGAATCTACCATGGGAAAAGATGACCAATGAAAGAGTTGTACACAATGTTCTGCCATGAGATTAACTTATTTTTTTATCTGTATATAAGAAATTTTACAATGTTGGTCTACAGCTGCACTGTAAAGCTTTTCAGATTTATCCTGTTGGTAATGCAGGGAGCCTGGGTCAAAACTTATGTGGTGTGGTTACAGTAATTAAAACCTGAACTGAAAACTTGGAAGTGTGCATTGTGAAACGCTTTTTCCTTTGTATAGCTGAAGTTGCTCGCTGCAGTTGGAACTCTACATGTTGGGCATGTCAGTTCAAGAGCCAATTCCGGTATGCCAGCAAAACACTGTTGGCTAGACAACAGAGGCTCAAGTCTTTCAGATAGCCAGCTGCACTGACAATAAAATCTTAGAAATGTTATTCTGATTGCCTTTGCTTAAGTATGAAAATGGTATGGTTTGCCAAATCATTTCTACAGTACAACCATCAGAGCTGATATTTAATATTATATGGAGCAAATGTGTCAACCTGTCTGTCTCCAGAAACATAAGTGGTTTTAGTACGCTATTTAGGCAAGGATTTGCTGAACTGTCCAGTCTAAACTATTGGACAAATATATCATCATTAAAATATTTAAATTCTATAAATTATTTCATAATCTCTTTTTAGACATTTGGTACCAATAAATGTATAAAATCAAAAATAATAAATGTTCTTAATATTTAAGAAATAGATTAATCCCCTGTTGAAAGAGAAGTCCAAACATTCCTCCTTTCTGTTATAAAGCCGGACACACAATTATTCCTCTATTGGTTCTCCTCTTCTTTATTTCACTTTCCTTACTTCTTACCATTATCACTTTTCTTGTTTGCAGACAAGTTGTTAGCCTAAACATTGTACGTTGTCTTCGGCATCAAAACTAGAGGCATTGCTAATTCTAATGACTTACATGAGACATGACAGAGGGAGCATGAGTCTGGATATGAACTTTACATTATCTAGTACTTACAGGACCACTGGAGTCACTTTTTAAAAGCATTTTAAATAACTAATGATAATGGGCGTAATGATTTCAGAAAGCAAAACAATCGTTACAACTTTTCAAGTTTTATTTTTTGTTTTCATTTCTAAAAATTTTTTTATATTTTAATTCTTCAAATTAGAATTTTTTTAAATACATGAGCACAATTCTGCTGTCAGTTGTGAGAAAATGGCAAAATGAACCATGATGAGAGTGCACCAGTCCGGACATGAACTTTATAATATTGTATAGTACTTAAACAGCCCTATTAAATTAGAAGCCCATAGCGGCATTGGCAAGCCCGCAAGGGCTGCAGGCTTGAAATTCGGCTGTGTTACAAAGCTATTGAATTAGAACATGCCACAAGTTACAGGCTTGAGACGCAAAGCCGTAAACCATTTTACGACTATTGGATGCGTGGCCGTGAATATGATCAATTATTCAGACCCATAGTTACGGGTTTAGATGAAGCCAATGGCAACCGAGATTGCCATCATTGCGTCACTTAAAAATGCAGGTTGGATTTCAGTCTTATCGACTTTAATTACGAGTTGCGATAAGACCCACATTCCAGAAATAATGCCGTAAGTATGATATTCTAGTCCATGCAAGTTCCATTATATGTATTAACACATTCATTGCTAGGATTGATATAACACGACATTTAAACATTAAATACATTATTTTATATTCCCGATTTGCCAGCTTCAGAGTGTTGTGCAAATGTATTTTAATACCTAACATCCCTTTCTCTTTTAATATAAGTACAGTAGTGTGTGTATATTTGCATTTAAAGTGCTACGGATTGGCCTTTACCCCTCTAGAGAGTCCTCTCTAGTACCCGTTGCCTTCATGGCTCTATTTGCAGGTTATGGGCTTGAACCCAAGGGAATTAGTTGCAATTTAATATCTTCATTGAAACGTAACAGTTACGGGCTTGACAGATCAAAGGACTTGCGGGTGCGCAGTTAAAATGTCCTCGTCCCGTAAGCCGTTTCTCACCCTTACCCCTCAAGTCGTTGACGGGTTGCTTTACGGGTCTAATTTAATTGCAGTAAGTCTTTCGGGCTAAGTCTTGAGCTAATTTAATAGGGCTGTATGTGTTCCTTCTCCACAGGTAGTTTAGTAAATTAAATTTTTATTTCCCTTTATGTTATGGTTCCCAATCAGCAATAAAGAAAATTAAAAAAAGAAACAAATTACGCTCATGGGATAACTTTCAATGAAAACAGAAAAGCCCTATGAGTGTTACCTGTTAATCAGTGGTTCATTGCTGCATCTTGGTGCTAGGAGGTGAATTGACAAACAACATACTGAAGGTTACAGCACTTCTATCCATATTGTACTCATATTTGTACTGTGCTAAATTTTGGTTCTAATACATATTTTTTTAATAAGTATTTCTAAGACCACATAAAGAAAAAAACACACTATAAATAAGATTTTTTTTTGTACAACATTAAATAAACATATTTTTTCACATGTATCCTAAAGTAAAATGCACGCTATGCCATTTGTTTAGTAAAATGTAGATAGCTTCCTAACTAAAAAAAAATTCAGTTTTGGTAATGTGAATGTCAGGATAAACAACTGTAGAAGCGATGTAGTTCAAAACATGGAGGTATCTTCTGTTGTTTATCTCAAATCCTATTAAAAAAAATGTTTTACTTAAACAAAAAAATCTGAAATGAAAAATAAATGTCTGACGTCTGCTATAGCCTTATAAGCGTGGCCTTTAACCTACAACCTCGCTCTACTCTTCATCAAATTTAAACATTTGTAAGAGAGTAATGTCATTGATGCCTGTCAGAATACTCAAATATTTTTGTATTACCAACAAGTCATATTTTTACAGATGGAGCTTTTTATAGGCGAAAATAATGCAGGAGCAGCTATACCGGTTTTCAGAGACTGGAGGAATGAGGAACACTTTCTGCTCATGGTTACAAAAACTACCGTACTTTTATTACAAGCTAAAAAAGTAAGATTGCTGGTCTTCAGAACCTGCATTTTTCATGCAACAAAAATGATTGTAATGCTTAACAAATATTGTTTTAAATGCACAATAGAAAAATGACTGCATTGCTCATTACAAAATGTTTATAGGCTAATTTCACAGTGTTAGACCAATCTATCTATTAACTATCCTGCTCCTGTAAAGTAAATACTTTGAATATTTATGCCCATGCCTTTTGCTCTATAGGATTTATTCAGTACAATTTATAGTATACATTTATGTATATTTGACATTTATAAATGTTTTCTATGAATTTAAATTGACATGTTGATATTATTTCCATGTTTGGTTCTACAACAGTGTTTGAAAATTAAAAAATATTTATTCTAAAACTTTTTTTATCTTGGGATAATTTTTGCAAACACACCCATAACCTTACCTACTGAGTCAGTGTTATGTGCTGCAAAGATGCCTCCAAGCAAAAATATTATATAACCATCAATTGCTCACATCTTAGTTATGCCGCCAAAGTGTGCTTTTCCAATGTCAACAGATTCTTTGGTGTGGGCTAACACTGATTAACTTATTACCTGACATGTTATTGGAGAAGCATTTGCATAACTATAGTGTTGTATTCCATTTTCCAGTGATGTCACACAATTTTTTTATTGTACCTAACATATATATTGCAACATTGCCATTATTTTAGCAATGGTTTCTGCTGAATACAACAGCATGTTAGGCAATACATTTCATCTTTTTATAGCCAAGTAATCTTTATCACTCTCGTGTTTGCCAACTGTTCCTTTATCCCAGGTCAGTTCCATTTTTTAATATTCATTTAACAGAGATCTCTTGAATACGCTTCATAAAATAATATAGGAAATGGGGAGGTCACATTTCATTACTGATAAAGCACTTCTTAGTTAGATGACTATAGCACTGTGTCCTTTATTTACAATGCCTTGCAAAAGTATTCACCCCCCTTGACTTTTTACCTATTTTGTTATATTACAGTTCAATGTTTTGTTAATCTGAATTTTATGTGATGGACACAATAGTCTAAGTTGATGAAGTGAAATGAGAAAAATATATACATAAAACTATTTTTTAGAAATAGAAAACAGAATATTGTCATGTGCGTATGTATTCACCCCCTTTGTTATGAAGCCATAAAAAGCTCTGGTGCAACCAATTACCTTCAGAAGTCAAATAATTAGTGAAATGATGTCCACCTGTGTGCAATCTTAGTGTCATGTGATCTGTCATTACATATACACACCTTTTTTGAAAGGCCCCAGAGGCGGCAACACCTAAGCAAGAGGCACCACCAACCAAACACTGCCATGAAGACCAAGGAACTCTCCAAACAAGTAATGGACAATGTTGTTGAGAAGTACAAGTCAGGGTTAGGTTATCAAAAAATATCCAACTCTTTGATGATACCCAGGAGCACAATCACATCTATCATAACCAAATGCAAAGAACATGGCACAACAGCAAACCTGCCAAGTGACGGCCACCCACCAAAACTCAAGGCCGGTGCAAGGAGGGCATTAATCAGAGAGGCAGCACAGAGACCTAAGGTAACCCTGGAGGAGCTGCAGAGTTCCACAGCAGAAACTGGAGAATCTGTACATAGGACGACAATAAGCTGTACGCTCCATAGAGTTGGGCTTTATGGCAGAGTGGCCAGAAGAAAGCCATTACTTTCAGCAAAATACAAAATGACATGTTTTGAGTTTGTGAAAAGGCATGTGGGAGACTCCCAAAATGTATGGAGGAAAGTGCTCTGGTCTGATGAGACTAAAATTGAACTTTTTCGTCCATCAAAAAAAACGCTATGTCTGACGCAAACCCAACACATCACATCACCCAAAGAACACCTTCCCCACAGTGAAACATGGTGGTGGCAGCATCATGCTGTGGGAATGTTTTCAGCACCCGGGACTGGGAAACTGGTCAGAGTTGAGGGACAGATGGATGGTGCTAAATACAGGGATGTTCTTGAGCAAAACCTGTACCACTCTGTGCATGATTTGATGCTAGGATGGAGGTTCACCTTCCAGCAGGACAATGACCCCAAACACACTGCTAAAGCAACACTTTAGTGATTCAAGGGGAAACATGCAAATGTGTTGGAATGGACTAGTCAAAGCCCAGACCTCAATCCACTAGAAAATCTGTGGTCAGACTTAAAGATTGCTGTTCACAAACGCAAACCATCCAACTTGAAGGAGCTGGAGCAGTTTTGCAAAAAGGAATGGGCAAATATCCCAGTGGTAAGATGTGGCAAGCTCATAGAGACTTATCCAAGGCGATTTGGAGCTGTGATTGCAGCAAAAGGTGGCTCTACAAAGTATTAGCTTTAGGGGGGTGAATAGTTATGCACATTTACTTTTTCTGGTATTTTGTCCTATTTGTTGTTTACTTCCCAATAAAAAAAAAAACTTCTTCAAAGTTGTGGGCATGTTCTGTAAATTAAATGATGCGAATCGTTAAACAATCCATGTTAATTACAGGTTGTGAGGCAACAAAACATGTAAAATGCCAAGGGGGGGGGGGGTAATTTTGCAAGGCACTGTAGTTTGGTGAGAGTTCATGTTATTTTATGGAGCCTATGGTCTGAAGCTTGAAGAGGTCTCTAATGTTAATACTGGAATAGAATACTACAGGGATTGAAGATGTCCCACCTCATACAGTCGCACAATTGCAAGAGATTGACATAAACACCAATGATATCATACAACCTTTATTAGGATAACTTAGCAGCTTGGCCTAGCGTACATTTTGCTAGTGATGGAGAGACAAGGCGAGCTGCTATCACTAAGTTATTTTTTAATACTCTTACTTTGATCTCTACATCATCATCTTGTTACTAATAATATATACATGTTTTCAAAGAAAGAAACGCATGCAGACCAATTTGTTAATTTTACTAAGCTACAACTTGACAGCTTTGTGATACATCTAACTAACTTGTGCAAAATGTCTTTTACTGCATTGTTTAGTCTTATACACTGTAATTCTACCCCAGTAATGTGAATACATGTCTGTTTGTGCAAACACTAGCATTAAAGAATGTAAGGATGCCTCTGAGGCAGAGAAGATTGTGCACTATCAGGAACAAATGTTGGAACAATGCGGAAGACAATGGGACATATGACTGCAGCTTTGGAACAACTTTGTACTCAATTGGCTATTTTGTTTTCCTCCATAATCCATGTGCTTGATTTCCTTACTCTTCACCAATCTGAGAACTGGTCTTCCCCACAGCTCTCCACTACCCTGGTGATCACCTCTCCACTACTCTGGTGTTCCTACAGAGTGTTGAGTCTTCAACATCCATTTTGGTATGTGTAATATATTGCTGACTGATATAAAAGCTCAAACATACTTACCCGAATTTGAACTTGTGAGTACAAATATCTTACAAATAAGAAAAAAAGATGAAAGAATACCTCATTACTGAGAGAGCAGTATAACCTGTGAAGCACATATACTTTCTGAGGCATGAAGATTGTGCCCCATTAGGGACAAATGCTAGAACAATGCAGAAGACAATGGGACATATGGCAACAACTCTATACTCACTTGGCTGTTTTGTCTTCCTCCAAGGAAGGAATGTACTTGCACTTCCTTATTCTTCACTAATCTGAGAATGGGTCCTCCCCACACCTATCCACTATCCTGGTGATAATCTCTCCACTATTGTGGTGTTCCTGATAAATGTTGAGGCTTCATCATCCAGGGTGGTAATATATTGCTGACTGATATATTAAGCCTAAATGTGTATAGGTGAATTTGACTTACTAAACTGGATTTTTAACTTGTGAATATGAATATTTTACAAACAAGGACAAAGGTGGAAGAATGCCTCATTATTGAGAGAGCAGTACGACCTGTGTGAGTAAGGTGTATATACTCCCTGCTCTGTGCTTGGAATATATTCTGTTGATGACCTTGGTACTCTTGCAAGAATAATCAGGGTTTGAAAGCTTGGATTTAGGCCAAACTAAACACATGCTGAATTATATTGAGATGTCCTTAACTGGAGAGCTTGAATTCAAGAAGAGGCAGATTTTTGCAATGTATGGCCACAGAGGAGCCAGGCCATATGTGACTCCAAGGTATACACTTGCAAGCATTTAGCCACATTAAATTCCCCTAACATGTAAAACCGTAGCTCATAAAAAAGCTCACAAGACTTACGGCTATTAAATTGGCCTCCGCCGACTACTTGTGGGGTTGGAGAGAACCCTGCAGGTCGTGAGAATTCGACTTGTGAGCCCACAAATCCTTTGATCTGCCAAGCCCGTAACTGCTATGTTCCGATTGCGCTATTAAATTGCATCAAAATCACTGGCGTTCAACCCCGTAGCTCGAAAATGGAGCCAAGAAGCCAATGAGTGTTAGAGAGGACCCGCAAGGGGGGTAAAGTCCACCCCATAGCACTTTAAATGCACATATACATGCACTACTGTACTTTTATGAACAGGGAAAGTGATGCTAGGTCTTAGAAATAATAGCACAACATTCTCAAGCACGCAGATCGGCCCAAAAAAATACTTTATTTTATGTTTAATTTCTGTGTTATATTGATCACGGCAATCAATGTGTTAATACATATAATGGAACTCGCATAAAATAAAATACAATATTTAAGGCTTTATGAATATTGCTGTGACGAAGTGCCCTTCGCCACTTTGTCTTGGAGAGGACTGTTTGCCAGCCTCCTGCCCTGCGACTATGGCCCAGGGACATATTGCCCTTTAAACACAGTATTCGGCCATACCAGAGTGTATGTCACTCATTCTGGCCCTTTACATACAGGGGGGTCATTCGGTACTTGCCCTGTGTGAACCATGATACCCCAGATAGCTATGCCATGGAGCCCATTCATATAATGAAAGACTATGGGAAAGACTTTATCTCCATGGCAATTGAACTGTGTGAAGAGGATCTGAGCGCTATTCGGTAGTTTTGTGCGCTCAGACCCCAGCTGTAACGGAACCCATCTCTGTTTTACCCTGTTTTATGGTTATTTAATTCTTGGTTAAAATATGATCCTACTGTTATATTATATGTATGTGGGTTTATGCTCTGCAGAATATTAGCCCAGACTTTTGCAGACCTAGGCTAATAGATAATCCTATTACAGAGACTACAGAGATAAGGGAGTCGATTGTATAAAGTGTTTTCATTCTCAGATAAGAACAAAGAAGGCTGATTTAATCAATGTCTGATTATATCAAAGTTGCCAGGGAGCCTCAGGGAGGGGTGACCACACCTATTGTCCCTCTATGTGTATTGTGTGGCCAACTATGGGGGATGTGGATTGCCATGCTGCCAGTAAGATACTTTTACTAACTTTTGAACCCCTGGTCTGATTCATGCCATTTTTTAATATGTTGTTCCCCTGGGTGAGAGCTATTGAACGGTGCTGGACTTAAAGGTGTACCCCCTGTTTTTGGGGTACATCCAGAATGTGGTTAAAATTGTGTCTGTTTTAATTGTGTTACCTGTTATCTGAGGGGAGGAGACGTGGGGGTTAAACCATGTAGATAATTGGCTGTGATAATTATGTGGGTGTAGCCCTTCAGAGGGCACCATTGCGTAAAAGGGGATCCCCTGTCATTAAAGTTATTGTTCTACTTGACCCTTCAAAACGTAGCCTTGTCTCGTTGTTGGAGGGGATTGCTCTATCATACTGGGGATTGCTATGCTTTTGCATACTCCCTTGAGCTGTAACTACTGAACCCTTGTTCCTGATGTGTCCTCCTTGGAGGAGAGGTCTTCCCCACACGGTCCTGGATGCTGGAGATTCATACAGGGTGGAAGGAAGACGGTGCGGCTCCAGCTAAACTACGGCGGTTGTGGAGTCTGTGGAGGTTGAGGTGTCCGGTGCGGTGCTTGTAGGCCTCGGCGCAAACTAGGACGCGTTGCATTATATCTGGAATGTGGGTCCGATCGTAAGTCGTAATTGAACATCCGTAAGACTTTGAAATCCCACCTCCATTTTTCAGTGACAGAATTCTGACAATCTCTGTTTCCATTGGCTCCATCTAAACCCGTAACTACGAGTTTGGCTAATTGATCACATTTATGGCTGCACATCCAACGATGGAAAAATGGTTTATGGGTTTGCCTCTACAGCCCGTAACTCACAGCATGTTCTAATTTAATAGCTCCGTAAATCCGCAAAATTTCAAACTCGCAGCCATTGCGGGTTTCACGTTGCACATACGAGCCTGGAATTTAATGTGGCTAATTATCTCATAGAGAATGATAATACGACAGAGAGGACAAGATTTTTGCACAATCTCTCAATTACTCCTAATTTCATGTATTATACTGAACTTTGACCATATCTGCTGAGAATAAAGAGTTGAAAATAAAATGGGCTTGTATGTATTTTTTTAAGGTAAAAAAATCTGATAATTACAAGTAGTCATAATATCGAATGACGTATAGGTTACTACAATATGGCTTTCAAACTACTATACCTCTGTATACTATGTGATGATGTTCTCAATCGAAAAATTACATTTCCAGTGTGGGATCAGAAATTTCCACTAATTGATTACTTTACTCCTCCTTTCCACTTGCTGTATCCAGATCATACAATTATCACACACCTAAATATACAAATCATAGCTGTATGAGTGTGGGTGTATATATACAGTATGCCAAAATGTGTCAGCTACACCTATAGTTAAAAATATCACTACATGTAGCAACTTATGGGCATATGAATAAACACAATTCCATGGCATGCAGGATCTTCAGACAGCGAGCGCCCCCCTGAAAATGTGCTGCCCTAGGCATTGGCCTCATTGGCCTATGCCGAAACACAACACTTAACTGACTTGCAGTGATACACCTGAAAACTTGGAAGGTCGGAGGTTTCTGGAGTACTCTCTGAAAGCAATAGTGCCTGGCCGAAAGATATTAAGACCATATCATTGCTCACCTCATGTCCCCCTGCTCTTTAATACATTCTATGTCTGAATCTATCTACTGTTACAATATCCCCCCTACTGCATTTAGTTGCGTTACTCCTGAACAGCTTTTTATTTCCCTACTAGCGACTTGCCCGTCAAAAAATGACGGCAATGTGATGTATATGTTTGTCAAGTTGTTTAGTTATTAACATATATTTTTGTCACTTGTAAGTATTTTAATATGAACGTGTATTTTTGTAAAATGTTGATGTAATGGTTTTTTAAAATGTAATTTGTATCTGAAGAATTGTTCACTTTAATATACATTGAATGATTAGGAAAGCAAAAAGTAAAAAGCCTTCTTGAAACGTCGCAAATTTTAACATGAAGTTTAAAATTTATGTAAGCAATAACCTTCAAAGTATATATTTTTAAACTTGAACTTTATTTTTTATGTAAGTTTAGAAGTTGACAAAACATTGGTATAATTTTGAACATTATAAACAGGAACATAGTGTAACATTTTGTAACATAATTTTTTATTAAAAGTATTAACATTTGAATGTAAAAACAATTGACCTTTAAATTAATCAGTATTAACATGCAATTTCTATCAGAATAATTGTTAAGTTTAATATACATTGAATGTAGAGGAAGGCATACAGTAAAACTCTCCTTAAAACTTACGTAATTAAAGTAATTCATTACTGAGCACATAAACTGGCGATAAACATGAATGTAGGTAGTAATCTTAAGATAACAGACAATATTTACATTGTGACTTAAAAGGTGCTTGACCTCTTAACATCCACTTTGTAATCTGTTGAATGAAATAACTTGAAAATATATTTTTTAAACTTGTAACATTAGAAACATTAACATAGTGACTTAACATTTTAACATAATTTTTACTAACAATGCAAGGCAAGTATTTTGTGAGGCGAATCATTCATAAACAGTACTTCCATTAATTATGACTGAATTAAACAACCAATTGTTATGTATTTTGGAATGCTTTTAAAAAATGTTGGCATCTTTAATTTGTATCCTGCAAATTTATAGTACTTCATAGTAGACAATGTTTTTAGTAAAAATACGTCCATCTTCTAATAAATCACCTTGACTTTCATTGTTTTCAATGTAAACTTTAATAGCCTGTGGATTTTTGCACCGTGACAACGCAACGTACAATTGACCATGTGCAAAAACTGGTTCTTCCAAGAAAATACCCACAGATTTGAAAGTTTGACCTTGTGATTTATTAATGGTCATGGCAAATGCCATAATAATGGGAAATTGTCTTCTTTGATGTATAAAAGGGAGACTACTTTCACTTGGTGCTAAATCTATTCTTGGTATGAAAACTCTCTCTCCTTTATGGGTCCCAGTTAAAATTTCAGCATCTATAAAATGGTCCTTTAATTGATGAACAATTAATCTTGTGCCATTGCATAGGCCTTTTTTGGGGTTCATATTTCGCAGTAACATGATAATTGCACCTTTCTTTAGCTGCAAAATATGTGGTGGCATTCCAGAAGGAGTTAAAGAGTTTATGAATTCAGTTGAAAAGTTTGCCTGACTTTCATTGTCATCAGCAAGTACAGAATCAGCACTGTGATAATTTCTTTGTGGTGCATTATTTTTTTTTAAGATTTCATTATTGAGTATTAATGCATCTTTATTTTTACACGTCAGTATAACTTGGTTGGCAAGCTCGGAATATTCTTCGTTATTTATGCTCCCTTCAAATATAGCCGATATAATATCTTGTTGACAAATCATATGAGGTGGGATCTCTACAGTGTCGTCAGGTAAATGTAGTATTTTTTCTGTTCTGCCTTCTCTAATTTTAATAAGCCAATTAAATCAGTTTGGCCTTCTGATCTCATATTTTGTTGCAGTTGAAGACGGGTAAAATGTTTCCATACTGTACTTGACTTTATACATGTTTCGATAATGTCACTTCGATTTCCATGTACAACGACAGGTAATGTTTGTCTAAAATCGCCACCCAACAACATTACCTTTCCACCAAATGGAAAAATATTATCCATGACTTCACGAAGCAAACGGTCAATACATTGGAGGGCATAGCATGACATCATTGTGGCCTCATCTATTATAATTAATTTACATTTCTTCAATTTCTTTGCTTGCAAGGATGTCATGCGAATAACTGACACAGAATTTTCTAAAATAGGCACTGGCAGTTTAAATCCACTATGAACAGTTCTTCCACCTTCTAATAAAAGTGCAGCAATTCCAGTAGTGACAAACGCCATTGCTATTTTTCCTTGTGCTCGTACTGAACTCATTAATAAATTGTACAAATATGTTTTTCCTGATCCGCCAGATCCATCAAGATAGAAATAACGCTCTGTCACCATGTCATCATCTATAGCATTTTTAATGGCATGAAATGCTTGCAATTGTAGTGTATTTAAAGTTGCAAGTCTTTCTTCTGTTCTTTCTGCTTGTAGTTGAATGTCATAGTCTTCAAAGTTAATGTCATCTATAAGACCTGGATCAGGCAAATTAAAACTTGCACAACTTAATCCATGAGTTAAAAAGACTTCTTGGATTTCCATTAACGCTTTTAAGTGTGCAATGGGTTCATTGTATCGTCGCATAAAGTCTTCAGCCATATTACTTTTAAAAGTCTCCCACAAAGCTAATGCATTTGGAGCATTTGAGAAGATACAAATAAAAGCAAATTGTTCTCTCATCTGTCGTGGCATTTGACATTGTGCTGCTTCTTCTAAACATCTTTCCCACTCTGTATCATCAGCGAGTAAGTTTCTATGTCTTGCAGCTAAATGGAAGGATTCATATACAATGTCATTAACAGTTCTTAATTGTTCAAAACTTTGTGCTCCTGGAACATTTAAAAGTAATATCCGTAAGCAAAATCGTTCAACATCTCTTGGACTGACTGTGTAAATTCTTGGAATAATTTTATTGCCTCTGGTTTTTCTTGGTCTCCATAATCCATTCACAAAAACATAGTGATATGGAATTTCAATATATAAGTATTGTGTTGCTTCAGCATCAGTTGAATTTAATGCAAACCATGCAGTTAGTGTAGTGTGACGATCTTCACTTTGGGCCAATGCATTCATTTCATTTCCAGCATGGAAATAGACTAAATGTCGTTGTGGCAAATGTACTGCTAACCTATATACTGCATGTGATCTATCATGCATTTCAAATTTTAAAAGCCGCCACATAGCTTCTGGCGCACTGACATAGCGAGCATCTACATAAGATGCAAGTTCATCATGTACTAACTCACTACTTTCAGGGTTGTCTGCACTTTTGACGACTACAGTAGCTGCATCGTAACCTTTGTAAATATATTTGTAGACATATTTAATGGATTTGATGGAAGTGCAGGCTTCTACGTTGATGTGGGCGTTGTACTTCATGAGTAAATGTGGATTGTAGGGTACTACATATCAATTGTCCACTTTTTTTCCATGAATAATGGCACTATCTCCTTCTCTTCTTTTATAAAGTGGATATCCATCACAATTGGCATAGGTTTTGTCTCTATAATCTTTTGGAAATTCTTTGGAACATTTATTATTTTCCATACATGGTGATTGTGGATTAAGGTCACCACAGGGTCCATGAATCATGCGATGAGTAACAATCTCATATAGTCTACCATATAGTTCTGGATCTGGTAGTTCAGCAACAATGACTGCATCCACTTTGTCTGAAGTATCTAATTTATCTTTTTCTTGAAGTATTATTAGAAGATGTGCATGTGGAAGGCCTCTTTTTTGAAATTCAATGGTATATACATAAGCAAGACATTTGCCAAATAACTGATTTATAGTGAAGTCACGTATTAATTCATTTAATTTAATCTTAAAAACTCTGGCTACTAAATCTGGTCGATCTGTAGCAGTTTGTCCAAGAAGTAGATTTAGTGTAATTTCTGGCCATTGTGGATTACATGTAAATGTCACAAATAAATCGGGTTTGCCAAATTTAGTGACAATAGCCATAGCATCATTGTATCTTTCTCTCATATTCCGAGGAGATCCTTGAAAGGAAGATGGTAAAATGATGGCTTTGCCAGTTGTCATGTCTCTGCTTGTAGCCACGTCAGCAACATAGTCCATTAATCCAGAATATTGTTCTACACGGAGTTTATCTTGTTGATATTTGATAATGTTTAAATTATTTGCTTCAACTAGCAAATATGAATCAATAATCCATTGTTGTGTTAGTTTCCCACCACATAAAATTGGATTAAATACATTGCGAATGGCAATTTGAGCTACTTTAAATTCAAGCATAGAAACATTATTTCGGATTCTGGCTTTAGCATTTGGGTAACTGGGAAGAGTTAATTTTGGTTGCCAACCTGCTTCTCCGTGTGGGAAAAAGATGGGATATGTCATTGGATCTAAATTTGGACTTAAGATACTCATATTAATAAACGGTTGCTCCTCATTTCTGGGATATATTCGAATGTCTCTTTGAAATGGCGGTTCTCCTTCATCATTCTGAAACACCATTGCAACCTCATTTGATGTTGGCAAGTTATAACGACGTTTATCAGTATGTCTGTCTCTTTTAAGCACCATATTAACCTTCGGCATTGGTAATTGATGTGTTTGTGCATGAAGTAGTTGTTCATTTTCTACTTCTGCCAATTTTTTATAAGCTTTACTGTAGGGATTGTTGTCCATAATGTTATTTAGCTCTATGAAAACACTGGGTAAGCATTTTTTATTTTCTTCCATCTGCATACGTTGGTCAACAGCTTCCATTGTATCTAGGACATATAGTTGAGCGAATTTTCTTTGATTTCCTTCTTCTGGATGTAAAGGGGAAGTGCGATGATAAATTTGTCCTTGGACTTTAAAACAGTAAGGACCATGTCCTGGTACATTAGCAGCTAATGTTGCCCCCATGGATGCAAAGGATATGGCACTATTGTAGGATCTTATGTTTGTTTTAAAATTTTTGTAGTTTGGAAAAGTAGGTTCAGTCATAATGTTTTGTAAATAGAGAGGAAATTGTTTCCTTTCTGGAAGTTTGAACTTGCCTTTTTGACAGCAACTAATAAATTGGCCATCTCTGGGTCTCTCCTGTTTAAAATAATAAGCCTCACAAAACTGACATTGAGTAGTCATGTCCCCACAACTATGAACCTCTACTGCTAAAGACTTGAGTAGAGGACAATTTGCAAAGCATATAGGATTTTGACTTTCATATTCATCAGGTGAAATGTCATATAATGTTTCAACAACAGGTTCTAAATGCTTTGTTTTTTTTGTGGCTTTTCTTGGTATATGTTGTATTGTTTGAGGTAAAATGTCATGTAATGTTTCATGAAACGGCTCTAAATGCTTTGTTTTTTTGTTGCTTTTTTTGGTATCTGTTGTATTTTTTCTGGTAAAATGTCATCTGATGTTTGAGCAACAGGTTGTAAATGCTTTATTTTCTTTGTTGCTTTTTTTGACATATCTTTAATTTCTGCAGGTGACAGTCTTTTGCTTGCAATTCTTTTGCGTTCTTTTTCTCGACGAATTTCCTTCTTCTCCGGTGTCTGCTGGCTGTCTGCTCTCTGTCGTCGTTCTCTAGCTTGGCGTCTTTTCTTTTCTTGTTTACTCTCGTTATCAGCCATGTTAATCTGTAAAAATAAAATAATGTATCATTAGTTTATTTTGAGATGTTAAGTTGTTTTTCATGACAAATTGTTATCAACAGTGTGTTTACATTTTATACTTAATCAATTTCAATGCGGTCAATTGAATAGAAGTCTAAATAAGGCCATCAGATAATTATTTAAAGAAGTTTTTATTTATTAAACATGTATCCAAAAGCAAGTGTTTCAGTAACTAAAAAGGTATTTTCAAAAAGATGTTATGTCCTTATTTACAGCACTATTCAATTTGTCAAATGGCAATTAAATTAGGGTTTAGGACTGGAATGTTACAATGACAAATTGTATAGATTCTGTGTTTTTAGACTTTTTTGGACTATGCAATTTTTTTTTTTAATTTTACATTGAAGTTTGTATTTACTGTTAAAGATTATTGGCCCTAAAAGACAAATAAGAGATAGATGAAAAATGTGTTAGTTATATTTTTTCAACAGTTATAGTTACCGGTGGTTTATTTTAAATTTTATTTTCTGTTAACATTTAACTTAATTTTTTTTTTCTCTTTTTTTACTTGTTATACTGTACCTTGGTTGAAGTTTTATTTCAAGTAAAATTCTTTGTTGGTCCTGTGTTGAAAGCCTTTGTCCGATGGTCTGGTCCTCTGTTGAAAGTCCTCGTCCGATGGTGTAGTCCTCTGTTGAAAGTCCTCGTCCAATGGTCTGGTCCTCTGTTGAAAGTCCTCGTCCGCTGGTCTGGTCCTCAGTTGAAACTCCTGGTCCGATGTTCTTGACGCAGTATCTGTTATAAAATAAAAATGAAAATGAAATTTTATTTGAATGTATTTGTATTAACTAAAAAATGACATAATTTCTGTGTTTTTCTACAATCCTGTTTGGTGCCCACCACTTTTGGTATGCTTATTTAGGCTTTTTTCTAAGGCTTATAGATTGTTAAACATTAAATAAGAATATAAATGTAGTTTGGTATATGTATGTGTGAGTTTTTGTACAATCCTGTTTGGTGCGCACCACTGTTGGTATGCTTATGTAGGCTTTTTTGTACGTCTTATAGGTTGTTAAACATTGCAAAAGAATATTAATTTAGTTTGCTATGTGTTTATGTGAGTTTGCGTACAATCCTGTTTGGTGCGCACCACTGTTGGTATGCTTATTTATGTTTTTTTTTTAATGCTTATATGTTGTTAAACATTAAATAAGAATATAAATGTAGTTTGCTATGTGTTTGTGTGAGTTTTCATACAATCCTGTTTGTTGCGCACCAATGTTGGTATGCTTATTTTGGCTTGTTTCCAAGGCTTATAGGTTGTTAAACATTAAATAAGAATCTAAATGTAGTTTGCTATGTGTTTGTGTGAGTTTTCATACAATCCTGTTTGGTGCGCACCACTGTTGGTATGCTTATTTAGGCTTCTTTCTAAGGCTTATAGGTTGTTAAACATTAAATAAGAATCTAATTGTAGTTTGCTATGTGTTTGTGTGACTTTTCATACAATCCTGTTTGGTGCGCACCACTGTTGGTATGCTTATTTAGGCTTCTTTCTAAGGCTTATAGGTTGTTAAACATTAAATAAGAATCTAAATGTAGTTTGCTATGTGTTTGTGTGACTTTTCATACAATCCTGTTTGGTGCGCACCACTGTTGGTATGCTTATTAATGTTGTTTTGTAATAATTATAGGTTGTTAAACATAAAATAAGAATATAAATGTAGTTTGCTATGTGTTTGTGTGAGTTTTCGTACAATCCTGTTTGGTGCGCACCAATGTTGGTATGCTTATTTTGGCTTCTTTCTAAGGCTTATAGGTTGTTAAACATTAAATAAGAATTTAAATGTAGTTTGCTATGTGTTTGTGTGAGTTTTCGTACAATCCTGTTTGATGGGCACCACTTTTGTTATACTTATGTAGTGTTTTTTCTAATGGTTATAGGTTGTTAAACATTGAAAAAGAATATGAATTTAGTTTGCTATGTGTTTGTTACAATCCTATTTTGTGTGTACCAGTTTGCGTGTACCATATGTTGCATACTTTGGCCCTCATTCAATTGCAGTTTGGCCAATTCAATAGGGTTCTAACTGTGCTTATTTCGAGCCCTATTGAATTGTCCAAAATATCAATTGAATGAGGGCCTTTGGTTGCTGGATTTGTTATATTGTGAGGGCCTCATTGAATTTCGTTTTTGGCAATGGAATTGGGCTCAATATGAGCACAGAGCATCTTTTTTTACAGAAGTTTTTAGTTAGTGAACTTGTATCCAAAAGCAAGGTCTTCACTAACTAAAAACTTCTGTAAAAAAATATGCTCTGTGCTTATATAGAGCCCTATTGAACTGGGCAAATCACATTTGAATGAGGCCCTCGGCCATTAAACATATTTAGGTCCTGAATCAATTGCGTTTTGACCAATTGAATAGGGCTCTATATAAGCACATAACATATTTTTTGGCAGAAGTTTGGAGTTAGTGAAGACCTTGATTTAGTATCAAAGTTCAGTAACTAAAAATGTCTGTCTAAAAAATCTGTTATGTGCTTATATAGAGCCCTATTCAATTGGCCAACTCACAATTGAATGAGGCTCATGGTTCGGTTCTTTTTTATACTTAATACTTTACCTTGATTGAAGTGTGGAATGACAGAGGGTCCCCTCCTGCCAATCTTAATCCGCCGGTCTTCTTGTAGTGTCTGTTTGAAAAATAAAGTGAAATAGTGAATTATATAAAAAAAAAAATGATTTAGCAAAGCATGGCCTTTTCAGCATTTAAAGTATTTTTGTATCTTACCTCTTCTTCTTTGTTGGTGTTCTTTAAAAGGGATTGTGCTTCACAATGCACGGTGCAAATTGTTGAGTGACGCTGTTGATGCAGAGTCTGTTTGAATATTAAAAAAAAGTAGAAAGATTAAGCTTTAGGTGATCTATTGAATTGCAGTAAATTAATGTCATTTAAATATACTTCTGTAATTATTTTCAATTAACATTATTTTGTGGTGGGGGCTACATACATATGTCACATACATGAAGCACATTTCCATAGTTGAAAGTAATTTTTTTGTGTGCGTGTGACATATCACTATACATGAATCATATTTTAATTGTTAAATTAACCTTATTTTTATTTTTGGCCAACATACATAAATGTGTGTGTGACATGTGACTATAGATGATACACATATATGTGCGTGTCACATATCAGTATACATGACTCATATTTTAATAGTCCCAACTTATTTTTTTCTAATGTAATTTAAATGTAGTTGTTTAATTAGTTTGTTTTAAGATAATTTTGTTGCAGGGGCAATACACATAAATGTGCGTGTCACATGTCACTATACATTATACACATAAATGTGCGTGTCACATGTCACTATACATTATACACATAAATGTGCATGTCACATGTCAGTATACATAAACCTCTTTTTCTTATTTAATTTTTTTTTTTGATGTCCTGTCTTGATAATAAAATGTAATATATTATAGCTTACCTCTCAGTTGTAATTTGCACAATGTAAAGTAGTAAATTAGTAAAGAATTGTCTTCTCAAGTTTTAGCAGCAGTTATGTCTGAAGTCACTCTGTTCATCACCTGAGTAGAAATGTATTTTTCTCTGTCAAATAGGCAGTATTTATAAACTTGTAGAACATTCTGGAAAGTTAGACCGTTAGAACGCAATACGCATGCGCTATTTGCGTTCCAGCTTACAATTTGCGTTCCATCCGCCATTTTGTGCGTAGTAGTGGTTAAAATGGTGTTTAATATGAGTGTGATCCGTTCCGCATAGTATGTGTTTCATTATTGCGAGTAAGTGTAGTGTAGTTACGTCTGGAGCCTCGTTTTCGTTTTGTTCGGCGGACATTTTTTCTCTTGCTTAGCCGATTTTCGGCCGTTTAAACTTTGTTTTGGACTTAAATGGACGTGTAAATGAACTTTTGGAGGTGCCGGATGCCCCCCCCCCGTGCTGTAAGTAAGCTTTTTATGTGTTTGTTGTGTTTATTTCTTGTGTTTGTGATGTTTTGATGCGCGGCGGTTGGAATGGGTCTTTTGCGGCCGTATTTTTTTCCGATGCGGCCGTATTTTGTTGCGATGTTGCCATATTTTTTTGCGATATACGTAGTTAGCTTTTACGTGTACGACGCAGTGTATTTGTTTCTAAGTCGTGCGTATGTGTGTTAAGAGCGTGTGAGGGGCCTTTTTTACTGTTTTTTTGTTAAGTCTTGCGTCTGTGTGTCTGGGTGTAAGCGGGTGTGAGGCGACTTTAAGTTTTTTTTTGTTATGAAGTTGTGTGTGTGTGTATGTGTGTGTTAACACAGCCGATGTTGGGATGCTCCCACCACCGCAAATGCGGACCCTCGCTTCGCGAGGATCCGCATTTGCGGGGACGTTGTTGGGTTTTTGTTGGCTGGGCGGTTGGGTTTATTCTGTTAAAAAGTTGTGTGTGTGTATGTGTGTGTTAACACAGCCGACGTTGAGCCTACACCTCCGCAAATGCGGACCCTCGCTTCGCGAGGATCCGCATTTGCGGAGACGTTGGGATGCTCCATCACCGCAAATGCGGGCCCTCGCTTCGCGAGGACCCGCATCTGCGGGGAACTGCGTCTCTTGCGAAGCGAGGGACGCAGTTCTTGCGGGCTCGCTACGCGAGCCCGCAAGCGTGAGCAACGACCCGTACGCTCACAACTATATATGTGATATTTAACCACATGCAAATGGAAAATACAATAGGGAATCATGGCAGATTTAAAAATATTATGAAACAAATGATGAGTACTGGGAAAGTTACATACTAGAGATATGAGAGTGACAAGAAAGACAGCCAATGGAAATGAGGGAATGGGGAAGGAAAATGGGAGTGAATGGGTGAGAGTGTGAAAAGCAAATAACGTTGTATAAGGGCTCATATGATATCAACCCTCTGTGATAAATTATGACATTACTTTAAAAAGTATATACATTAAAATGTTCAGATATCAAATACTGATGTAAATCTGGAAACTATAGTATATCCTAGTGAACTCCCAATTCTGTAATAGAGAAAACCGTAAAAATATAAACAAAATATTTACCAGCATGTGAATGTCATGGTAGACATTCAGTTATGTGTTTACTTCCATAAAAGTTCAACCCCACTGTTTCAATATGTGGTTTCAGGTCATTGAGGAGGAATTCCACAGAGATCATGAAATTCTGTACTCTGTGCTAAAATGCTACATTATCAGAACATTTCAGAGCGTAAGAGATTACTATTGTTCCAGGTCTTGGACAGTAGATCATGCAGCTGTTCGCACTCTTTTTTTTAAATTACAGCCTGCAATAAAATGTTTGATTTGACTGAGCCAAAATACCATGCTGGTTAATTAATTGCTATGACCTCATTTAAACATGTCTTTTTCAAGGTTAAAAAAAATGGCATTAGTTTCTACAGATTATACACCTATTGCCAAATACAAAAAAAGCTGTGGATTCCAGGGGGTAATAGTAGATATGGAAACAACAGCAGCCAAACTGACAGCTTAACTTCCATTATTCTACTAGATTGAAAACAGACTATAGAATCTTACATACCCTGCACAGCACTGCATTAGCACATATTTCAATAGTAAGAAAGTAAAAATAGACTTGAAGTTCACAATCCGTTGGAACAACTAACATAATTTTTAGAACAAAGCTGGATACTCGTCAAAATGATAGTGAGGACATTTTTTAGCCAGAGAATTTAGGGTCTGTTAGTGACCGAAGGTTTTTATCTGGCACGGCTACAATCACAGCATTGAAATAGAAAAAAAACACGAACATCTAAAAAGTATCTATTCTAGTGAAAAGCTTGAAGATTAGCCTCAAATTTGTCCATGAAGCTTCAAGGTCTTGGGTTCCTCTACAGTTTTTCTGCATGACAGTTTATAATCTTTCATGCCATTCATTTTGTGCTCTTGCTCATAATGATTTGTTGAGTTACTGCAAGATGATCCAATGTTTGGGTACTGAGTGTAGTTCAGAGTATTACTCATTTCTATTGACAGACTTTGAATTTTATGTGTGGCCCAATTCATATAAACTTTACTGCATCCGTATTTCTTTCAAAGCATTTTCTTTATATTTTTAGAAATATGATTAATATGCAGTCTAAATCTCCATATCTCTCTGCTATGATTTTTTTTATTATTCCTCGATTGTCTAGCGTGCCAAGAGACAAGCAAGTGTGTTTGCTCTTTGCTAGTTGTTTGCATGCAGGTTGTCCACAATATTTTAATAAAATAATTTCATACAAAGTAAGCAAATATTATATTTTGTACGCTAAGCTGTTGAGGTTAAATAATAACTGCAGTTCACATAAAATGTTACTTTTTTATAAGCTTTCATATATTCTGTAAGATATTTAATATTATGTATCCATGACACCAAACTAGAGATCTGCAAGCTGCTGACTGTGTGTTTCAGTTTACAAAAAAGTTAAAAATAATTTAGGTAACTTACATTTCTTAGCAACTATTAACCAACATCTGAAATAAAATCCACGAGCAAGAAAGTGAATTATTTTAAACATGCTGACAAGATAGAGAGTAGATGATTTCCACAGGTACTAATTTTACCTTGACACGTACTTGACCGTATTTCATAAAAAATAGTTAAATCACTAGAACTCACACAAATAGCAATTTTCTCTTTCTTTGTTTCTAATATTTAGGTGCAAATAAAGTTCTGTACCACATTGATTTCCCTGTGGAGAATGTTGAATGTTCTGTTTATTTTCTAGATATCATAAGTACTTTAATATGACCCAAATCATAAGTAAGTTCACACTTTTAATAAATACCAGAAGGAAGCAAGCCAAAAAAAAAAAATACAATACATTGTAAATGACAGTGAATGACTAGTTAATCTCTAAAATATAATTATTGTTATACATTTAGTGTAATTTCACCTTGGTAAGATACCATAATATATAACTATGCACGTTTGCTGAAAAGTATAAAGCAAAAATATTGTGTGTAAAGTATATGTTTTGACAATTCTGTGTTGTTTATTCTTTACATAAATTTCTGTGATATGTCTTTTTTTTTAATCGTTTTTATTAATGGGAATAAAAATTAATAACTCTTTTGGTTTCCAGTACCATCTCTATGCAGATGACACCCAAATATATCTCTCAGCACCAGATCTATCCCCCTCTCTTGTAGCACACGTCTCCGACTGCCTCTCTAGTATATCCTCTTGGATGTCCGCCCACCATCTGAAACTCAACATGTCTAAGACTGAACTCTTAATCTTCCCACCCTCTACTACAGCTTCAATTCCTCACATCTCTCTCTCTGTCAACGACGCCATCATCACTCCCACCTCCCAAGCCAGTTGTCTCGGGGTTCTATTGGACCCTGCCCTCTCTTTCATCCCACACATACAGTCTCTAACCAAATCCTGTCTTTTCCATCTAAAAAAAAAATCCAAAATACGCCATTACCTTACACAAGACACTACTAAGATTCTAATACACTCTCTTATCATTTCTCGTCTTGTTTATTGCAACTCGCTCCTTGTTGGCCTGCCCATCACTCGCCTCTCCCCACTTCAATCCATAATAAATGCCTCCGCCAGACTCATCTTCAGTACACATCGTTCAGTGTCGGCAGCTCCTCTTTGTCAATCACTTCACTGGCTTCCCTTAGCCTCCAGAATAAAGTTTAAAATCTTGACCCTAACTTATAAAGCCCTCAACAACAGCACCCCCCCATACATCTCTGCTCTCATCTCTAAATACTCCCCCACACGCCGTCTTTGTTCTGCTAACGACCTTCTTCTTTCTACCACTCTTGTCACCTCCTCTCACTCCTGCCTCCAGGACTTTTCTCGCACTGCCCCTATTCTCTGGAACTCCCTGCCTCGCTTCACCAGACTATCCTCCTGCCTTAAATCCTTCAAAACATCAATAAAAACGCACCTCTTTAAAGAAGCCTATAACCTTCCTCCCTAACATGCTCAGCACTACTCTCTCCCTACTGTACCACATACAAACTTTAACCTTTAGATTGTAAGTCTGCGAGTTTCAATCCTGCGCAGTGCTTTAGGGAAAGTGCTATGGACACTGGATTCCAAGCTCAAAGACAGGGCCATCCACTCTTTGCAATGTATGAATCTTTAACTTGTCATTGCCTGTAACTTAACTTATGTATAGCGCTACGGAATATGTTGGTGCGTTACAAATAAACAATATAATAATAAATAATAATAATAAGATGTACAATACAATAACAATATATAAAGTATTCAAATGACACTGGAAATAGCTTGTATTTACTTTTCCCAATTTTTAGAGTGTTGTTGCATATCTTACATGTTAATTACATGTCTCATATTATGCTAGTAAAAATTACCTTTAAAAGAGAAAAAAAAAGAGAAAAGAGAAGTAGAGGAAAACAGAGTGGGTGAGAGGGAATGGGGGGGGGGGAGCTTAGTATTATATTGTCTCTGAGGACTGTATATGTAATACCACTTTTTTAATCCTACCATCCAATTCGTAGTTCTCAAATGTCCCAACAGGAGGTCAACTTCTTATATTTGTCATCTATTTTGGCAGAGATCAAGCTCATAGAGTGTATGTGTTTAAGTTTTTTCAGTACATCCCCAAACACAGGGATGGATGTCTTAAATTTTTAGCAATAATGTTCCTGACACAAATTTGGTTTGAGAGAAGTTGAGCCTCTATAGTAAGGCCGGTGATAGGGAGATCTAATAAGTCTTCCTCTGGTTTTTGAGGTATCCTGTGACCCCATAACTTCTCTAGGGTATCATAGTTTTCTGACCAGATGTGGGCTATTTTAGGGCAGTCCCATAGTATTTGTCTAAGTGTTCTGGTGGTTGCGCTGGTGTGTTAATCGCTGCCGGTATTGTGCAAAAGCGGTATAAAAGCTTGGGGAGTGCGTTCATTTTTATAGCATGGATCTTTCAATTTCAGTGATATTTCTTTTGAACAACCACACAAGTAATATTCGTTTTTTGGTGAAGACTCTGAAAAGTCCTTTATATTATAACCATTAACTCATGATTACAAAAATAAAAACAGTTGAATTCAAGATGTTATATCAGCAGATTCACATTAAAACTGCTGGCACATTTAACTCATGGCTTCTAATCAGGCACTCTGCAGTTCCATTGTCTCATTGGAAATAAATAGCGCTATTTTCAAGTACCTTCATATTAATATCAAAAGATTTTAAGCAGATTGTTTCCTGATAATAGTCCTATTCAGTATTAATATTATTAACTATAGTAGGTGTATTCATATGTCTATCCTTATTCCATATTAGACTTACTGATGATTCAATTTTTTTTCAGATACTCGTACTGGTATTGGAAACAGTTCTCACAGTGACTAAAAGTACTATTTATCCTGTGCAGTATTCAGTTTTCCAATAATTTTGTAATATTATACAATATTTTGCAATTATTTTCTAATTACAGTTTAAATCCAGCTAAAATTCCCTTCTCTTATTGCCGGTTTCTATAGCAAATCAGAGAAGAGTATCACTAGAATGAAACCCTACTCTGATTAGCTGACATTTAAATGTACAAGAATAGAGAACAATAGAGCCCTATATTTGATAAAGGCTAACCAATCTCTGTATTCTGGTTGGTTAGACAATACAAAAACAATTCAAATACTTAATTCTGATTGACTGAAATCTGATTGACACATGCTTGAGCCAATCAGAAATCATAAAAGTAATATATAAGTGAGGTTGGAGGGAGCTTCTGAGAGAGGGAGCTCCATTAGTTCCAATTTTTATTTTCTTAGACTAGCATGATTTTTAGGTATAGGCCTTTTCCGCGCACCACAGATGAGGATCGAGGATTGACAAATATTTGGGAGGGACTGAAATGACCCACCATTCACAATTCACATTGGTAGCAATGGCAAAGTAAGTGGAATATAGGGGGTCCTCACAAAAAGGATCTTATGGGTCTAGGAAACAAGCTTAGGGAAAGGACCTCCAGGTAGTATTTTTGTTTTCCAATAACAACCAGTGTCTCAGGCTAGCCCATAGAACATAAGGAGCTTAGCTTAGGGAGGTAAGTTATTGCATAAAATGTAGTGCAGGAAGGAGGGTTTGGGGTTTTCAGACCACTGGACTAACTTCTCTGATGGGTACAATCTCTATTGCAGTGATTGATTGTACCTTAATGAAGTTTTTAGAACGTATTTCATGGAATGGAGTTTTTAAAGTAGAATGTGGGTCAACCACATATAAGTAACTGAAGACATTGTAGACAGGATAAGGGATGAGTTAAAAGGATATGTACATTTCCTGGATTATGAATGCATCTAATAGACGAGAATTAATAGTATACCAAAAAAAAATTAGCATGAAAAAATACCAAACTAAACATTTAAACACTTACCTTGAAGTTAGCAAATTCTATTGTAATTTCTGACAGTTTAAGGTTAACACCCCATCCAATTTGTTTTGGCAAATCTAGTTAGATGAAAGATTTGAGACATAGCACTATGTAAGTTGCTATGGCAACAGCACACAGCATAGTCAGGAAGCAGGGATGAGTCATATCCCATCAGTGACTAGGAGGCTGACAACACTGCTCTCCTATTTGCTGAGCAAGCAAGAGCAGATAAATAGTGGGTTAATATTGCTCCCCGGATGCTGCATGCTGATTGGGTGGAGATCAGGAAGTTGTGTAGGCAGCCCCTTGGGGTGTCAACATAATCATTAGAGGTATTTTTAGATATTAATACAATTTTAAAACAATTTGAAATGTGCTGCATACACATACAGTAGGCTGCTTTTTGCCTATAGAGTGCAGAAATGTATTAATCCAGCAAACTTAGATATCCCTTTAACTATTCACTTGGGAGGAGAAGGGGAGTTAGAATATAGAAGGATTATGTATTTTTGTAAAACTTGATTTAAAGCTTTTAGTCAGAGAAGGTGAAACTAATAATAATGTTGAAGCCTGGTGGGTAGAAATAAATAGTGGATAAAAAAATCCTAAAAAAAATATTGGGAGGAACCCTTCAAATATAAGTGAGAGTGAGGAATTTCAATTATTGCTACAGATTGAAAATGCAGCTAAGCATGGTCAAGTTCTAATAATAGAAGATTTTTACTACCCTGAAATAAACTAGTTGAATGAGACCAAATGATCAGCTAAGGAAAGACGGTTTTTGAGTGCGCTCTGAGATCATTAACAGTCACAAATTATACAAGAACCTACTAGAAATGAGTCCATCTTGGATTTCATCACCATGATCATAACATAGTAGCATTCGACGTTGAGTTTCAAAAACATAGTTATAAGGAGCCAACAAAAAAAATAAAGCTAATTCTAATGGTCTAAGGGCCGCAAAACAGCGTATAGACTGGGACAAAGAACTGTCAGGTAAAATACACTAAATAAATAGACAACATTTAAAGCTTTACTAAATATACAGTACATATACTAGTACCTTGCCCGTCATAAATGATGGTATCATAGAATGTTATCTTGAATTGCCTTTGCTCTCTTTCTCTGTGCTCTCTCTCCCAGTGCTATCTCTCTCTGTGCACTCTCTCACTCTCTGTGCACACTGTCTCTCTCTCTGCCCTCTCTGTCTGTGCAATATGTCTGTGCAATCTCTCTCTGTGTCCTGTGTATCTCTCTCTCAGCCCTGTGTCTCTCTTTACCTCTCTTTCTCTCATGGACCTGTGTATCTCTCTCCCTCTCTTTCTCTCTCTCTCATGTGTGTAGTTTTCTATGTCCTGTCTCTCTCTGTGACCGATTTATCTCTCTTTACTGTCTTGTCTTGTCCCCGGAGCTGTGTCTCTCACTCCTGGTGCTGTCTCTCTCTGTGTGCTCTCTCTCTCTCTCTCTGTGCATTCTCTCTCTTTCTCAATGCACTCTCTATCTCTCTCTGTCATGTTTCTCTCTCCCTCCCCCTCTTTCTCGCTCTCTGTCCTGTTTTTCTCTCTAACTGTACTGTGTGTCGCTCTCTCCCTCTCTTTCACTCTCTATCCTGTGTGTCTCTCTCCCTCTCTTTCTCTCTCTCTCTCTGCCATGTGTATCTCTCTTTGTCCTGTGTGTCTCTCTCTCTGACCTGTTTCTCTATCTGTCCTGTCTCTCTCATGTCGTTGTCTTTCTCTGTGCGCTCTATCTCTGCATACTCGGCCTCTCTCTTTTTCTATCTCTGTGTGCTCTCTGTATGCGCTCTCTCTCTTTCTGCTCTGTCCCTCCGTGCAGTTTTCCAATTATAATTAGTGGTCGTTAAAGGCAGATAACCTAAATACAAAAACCTGCGACAAAATGGGGATGCACTACCTTAACCAAGTAATTGGATAATGCAGGAAGAAATCCAAAGAGACTGGAAAAAATGAATGTTAATAAACATTTAAACTCTATAGCATGCTGTTATTAACAAATAAAATGTAACCAGTACTACATTACAGTAAAACAACGATCTCTATAGTGCAGTGAATACACCTAGAGCTAAACATGGTGCCATCAGTAAAGTGAATTCCTAAGTCTAGCTGCCCAATGCAAAGAAAATATTTCACAATTATTCCCCATTAAAAAGGATATACTTGGAGCCCGAACCACAGCGAGTCTCCTGCCATATATGTTCAGACCAATGAATTTCAGACTTTGCACCCTATTCTATTAGCTGCTTCTAAATGCCTCAAACTCACAATTTGGTTGCAAATTTGGGTATTTTTTTTTCAATAAATGTTTAGATGTATTCTCTTGACTCCAGCTTGCAAATTCCGACTGCAAGGCTGAACTCGTCGACCATGCCTTTTAAAGTCTGATTTCAGGGGGCGTGATCATATGATCTAACAATATTTAAGCCACCCCATAATTTACTTCTTACATGCAGCCAATAGTAAATATATTGTCAATCAAACATGGATGTTACACGTAATCCAATAAGTAATATTTGTCGATCGGGCTCACAATCTATAAAATACATTAGATCATCTGTTTTAGTCCATGTGGGTTTCATGATATTTATTGACCCCTTGAGTCCCTGGATTGATATTACCGTATATACTCGAGTATGAGCCGACCCGAGTATAAGCTGAGGCACATATTTTACCACAAAATACTTGGAAAAATGAGTGACTGGAGTTTAAGCCGAGGGTGGGAAATGTGCTGCCCCCTGTGTCTCTCTTGTGCCCTCTGTGTCCCCCTCTTGTGTGTCCTTTTCTTGTGTCCCCTCTCTCTCTCCCCTGTGTCTCTTCTCCCCTCTCCCTCCCCTGTGTCTCTTCACCCCTCTCCCTTCCCTGTGTCTATCCCCCCTCCCTTCCCTGTGTCTCTTCCCCACTCTCCCTTCCCCGTATCTCTTCCCCCCTTCCCTTATCACCCTCCTCAACCCCCTCCTCATTTTCAACCTCCCTCCTCAACCCCCCTCCTCATTCTCCACCTCCCTCCTCAACCCCCCTCATCATCCTTAACCCCCTCCTCAACCACCCTCCTCATCCTCAACCCCCTCCTCAAACTCCCTCCTCAACCTCAACCCCCCTCCTCAACCTCCCTCCTCATCCTCCCTCCTCAACCTCCCTTCTCATCCTCAACCCCCCTCCTCATCCTCAACCCCCTCCTCATTCTAAACCCCCTCCTCATTCTAAACCCCCTCCTCAACCTCCCTCCTCAACCTCAACCCGCCATCATCAATCCCCCCATTCTCATCCTCAACCCCCCATCCTCAACACCCTCCTCATCCTCAACCCCCTCCTCAACCTCCCTCCTCAACCTCAACCCCCCTCCTCATTCTCCACCTCCCTCCTCAACCCCCCTCATCATCCTTAACCCCCTCCTCAACCACCCTCCTCATCCTCAACCCCCTCCTCAAACTCCCTCCTCAACCTCAACCCCCCTCCTCAACCTCCCTCCTCATCCTCCCTCCTCATCCCCAACCTCCCTTCTCATCCTCAACCCCCCTCCTCATCCTCAACCCCCTCCTCATTCTAAACCCCCTCCTCATTCTAAACCCCCTCCTCAACCTCCCTCCTCAACCTCAATCCCCCATCCTCAATCCCCCCATTCTCATCCTCAACCCCCCATCCTCAACACCCTCCTCATCCTCAACCCCCTCCTCAACCTCCCTCCTCAACCTCAACCCCCCTCCTCATCCTCAACCTCCCTCCTCATCCTCCCTCCTCTTCCTCAACCTCCCTCCTCAACCCCCTCCTCATTCTAAACCCCTTCCTCATTCTAAACCCCTCCTCAACCCCCCCATCCTTAACCACCCATCCTCATCCTCAACCCCCCCATCCTCAATCCCCCTCCTCAACCCCCCATCTTCATCCTAAACCTCCCTCCTGAACCTCTCTCCTCAGCCCCCCTCCTCAACCTCAACCCCCCTCATCAACCCCCCATCCTCAACCCCCATCCTCATCCTCAACCCCCCCATCCTAAATCCCCATCCCCATCCTCAAACGCCCTCCTCACTTTACCCCTTCTCATCCTAAACCCCCCTCCTCACTTTACCCCTCTAAATACCTCCCCCTCTACCTTTCCCCTCACTTACCTCCATCTGCAGCTTCTCCTCTGGCCTCCACGCTCCTTCCTGCGCCTCGACCCGGCCAATGCTAATGACGTAGAGAACATGTGACGTCACGTCATTAGCATATACTGGGTGCCGACGCAGGAAGGAGCGGAGGCCGGAGGAGCAGCTGCAGATGGAGGTAATTGAGGGGAAAGGGAGAGGGGGAGGTATTTAGAGGGGTAAAGTGAGGAGCGGGGTTTAGAATGAGGAGGGGGGGTTTAGAATGAGGAGGGGGGTTGAGGATGAGGAGGGGAGAGGGAAAGAGACATGGGGAGTTAGAGAGACAGTAGAAAATCATTTTCCTCTGATGATGGTTCCAGTAATATGGTCTGGAACAAGAGCAGTGAATTTATAGCACAGAGTAAGGACAGAGAGAGAGACAGCTTTTTCTGAGGGCTTTCTTGGTTGAGCTCCTCATGCTGGTTGAACTTGCCTCATTCCTAGATTCTGTAGGTGTAGATCCCTCCACTGCCACCACGTCTGTCATGACACATTGTTAGTTCTCTGTCCATGCTCAGGGTTCCTTTCCTTACCGCACCCGCTAAATCAGACAGCAGAATTTCAGTAGCCGCCCATTAGATCAGACAGTCTAAAACAGAAATCACAGCATCTAGCAAAGGAACATAGTTTCATCACTTATCACTTAACCAGAAGAACTCTTTATTGAACAGGATACAAGATATTTATAGTAAAATGCAATGGTAACTAAATACAATAACAAATCACTAGATCAGAAGGTCAAATTAACCTAAAAACTCAGAGATGTTGCAAAATATGTGATTGGTTTTAGTATTCGGATGCTTGCACTTCTACACAGGAGACCTTCAATGATAAAGTGTTCAATTTGAAGCTTATCTCTTTTACCTGCCTTTGCAAACAATCATTATATCTCTATATACCAGGTCATTCAGTATAGGTTAGATTACCTGAACTATTAATAAAACAATGCATACAGACATGAGGCATGTTTAACATGATTATAACCAATACAGCAAGCTGTTACTCACAAATACAATGTTCACAATACTACATTACAGTAAAATAACCACGTCCACAGCACAGTGAATAGACCTAGAGCTAAACATGTTACCACCAGTACAGTACAAAACACAGAGACCAAGTGCAAAGAAAATACTTCACACAACCCTGACTGGCACATGGTGGTTTGTGCCAATGGATTTATGAGGAATAGGTCATGTCATACAAATGTAATTAGTTTCTACGGCCAGTTAAGTAGGAACTTGGATCAAGGCATTCATGTGCCTTTACAGGTCTTGAAGGTATCTGGAGGACTCTTTTTTAATTTCTGGTTCTTGGAGAGACTTCCGGGTATGCTTCAGTGAGCTCATTCTGAGAGGCATTTTAAAAACAATGATGAAACAGCCACTTTAGACTTATTTATTACAGACATTTTGATCACTCGGACGGAATTTATCAGAGGTTAGACTTACATAGTTACATAGGTACATAGTTACATAGTAATTAAGGTTGAAAAAAGACTTTCAGTCCATCAAGTTCAACCTTTTAAGATCTCCTCTGATCTGCAATATGCGGATTAAATATCAATTAATTAGTTGTTAATGAATTATTAATCAATTAATCAATTATTTAATTATTATTATTTTATTTTTTTAATTATCAATTTATCCAGAGGTAGGCAAACAGAAAAAAAAAAAAAAAGTGATACTTAGCCAATCGTCTCAAAGAAAAAGAAATAAAAATTCCTTCCTGACCCCAGACACTGGCGATTGGATTTCTCCCTGGATCAATACTGTCTCTCTAATTATCCATGATAACCCTGAATTCCCTTTTGAATTAGAAATAAATCCAGTCCCCTTTTAAAGTTATCTATTGAATCCGCTGTCACCACCTCCTCTGGTAGAGAATTCCACAGATTAACCACCCTTACTGTAAAGAACCCTTTTCTTTCTTTAAGGTGGAATCTTTTTACTTCTAACCTCAAGGGATGTCCTCTTGTCAGTTGAAAACCTCTTGGCACAAAAAGCTCCCTTGACAAATCTTTATACTGACCCTGGATGTATTTATATAAGGTAATCATATCTCCTTTTAGACGCCTTTTTTCTAGAGAAAATAAGTTTAATTTGGTTAGTCTTTCTTCATAACTTAGCCCCTCCATTCCCCTTATTAGTTTTGATGCCCTCCTCTGTACCTTTTCCTGCTTGGCTTTGAGCACTGTTATCTTGGTGGATGTCCACAAGCACTCCCAAATCCCTTTCAATATCTAATGCACATAGATTTGCTCCATTAAGATTATAAATTGCATGGCTATTTTTCCTTCCCAGATGCATAACTTTACATTTATTCGTATTAAATCTCATCTGCCATTTAGTTGCCCATTCCTCAATTTTATGTAAATCCCTTTGGAGGGAAAGCACATCATTATCTGATTGAATTACCTTGCACAACTTGCTGTCATCAGCGAAAATGGAGACACCACACTCAAATCCCACCTCTAAGTCATTAATAAATATGTTAAAAAGGAGAGGACCTAATACTGATCCCTGAGGAACCCCACTTACCACATTAGTCCAATGGGAGTATGTTCCATTTACAACAACACTTTGCTTCCTGTCTTTTAGTCAGCTCTCAATTCATGAGCAGATATTCACTGCAATTCCTGTATCTCTTAGTTTGCACAATAGTCTTCCATGTGGCACTGTATCAAAAGCCTTTGCAAAATCCCAAAAGACTACAGTTACTGAGTTGCCTTGATCCAGGTTCCTACTGACCTCCTCATAGAAACTAATTAGATTTGTTTGACATGACCTATCCCTCATAAATCCATGACTCCTACTTATAATCCTGTTCAAATAGACATATTCTTGTATATTATCCCTTATTAACCCTTCTAAAAGCTTCCCCAGCACAGAAGTGAGGCTCACTGGTCTATAATTCCCCGGATTTGCTCTTGTTCCCTTTTTAAATAAAGGTATCACATCTGCTTTTCTCCAGTCATCTGGTAGAGACCCTGTGTTGAGTGAATCTTGAAAAATTACATGTAATGGTTTGGCTATTACAGAACCCAGTTCCCGCAGTACCCGTGGATGTATTCCATCAGGACCCGGGGCTTTATTAACATTTCTTTTTTCCAACCTCTTTTGGATTACTTCCTGTGTTAACCAATTATTTGGCAAAGGTAATGTAGCCCCATTATGTGGCAGTGTCCCAACCACTGGTACCTCCCTTGTGTATACCGAAGAAAAGAGCCTATTTAGCTCATCTGCCTTTTCCTGCTCACTAATTTTCAGATGGCCTGTGTCACATTGTAATGTTCCTATAGCATCCTTCCTCACCTTCTTCCCATTAATATACTTAAAAAATATTTTAGGGTTAGTCTTACTCTCTTTTGCAATTCATTTTTCATTTTCTATTTTAGCCAGTCTAATAGCGCTTTTGCAAGCCTTGTTGATTTCCTTGTACTCCCTTAAAGCAGTTTCTGTTCCCTCTTGTTTGTATAATTTAAATGCCTGTTTTTTACTCCGTACCTTGATCTTTAAATCATTGTTAAGTCACATTGGATGGGATTTACTCCTTTTACTTTTATTCCCCCATGGTATACTGTATGCCGATGTGTATGTATATTTAGTAAGGATTTACCGTAAATCTTGTCCATTTATGTTCAGTGTTTTTACCTATCAGTTCTAGGTATTGATGCCCTTAGACCATTTTAAAATTAGGAGTTTTTGTTGGTCCCTTAAAATTTAGTTTTTTTAATTCAATCTCAAATGAGACTGTGTTGGGATCACTGTTTCCCAAAGGTTGCCCTATTCCAACATTTGATATTATATCAATATTATTTGTGATGACTAAATCTAATATAGCTTCATTACTAGTAGGCTCTTGTAAAACCTGGGCCAGATAATGATCCCTGAGTGTACTCAGGAATCTGCACCCCTTAGGTCTTATTTATCCAGTTTATTTCAGGGTAATTAAAATCTCCCATTATTACAACTTGACCATGCTTAGCTGCATTTCCTATCTGTAACAATAATTGTATTTCCTCACTTTCAGCTATATTTGGGGGTACTACTACTACTAATATTCTTTTGGAATTTGCTGCTCCACTATTTAACTCTACCCACAAACATTCAACTTTATCACTAGGTCCACCATAAATATCTTCTCTGACTATAGGCTTAAATTCAGGCTCCTCTTTTACAATTGCCTCTATCTTTCCTAAATAGGTTATAACCATCCAGATTAACAGTCCAGTCATGACATTCATCCCACCACGTTTCGGTAATGCCTATTAAATCCCATTTTTCATTAATTGCTAATAATTCTAACTCTCCCATTTTTCCTGGCAAGCTTCTGGCATCAGCAGGCATACGCCTTATGTTATGAGTCTGAGTCTGTAGTTCTGAAGTGCCTGCCACTGTACTTGAGTTACTTTGTACTACCTCCCTATTGACTATACTACTCCTTCCCCATCTCTTTCCCTATGAGTTGTTAATTCATCCCTTATAACCTCTACACATTCTACCTCATTACTTATATCTAGTCCCTCCCCCCACCTACTAGTTTAAAAACTCCTCCAGCCTTTCTACCATCCTATCCCCTAGCACAAAAGCTCCCTCATCATTAAGGTGCAATCCATCCCTGGTGTAGAGATTGTACCGAAGTGAGAAGTCAGCCCAGTGCTCTAAAAACCCAAACCCCTCCTTAGTGCACCACATCTTTAGCCACGCATTAACCTCCCTAAGCTCCTTCTGCCTCCCTGGGCTAACACGTGGCACTGGTAGTATCTCAGAAAATACTACCTTGGAGGTCCTTGCTTTCAGCTTATTACCTAGTTCTCTAAAATCATTCTTATGACACTCCATCTTCCACTAACTTTGTCATTGGTACCAATATGTACCAAGACCGCCGGTTCATTTCCAGCCCCTCCCAATAATTTGTCTACCCGATCCACAACATGACGAACCCGAGCACCCGGGAGACAGCAAACTGTTCGATTGCTGGGATCTGGGTGACAAATCACCCTGTTGCTCTGCCTATTCTGCCCTCTCACTCCTCCAGTAGAACTGTTCTCCCGGCTGTTAGAGGGAACAGCGCTATCTGGCATTGCCATTCCTGAATGGACATCCCCAACAGTTTCACTCAATCTGGTAAATCTGTTGTTGTTTGCCAACTCAGAACTGGACTGCCTTCTCCTGTTCCCCTGATTCTCCTTCTAGCTGTAACCCAGCTACCTCCCTGGACATCATCACTAGCCCCAGCTCAACCCTCCATGCTAGGCCCAGCTAAACTGTGCTCCGAGAGCACCAACACCCTTTCCAGTGGAGCAATATCACTAAGTGCTGCAATTCTCCTCTCCAGATCTCCAATTTGAGCTTCCAGAGAGGCAACATGCTCACACCTCTCATAGAGGTATGGACACTGGATCATCTGTTCCAGTATTGCATACATTTGACAGGATGTACACTGAATAAGGTTGTTACTGGACTGACTCATAATTATTATTATTGTCTACAACATTTCAGTGGGAAAAATAAAGCATATAAAATGATATATTTGCACTATAAATCTGTACTCCCTTTTTTTTGAAGTCCCTCCTTTTTTTTTAAACTACTACACTTTTACTAGAATTGCACTTGATACTAGAAATGTTTGCAAGCTCACAAGGTCACCCCTTCTCCTGTTAATATTAACTTCTGCCTTCTCACCTGGACACAATTAGTGCGCTCTGCAATTTGTCAGCCTTTACTTGCAAAGGAAAATCCACTTGCAAACAACCCCAAAACAGCTCACAAACATGTTATACTAGTTTAACAGTCAAGCCACACCCCTCTCACCTGGGCACAATTAGTACATTGTTCAGTTGTGTTTTACAAGTGAAATTCACTCTTTTTTTTATTAGGGGGCCATGCAAAAGGCCCTAGACCTTGGCTGTTTTTATTGTTTTGCAGCAGTGATAGATAGGTCAGAAAGCATCACTAGAGTCTTCCTAGTGATCTCCTTCCTGTTCTCTGAAGGGGAAAGCATGACCCTATCATACAGCATATCACTTGGGGTATCTTTATTAAAAAGTGGGGATATGTGGGGTAAAACAAGTGCAATTAAATATCTCCAATTCTTATGTTTTTGGTGGGCTATTGATCAAACAGAGTCAATTATCTTATGCTTTAACTAACTTAACATTTAGTAACTTTACACAACTTTATAAATATACCACTTTTAGCCCTATTAAATTTGAGGACTGTAAGTCCAGCGTGAAGCTTGCAATGGCTGAGGGCTTGAAATTTGGCAAATCGTAACTTGTTCGTAGAACATTAGATTTGCAGCTGTGCGGAAGATCAATTAGTGTAGACCGTAGTTATGGGTTTAGACGGTGCCAATGGAAAAAGAGATACATCACTGAAAATGAGAGGTTAGATTTAAAAGTCCTACAGGCTACTATTACGATTTGCAATCTGACCCACATTCCAGAATAATACAATATTAATAAAGCCATAAATATGATATTCTATTACATGTGAGTTACAGTATATGTATTCACACATAGATTGCCGGGATCAATATAACACAGAAATCAAGCATTAAATCAAGTATTTTTTTGGGCCAATTTGCGGGCTTGAGAATGTTGTGCTTATAATTCTAAGACCTAACATCACTTTTCCTTTTACATAAAGTACAGTAGTGTGTTTGTATTTGAATTTATTGGGCTAGGTATTGCTCTTTACCCCAATTACGAGTCCTCTCCAGCACACGTTGGTCTTTGGGCTCCATTTGTGTGTTACGGTCTAGCTCGCGAGTGACTTTGTTGCAATTTAATAGATGTTTTAAAACATACCCCAATTTAATGAGGCTGTTTGTCTTCTATTTTGCAAAATTACATCTATTCTCACAAATGTATCCCTCTATCCCATTTTTACACGTTTTAAGTCAAAAAGGGATAATCATAATGTGTGGCCCTTTTGTGAACTTGAGTATATCCTAGATATAAATTGAAAAATTACGGTACATCTTTAAAAAGCTTTATTTAACCTTTGAGATTTAGTTTCAATCTCTTGCTTGGGCTTGGCTGAGATACTTAACACTAGCTCACTTGTTCCATCCATAGTTGATGTTTTGGACTCACAAGAATTGTCTCTTGAATGTTGTGATGCTAGACAATGATCCACACACTGATTTCTCATCCTTCAGATATAATTACAGAGAAAGTGTAACCTTACTGCCATCATTATAGATCACTGTCAACTTGTATGTTCCTCTTTGACTTATAAAATACAGTAATGCATAAAACCCAGACATTTGGCAAATGGTATGTTAAATATATATATACTAGCGAATTGCCCGTCAAAAAATGACGGCAATGAAATTGTAAAGTAGCTAATTCTGTTTGGTGTATAATAATGAAATATATAATACATTAATAAATGAATATACTTTACCTATTTTGAAGCATTGTTTTGAAGAGCTGTCAATGTTTTCTGATGTTGCTGCAGCATTAGTTGTGTGGAGCTGCTGTGTGAGCGTGATGAATGTGTACAGTGTAATACTGTGCGTGCGCGAGACCAAACCGTTAGCGTAGTGGTGTACTTGTGGGTAATGTGTAATGGCGGGTAATGTGTGGTATGCGTCTGTAGCGGAATATCCGTAGGTCGTTTGTGGTGTTTTGCGTGTTTCTTGTGGTGTTTTGCGTGTTTAGAGTGCTGTAGCCTCGTTTTCGTTTTGTTCTGCGGCCATTTTTTCTCTTGCTTAGCGAATTTTGTAGTGTTCAAACTGTCTCGTATGTTGTTTGCGTTGCGAGGTAAAGTTTGCGAGGGTCATAGTTGGTGTGGCGTGTTGTTTGCGTTGCGACATAAAGTTTGTGAGGGGCGCAGTTGCTGGCAAGGAGCGCCTTTGGCGCTCCATGCCAGCAACTGAGGCCCTCACCCGCAGCCCTCAGTACGCGAGTGCCGCAGGCTCGCTGCAAGGGCCGCGGGCTCGCTACGCAATTGTGAGCAACGGCTCTGGCAGGTTCGCCTGCTCACAACTATATATGTGATAGTTTTATTATACAAAGAGTGTGTATTTGTATCAATGCAGGGAAGGGGGAGAGAAGGAGAGGGGAGGGGGAGAGAAGGAGAGGGGAGGGGGAGAGAAGGAGAGGGGAGGGGGAGAGGGGAGGGGGAGAGAAGGAGAGGGGAGGGGGAGAGGGGAGAAGGTGGAGGGGGAGGGAAGGGGAAGGAGAGTGGAGGTAGCGGGGGAGGGGGAGAGAGAGCGAGAAGGGGATGGGGGGAGAGCGAGAAGGAGAGGGGAGGGAGAGCGAGAAGGAGAGGGGAGGGAGAGCGAGAAGGAGAGGGGAGGGGGAGCGAGAAGGAGAGGGGAGGGGTAGCGAGAAGGAGAGGGGAGAAGGGGGGAGAGAAGGGGAGGAAAGGGGGGAGAGAAGGGGAGGAAAAGGGGGGAGAGAAGGGGAGGAGAAGGGGCAGAGAAGTGGAGGAGAGGGGGCAGAGAAGGGGGGAGAGAGGAGAGAAGGAGAATGAGAGGGGAGGGGGATGAGAATGAGAGGGGGAGAGAAGGAGAGGGGAGGGGGAAGAGGAGAATGAGAGGGGAGGGGGATGAGAATGGGAGGGGAGAGAAGGAGAGGGGAGGGGGAAGAGGAGAATGAGAGGGGAGGGGGATGAGAATGGGAGGGGAGAGAAGGAGAGGGGAGGGGGAGAGAAGGAGAGGGGAGGTGGAGAGAAGGAGAGGGGAGGGGGAGAGAAGGAGAGGGGAGGTGGAGAGAAGGAGAGGGGAGGTGGAGAGAAGGAGAGGGGAGGGGGAGAGAAGGAGAGGGGAGGGGGAGAGGAGGGGGAGGGAGAGAGGAGGGAGAGAGGAGGGGGAGGGAGAGAGGAGGGAGAGGAGGGAGAGGAGAGAAGGTGGAGGGGGAGGGAAGGGGAAGGAGAGTGGAGGTAGCGGGGGAGGGGGAGAGAGAGCGAGAAGGGGATGGGGGGGCGAGAAGGAGAGGGGAGGGAGAGCAAGAAGGAGAGGGGAGGGAGAGCGAGAAGGAGAGGGGAGGGAGAGCGAGAAGGAGAGGGGAGGGAGAGCGAGAAGGAGAGGGGAGGGAGAGCGAGAAGGAGAGGGGAGGGAGAGCGAGAAGGAGAGGGGAGAAGGGGGGAGAGAAGGGGAGGAGAAGGGGCAGAGAAGTGGAGGAGAGGGGGCAAAGAAGGGGAGGAGAGGGGGAGGAGAGAAGGGAAGGAGAGAAGGGGAGGAGAGAAGGGGAGGGGGGGGTGGGAGGGAGAGGGGAAGAGAGAAGGGGAGGGAGGGGGAATGAGAAGGGGAGGGAGGGGGAATGAGAAGGGGAGGAGAGAAGGGGAGGAGAGGGTGGGAGAGAAGGGGAGGAAAGGGGGCAGAGAAGGGGAGGAGAGGGTGGGAGAGAAGGGGAGGAGAGGGTGGGAGAGAATGGGAGGAGAGTGGGGAGAGAAGAAGAGGGAGGGGGAGTGAGAGAGAAGGAGAGGAGAAGAAAAGGGGGGAGAGAAGGGGAAGAGAGGGGGAAGAGAGGGGGGAGAGAAGGGGCGGAGAGGGGGGAGTGGGAGGGAGAGGAGAAGAGAGAAGGGTAGGTAGGGGGAATGAGAAGGGGAGGGAGGGGGAATGAGAAGGGGAGGGAGGGGGAGGGGGAATGAGAAGGGGAGGGAGGGGGATAGGGGGAACAAAGGGGGAGAGAAGGGGAGGAGAGGGGGCAGAGAAGGGGAGGGAGGGGGGAATAAGAAGGGGAGGGAGGGGGAATGAGAATGGGAGGGAGGGAGGGGGAATGAGAAGGGGAGGGAGGGGGAATGAGAAGGGGAGGGAGGGGGGATAGGGGGAACAAAGGGGGAGAGAAGGGGAGGAGAGGGGGCAGAGAAAGGGAGGAGAGGGGGAGAGAAGGGGAGGAGAGGGGGAGAGAAGGGGAGGAGAGGGGGAGAGAAGGGGGGGGAGAGGGGGGAGAGAAGAAGAGGGAGGGGGAGAGAAGAAGACGAAGGGGGAGTGAGGGGAGGGAGAGAGAAGGAGAGGAGAAGAAAAGGGGGGGGGGGAGAAGGGGAGGAGAGAAGGGGGAGAAGGGGAGGAGAGAAGGGGAAGAGAGGGAGGAGAGAAGGGGAAGAGAGGGGGGAGAGAAGGAGCAGAGAGTGGGAGAAGGAGTGTGGAGGTTGGTAGAAGGAGTGTGGGGGGAGATAGATGGGATAGAGGAGGGGGAGAAGATAGGGGAGATATGAGTTGGGTTAGGAGGATTTAAGGTAAAAAGAGAAGAGGTGAGAGGGGTAAAAGTCAGAAAGGGAGAGGGTAGTGTGAGGAGAGTGGGCCAAGATATAGGGTGAGAGACACGGACGGGGCTATCGCCGGTGCAGCCCTTTATCTCCTGGGGGCCCCAGTCTCAGCCTCCCCCCAGGCCATATCCCGACAGCTCTCGGTCCCTTGACCTCCTCCCCCATCCTGAGGGCGTCCTGCCTGCTGCCTGTCTTCCACAGTGCAAACAGGACCCCTGGGGGAGGAGCCAGGCTCAGAGGGAGGCACACACACACACAACAGGCATGGAAGGAGGGTCAGACACATACACAGGGAACGGAAGCACACTCACAGAACTTTGCGAGGGCCTTAGTTGCTGGCGAAGGCGCTCCAGGCCAGCAACTGAGGCCCTCGCTATGCGAGGGCCGCGGGCTCGCGCTGCTGCGGCTCGCGCAGAGGACGTCAGTTGGCATGAAGACATCATCACATCACATCACATCACATATATAGTTGTGAGCGTACGGGCCGTTGCGAGCCCGCAAGCGTGAGCAACGGCCCGTACGCTCACAACTATATATGTGATATATATATATATATATATATATATATATAGTAGACTCTCGGTTATCCGGCACCCACGAGGATTGGTAAATGCCTGATAAATGTAGTTTCTGGTTGCTTGACAGATACTATTAAAAGAGGCCTAGGTGCCTGTATGCTTTTTTGTGACAACCTGGCTCCTGGCATTTGTTGAGCCTTGTACATTGTAATTTTTATTTAAGTAAAGTAATAAAAATCTGGTTGCTTGAGAGTTCTGGTTGCTTGAGTTCTGGTTAACTGAGAGATTACTATAATATATATATATATATTTATATTTACATCTTGGGTGACCCTATATGGTTTAGCTCACAGCTTCATTGAGGTACACAAGCCCCTTCACCACAACAAGGTAGTGATCCAGAAGGATGAATTGCAAGTGACAAAATTGATTCATGGTTCTGGGAATTTAAAACCAAGCCTGATTAAGTAATTTCATGAATTATATCAAGCCTATGGTATTTGTTTCAAGCCGTTCTGCCAATTACTGCTAAGGGGTAGTGTACGTTAGTTCTCATATTTCCATGTAGGTGTCTGCATTTAGCTTCATAGGATATCAAATGTTACTAAAAATGCCAAGAAGCCGATTATGAGTCTTCTTTCATCCAACAATCTGCATGTTTGGAATACTTTTTAAAGAATTATAATGCTGTATATTTATCAAACAGGGTTACAGGGAGTAAGAGAAATTAAGCAAAGTTAAAACATAACATTTCACACATGATATGGTTTCTATGGGATATATTTATCAAGTAGGGATGAACTTTAACTCTTTTTAGTAAAAAGCCACTATAGAAAGTATTGGAAATGGGGATATTTAAGTCAATTTTATTAACCCAAATTATGTCCATTTCATAAATAAAACTTAACTAGCCACTTGCCCCAGCAAAAATGACGGCAAAAAAATATGAAGCCTCCCAATCCTGTTATTTGTCACAAAATGCGAGACTCTCATCCCCTCTAGCTTGCGGGCCTCGTGATGAGCGCCTTTGGTGCTCATTGCATGCCTTTCCCCCCTCTACTTAACGGGCCTCACGATAAGCACCTTCGGACCACATTGCAGACCTCGTCCAACCTGTAATTTTCGAGCCACGCGATGTGCAAGCCCGTCATTTTTAACAAAGCGTGACCGACAAACTCGCAATTACAACAACTATATATGTGATTTCGATCACATTGGCTAGTTTCCTTTTTGAAATTGTAAAAATGAAGTTAAAATTGGAGACATGGTATCACTTTTATACTCAAGTATAAGCCGAGTTTTTCAGCCCTTTTTATAAGGCTAAAAATGGCCCCTTTGGCTTATACTCAAGTCACTCTCACCCCTGTGTCTCTCTAACCCCCCCGTGTCTCTCTACCCCCCCCCCACGTGTCTCTCTACCCACGTGTCTCTTTCCCTCCCCCCTCCTCATCCTCAACCCCCCCTCCTTATTCTAAAAATCCCCCGGCACTCGGTATATGCTAATGACGTGGCACGCATTTGACGTCACATGCGCGCCGGGTCAAGAAGGAGCGGAGGCCGTAGGAGAAGCAGGTAAGTGAGGGGAAAGGGAGAGGGGGAGGTATTTAGGGGGGTTTAGAATAAGGAGGGGAGTTGAGAATGAGGAGGGGGGTTGAGGAGGGAGGTTGAGGTTGAGGAGGGAGGTTGAGGAGGAGGTTGAGGATGGGGGTGTTGAGGATGAGGATGGGGGGTTGAGGAGGGAGGATGAGGATGGGGGGGGGTTGAGGAGGGAGGTTGAGGGGGGGTTGAGGAGGGAGGTTGAGAAGGGGGGTTGAGGATAGGGGGGTTGAGAAGGGGGTTGAGGATGGGGGTTGAGGAGGGAGGTTGAGGATGGGGGGGTTGAGGAGGGAGGTTGAGGATGAGGAGGGAGGTTGAGGATGAGAATGAAGGTTAAGGAGGGAGGTTGAGGTTGAGGAGGGGGGTTGAGGAGGGGGTTGAGGATCGGGGGGTTGAGGAGGGGGTTGAGGATGGGGGGATTGAGGAGGGAGGATGAGGATGAGGGGGTTGAGGAGGGAGGTTGAGGAGGGGGGTTGAGGAGGGAGGTTGAGGAGGGGGGGTTGAGAAGGGAGGGTGAGGAGGGAGGTTGAGGATGAGGAGGGAGGTTGAGGATGAGGAGGGGGGTTGAGGATGAGGAGGGAGGTTGAGGAGGAGGAGCGAGGTTGAGGAGGGGGTTGAGGATGGGGGGGTTGAGGAGGGAGGTTGAGGATGGGGGGGTTGAGGAGGGAGGCTGAGGATGGGGGGTTGAGGAGGGAGGTTGAGGGGGGGTTGAGGAGGGAGGTTGAGGAGAGGGGTTGAGGAGATGGTTGAGGATGGGGGGGTTGAGGAGGGAGGTTGAGGATGAGGAGGGAGGTTGAGGAGGGGGTTGAGGATGAGGAGGGAGGTTGAGGATGAGGAGGGGGGTTGAGGAGGGGGTTGAGAAGGAGGAGGGGGTTGAGGTTGAGGAGGGGGTTGAGGAATGGGGGGTTGAGGATGTGGGGGTTGAGGAGGGAGGTTGAGGATGAGGAGGGAGGATGAAGAGGGAGGTTGAGGATGAGGAGTGGGGTTGAGGAGGGTGGTTGAGAATGAGGAGGGGGTTGAGGAGGTTGATAAGGGAGGGGGAAGAGACACAGGGAAGGGAGAGGGGGGAAGAGACACAGGGAAGGGAGAGGGGAGAAGAGACACAGGAGAGAGAGGGGTAGGGCACAAGAGGCTGCACTTTTCCCACCCTCGGCTTATACTCTAGTCACTCATTTTACCCAGTATTTTGTGGTAAAATAGGTGCCTCGGCTTATACTCGGGTCGGCTTATACTCGAGTATATACAGTAATTATTTTTGGCTGATTGCAAAAGCAGTTGACCCTAGTATCGCAGAAAGCTGCTTTACTTATTTTTAATTAAGAAAAGCACTAATTTTGGCTATATAAACCACACACAAGTAACAAGCCTTTCCCATTTTTAAACATACAATTTTATGGAAAAAAAACAAAAAAAAATATAATCTACTTTACCATGAAGTTGCATTTTTATTCAATTTGTAGCTCTTTAAAATACCATTGTAGCCTAAAATGTACAGTATACCGTAGTTTTTTTTTTAAGAACTAAGCATGATGTAAACTTTTAATACATATTATATACAGCTGTGTTGCTTCTACAGTTGGAACAAGACTAGAATTGCAGATAATCTCTGAGTGGCTTTATTTGAAATGTGGCGGTTCTTAGTGCCAGTGTTATTGATAGGACTAATGCAAATCACATTAGTTTACAATATACAGTTAAAAAAGCAGAAAAAAGTCAATACCTGCCCACAATCACAGTTGTGGATCTTACAAATGTTTGGGACGTTTTCAATGTTGGTCACGCACTTGCGGCCCTCGCTGGGCGCTCATCACGAGGCACACAGGACTTTAAAACAGCATAAACGTAAGCACAGAAGGCGCTCATGTCGATGGCCGCGATAGCTACTGGAAAACGTAGCACTTTGCCGCTAATCGCAAGGCACGCAGTTTACTAATTTAACGCCCGAAATCGTTTCAAGCGTGTAAGTCGAACCCCGCAAAAAACAGCAAAATAATAAAAAAATTATAATAACACACTCACAAACAGCACAGGGGGAGCCTGGGAGTGAGGTTGCAAACGAATCTGAGCCATATTTGGCAATATTTGTTGATCACAAATCGGCTGAGCAAGGAAAAAAATGGCAGCTGAAAAAACGTAAAACTTCTGAAACAGGTTCAAAATGAGGCTAAACAACGCCAAGCACGAAGGACTTAAATAAATGACAGCGAAGACAGTAACACACACGAACAACGCCAGGCACACGGGACTTTGAAAATAGAACCAACGGCAGTCGGCGTGCGCCACACTAAGATTCAGCAGACACACAGAGGAGAAAGACACAGGGAAGTGACAGGGGGGAGATGGTGGAAAGAGACACATGCCATTCCCAAGCACAAAAGTTGCAGGTTAACGAGGCCTGCAATGAGCGGCAAAGCCGCTCATTGCGGGGCTCGTGATGAGCGCTGAAGGCGATCATTGTGAGGTACGTACTGGGCGCTCATTGCGAGCCACGCGATGAGCACCGAAGATGATCATTACAAAGTATGATGCCCGTACAGTAGACGGAGGGAGAGGCTCACAATGACTGCCGATGGTGCTCATTGCGAGCCACATGATGAGCGCCAAAGGCGCTCGCGATGAGTGCCGAAGGTACAGCATTCCCAGCCTTAAAATTTTATTCCCATCATTTTTGACGGGAAAGTAGCTAGTAAGAAATAATTGCATGTAAAACCTAATAATATAATGGTTGTATTCATTTGTTTTTCTTTTCTAAAATAAATTGCCTTTTGTCATCTACATCATAAAAAGTCTGAAGATTAGACTACCGTGTCTCTTTATACTTCCTGTCAAAACCATGGTGCCTGTATGCATGATTTTTAGTTGCAGACAGTTTAGTGTTTGATAGCAGAACTTTTGTGTGCCCTTTTGTAAGGTCATAAGAGGCTGCAGCCATTGTTCTGCCACTCTCTAGTGCCAATCTACATTCACAAAGAAAAGGATTAAACCAAATTGGTTTACAGAAAATGCTATAAATAATGCAATGCATTTTTTTTTCATTTGCATGAATGTAGATTTATTTACAGTCCATAGAGTGAATATAAAGCATATACTTCAAGCAGTAAATTATACTGGATAGACATTCCACAAAATTAATGTGCAGAATCTTTTTATAATGTTTTCGTAAATGAAGGCTTCCTATATATATCTGACAGCTCATTTTATGTTTATCATATGCAGAAATTCTTGAAACATTACAGAGTGGCTGACAAGATAGATAGATAGATAGATAGATAGATAGATGTGAAGTATCGATTTGACTGGCAAACTAGTATGACATTTACATTGACATTATGACATCATGTTCTTCAGCCCACTTACTTAAAAGGTTAAAATTAATTAATTCACAATTTTCCTTTCATATGACTTATTTTATGATCATATAGACCATTGCAGAGTTAGATATAAGTTATGCACAACACAATTAGGCATCTATTATGCCTTTACATTTCACTCACCTCCTAATCTGTTTCTTTGTTGGCCTGTGTATACTGGATTTATGCATCACAAAAGAAAAGTTGCATTCAGCTCCTGTCAAGGACCTATGACATCACTACTGCGGGACCACCAGGATAGAAGGTCTGACATGCGTGTTTCGCAGTTGTTTTAACTGAGACCTGTAGAGGGAGGTAGAGGCATCATGCTTAAATGAGGTAAGTTGTTAATTAGGTGATTGGATTAATTAACTCTTATTTTGTTTTCCAGATAGAGCTGGTGCTGTAAAGATAAGATAGTAATGTTCTTAAGGTAAAGGTATAATATTCTTATAGTTACTTTACTAATTGATATTGGAGAGGACCCACATGTGGTTACAAAAATAATCTGTTAGTATGAATCTTCTCATTCCAAAGAGATTATAGATAAACTGTAAAGTTATTATTCTAATTTAATCCATTTGGGTATTCATCATAGTGATCCACTCTGTCTCAGATTTTAGTAACTCTAGTTACCTTTCCTTATGCCAAGGTCAGTCTTCTGTAAGACCCAGCATTTAACCACTGGTTTAGAATCATGTATCAGATTAAAATGTTTGGCCACTGATGTTAGGGTCTTTCCTTTACTCAGGTCGCTTGTACTGTTCCTGATGTTCCCCAGATGTTTGACTTGTCAGCGTCTGATTTCTTTGTATACCACTTGAGATCTGCAATTGAAGAATCCCTTTAAGCTGATTTCTTGCCACAACTATCAGTCGTGACATCTGGGGTATCCTTCCCCTGCCGGAGCTTCCTACTGCAGGGGAGGGGAATTCCTAATGATGGCACATAACCCTGCAGTATCAAGCTCTGGCAGGGGAAGGATAACAAACCTCTGAGCAATGCGATCCGGGACAGGGACTGCCGTGCACAAGTAAGAGGAGGAGGGTGAATGAAGTGCAGGGGGGCTTGAGAGGGGTGAATAGTGTGACAAGGGGCCCTGGGTGTTTTGAGGGATTGAATGATGCTCCTGAGGAAGCAGTGTTTTTTTAGAGGGGGGGTGAATGGTGCTGGCGAGGGGGCCCTGGGGTGCATATGGCTGCTGAGGGGGCCATGAGCAGTGAATATGGCTGCTGAGGGTCTAGGGGGATGAATGGTGCGATAAAGGAGCTCTGGGTTTCTTGGTGGTTGTGAATGACGCTGCTGAGGGAGCCCTGGGGGGTTGGGAAATGAATATTGCTGCCGAGGGGGCCTTGGGGAGGAGGGAGGTAAATATTTAGTTTGCCCCAGCCCATGTCCCCTAGGGCCCCCTGGAGCCCTTCACCCTCACCAGAACCACCACTCTTACCCTGATCGGCAGGAGTAAATCTCTGTGTGTCTTCTGCACCTACCCTCATGGTTGCAACAGTCCCAATGTCCGTGTGGTCATGACTATGTAACATCAAACAGTATTAACTATTGCCAGCCCAGGGCCATAAATTTAACAGTTTGATAGTCCAGTGGTCCACCTGGGCATAATAGGGACTATATGGAAAAATGGCATTTGGTTGCTGACAGTATTTATCTTAACCCGTATCACCAGACCCTAGTCAGCAGTGTTGAGTGCAGTGGTAAACACTATGCTAGTTTTCATGGATCACTGAACTGTGCAAAGTTTCCATTTGTTAAAAAAATAAAAGATAATAAGAATTCATATTTTTCTTATTTTTTTACTTGCAATAAATATTTATATAAAATAACATATATTAATCCATCAAATGGAAAAATTCATTTTAGTCAACATACATACAAATGGATTTATGATGTATGTCATTCTGATTAATGTTTCAATGAATGAAAAAAAGTTTAGACATCCTGTTTCTCTTTAAGGTGTAAGCTGACATGTTTGCCTTTGCAAAGAGTTTCAAATCACAGGCACACAATCTTAAAGTGTGCTAGACAGTTCCCCAGCTGTGAGATGAAACTTTATGCAAGGAGGAACTTAGCAGACTTTCAGCCCTACGTTTTAAACTAGCCCCATAACATAGCATGATGTTAACATGCAGGACGGCCGAGAATAGGCTACGGGTTGAGAAACGTTTAACTTCGCGGACGTCAATCCTTTGATCTTTCAAGCCCGTAACTGCTAAGTTTTCAATTTAGCTATTAAATTGCTAAGAAGTCACCTGCGAGCTAGCCCTTAACACGCGAATGGAGCCCAAAGCCCTACGAGTGCACGAGAGGCCCCGCAAGGGGGGTAAAGTCCAATACGTAGCACACTACTGTACATTTATTTAAAGGGAAAATGATGTTAGGTCTTAGAATTAATAGCACAACATTCTCAAGCCTGCAAAATGTATTCTATTGCCTCAAGCCGCAATTTACGTCTTAGAGTCTCCACTCGTAAGTAGAATTTCAAGGGGGGGGGGGGGGGGTGATCATATGACCTGACAATATTTAAGCAAGCCCTTAATTTACTAATAAATAATTCCATCATCATGACGTCAGTAAAATATAGAACGTAGACGTAATCTGCAATCGGAGGCTACGAATTAATGAGAGACAAAAAGTAATACTTGCCAATCGGGCTTGCAAAAAAATGCATTAGATCATCTGTTCTAGTCCATGTGGGTTTCATAATATATATTAATCCCTTGAGTCCCGGCATCGATATTACTCAGAAATAACATAATAATATTTTTTAACCTCTTAAACGGTAATCCTGAGCGTGACTCTGGGTTAATTTTCCCTTCCTAAATCGGTAACCCAGAGCCACGCTCAGGGTTACTGCATGGAGGATGTGGAGGGGGCCCAGTGTTGCCAAAATTGCCTGCCCCCCCTCAGCACACTATTCCTCCATCTCCATTCTCCTCATCCTTGCCCCATTATCATCCTCCACCCCCCTGATCCACTTTCTCCTCCTTCCCCCGTGATCCTCCTTCTCCTTCCCCCTTATACTCCTCCTCACTTCCCTCTCCAGACCCTATCCCCCTCTCTCCTTACTTTTTAACTGGATTCGATGAGCTGCCTGCTCATCTCTTCCCCAGCAGCATGTCTTCTCACTGCCCGGTATATGCTAATGACGTGACGTCCCTTGCCCCCCCTTATTATCCTCCTCTTCCTTCTCCTTCCCCCTAACCTCCTCACTTCCCTCTCCAGTCCCTATCTCTCTCTCTCCTTACTTTTTAACTGAATTCCACGGAAGATGAGGATGTGGAAGGAGGGAAGGGAGAAGGAGAATAAGTGGGGAAGGAGGAGGATAAGGGGGAAGGAAAAAGAAGGAGGATGATTAGGAGGGAGGAGGATACGGGGAAAGGGAGGAGGGGAAGGGAGGTGATTAGAGAGGGGAGAAGTGAGGAGGATAGGGGGGAGGATGAGGAGGGAAGGGGGAAAGGGAGGAGGATAAGGGGGAAAGGGAGGTATGATTATGTCAGTATTTTTTTATGTACCACTTTAACATTCTAAATACTGACATAATCATACCTCCAGGCTGGTTAATTGTGGGTTTTCAGACTGTTCTGCAATTAAATCTAATGTCTTTCCAAGCCTTCCCATGCTTTTAAAGCACAGTATTGTGTGTTTATTAGCTGCTACAATTCTAATAAGTGTTTGAAAAGCCATTTCGAGTCCTTTTTAGACAGTTTTTTGACAGACATATTTTTGACAGAAACTTGACACTTTTTAAGTTGCCTGTCAGACTTAATTTGCAAGCTAGACTACAGGTCTAATAGAATATCAATTTTGTGTAACTTTAATTATTTAGAGCTCCTAATGTTTGAGCTGTACTAAAACCAATGGAGTTCTAAGCCAGAATTTGACTGGCCTGTAGTTATTGTGGGCAGCTAACGCGTAATCAGATTGCGAGTAGCTAAGAGAATATGTGGCAATTTTAAAAGTGGTTTTAAGTGTGTATAAATGTATGATTTGGGCAATAAAATAGGGTCCTTTATTACAATTTTAACAGAAATAAGGGTTTGTTCAATTACTAGGGGCATCATTAAATTAGCCCTCTTAGTTCCCTCGGTCCTCGCAAAAGGCAGTTTTTTGCTGGTTGCGAGGACCAAATCTCAATACTTCCCTCGCAGCCTGCTTTGCTAGATGATTCCGAAAAATGGCTGAGAATAAGCTCAGAGAGAGCTACGGAGTAACATGCAGCTTTAAATCTCTGAGGTGAATCTCGCACCTCGGAAGAATCCCTACTGACACAAAAAAGTGCTAGCAAGGAATCCTAAATCACATACGTGCTGCCTCGGAGCAACCGTGTGATGCTCCCCCCTGCTCCCTAAACACATCCCAATGCTGCAAGGGTCCCTATCAGGACCCCTGCAGCGCCCCCCCCCCCCCCCCACACACACACACAATAGCCCCTTTCAGCTGGGGTCCCCAATCGGCATAGATCAGGCCCCCACTGCATTTAAAACTTTTAAATTCCCCACCTCGGCTCCTTAAAGGGGCCGCAGCACACTATTAGCAATCCTGGCCGCTGCACCTAAAATTAACCCCCCTCTATGCTGGGGGTCCCCATTGGGACCCCCGAAGTGTCCCCACATTAACTCCTTGCTGTAGGGGTCTACATTAACCCCTTGCAGTGGGGGTCCCCAATTGGCACCAATCGGGACCCCTCTGCATTTAAAATTTCCTTCCTTGCAGGTCTTTAAAGGACCATAAAGGCCCTGAAAGGACTCGCGCTAAAATATATTAACCCCAGGCAACTAAAATTAACCCCATAACTCATGGGGGTCAATACAGACCCCCATAAGCACTTAATTAACCCTGTCACTCATGGGGGTCAATACAGACCCCCATAAACCCATAATTAACCCGATAACTCATGGGGGTCAATACAGACCCCCATAAGCCTTAATTAACCTATAACTCATGGGGGTCAATACAGACCCCCATAAGCCCATAATTAACCCTGTAACTCATGGGGGTCAATACAGACCCCCATAAGCCTTAATTAACCCTTTAACTCATGGGGGTCAATACAGACCCCCATAAGCTCTTAATTAACCCTGTCACTCATAGGGGTCAACACAGACCCCCATAAGCTCTTAATTAACCCTATAACTCATGGAGGTCAATACAGACCCCCCATAAGCCTTAATAACCCTATAACTCATGGGGGTCAATACAGACCTCCATAAGCCCTTAATTAACCCTGTCACACATGGGGGCAATACAGACCCCCATCAGCCCTTTACTTAACCCTATAACTCATGGGGGTCAATACAGACCCCCATAAGCCTTAATTACCATATAACTCATGGGGGTAAATACAGACCCCCATAAGCCCTTAATTAACCCTATAACTCATGGGGGTCAATACAGACCCCCATAAGCTTTAACCCTATAACTCATGGAGGTCAATACAGACCCCCATAAGCCTTAATTAACCCTATAACTCATGAGGGTCAATACAGACCCCCATAAGACCTTAATTAACCCTGTCACTCATGGAGGTCAATACAGACCCCCATAAGCCTTAATCATCCCTATAACTCATGGGGGTTAATACAGACCCCCATAAGCCCTTAATTAACCCTATAACTCATGGGGGTCAATACAGACCCTCATAAGCACTTAATTAACCCTGTCACTAATGGGGGTCAATACAGACCTCCATAAGCCTTAATTAACCCTATAACTCATGGGGGTCAATACAGACCCCCATAAGTTCTTAATTAACCCTGTCAATCATGGAGGTCAATAAAGAGCACCATAAGCCTTAATTACACTATAACTCATCAGGGTCAATACAGACCCACATAAGCCTTAATTAACCCTATAACTCATGGGGGTCAATACAGACCTCCATAAGCCCTTAATTAACCCTATCACTCATGGAGGCAATACAGACCCCCATAAGCACTTAATTAACCCTATAACTCATGGGGGTCAATACAGACCCCCATAAGCCCTTAATTACCCTATAACTAATGGGGGTCAATACAGACCCCCATAAGCCTTAACCCTATAACCCATGGGGGTCAATACAGATCCCCATAAGCCTTAATTAACCCTATAACTCATGGGGTTCAATACAGACCCCCATAAGCTCTAAATTATCCCGTCACTCATGGGGGTCAATACAGACCCCCATAAGCCCTTAATTAAGTCTGTCACTCATGGGGGTCAATAAAGACCCCCATAAGCATTAATTAACCCTATAACTCATGGGGGTCAATACAGACCCCCATAAGCCTTAATCAACCCTATAACTCATGGGGGTCAATACAGACCTCCATAAGCTCTTAATTAACCCTGTCACTCATGGGGGTCAATACAGACCCCCATAAGCCCTTAAATACCCAATAACTCATGGGGATCAATACAGACCCCCATAAGCCTTAATTACCCTATAAATCATAGGGGTCAATACAGACCTCCATAAGCCCTTAATTAACCCTGTCACTCATGTGGGCAATACAGACACCCATAAGCCCTTAATTAACCCTATAACTCATGGGGGTCAATACAGACCCCCATACGCCTTAACCCTATAACTCATGGGGGTCAATACAGACCCCCATAAGCCTTAATTAACCCTATAACTCATGGGGGTCAATATAGACCCCCATAAGCTCTTAATTAACCCTGTCAATTATGGGGGTCAATACAGACCCCCATAAGCCCTTAATTAACCCTGTCACTCATGGAGGTCAATACAGACCCCCATAAGCCATAATCAACCCTATAACGCATGGGGGTCAATACAGACACCCATAAGCCCTTAAGTTAACCCTTTAACTCATGGGGGTCAATACAGACCCCCATAAGCCCTTAATTAACCCTGTCACTCATGGAGGTCAATACAGACCCCCATAAGCCCTTAATTAACCCTATAACTCATGGGGGTCAATACAGACCCCCATAAGCCTTAACCTTATAACTCATGGGGGTCAATACAGACCCCCATAAGCCTTAATTAACCCTATAACTGATGGGGGTCAATACAGACCCCCAGAAGCTCTTAATTAACCCTGTCACTCATGGGGGTCAATACAGACACCCATAAGCCCTTAATTAACCCTGTCACTCATGGAGGTCAATACAGACCCCCATAAGCCTTAATCAACCCTATAACTCATGGGGGTCAATACAGACACCCATAAGCCGTTAAGCTAACCCTTTAAATCATGGTGGTCAATACAGACCCCCATAAGCACTTAATTAACCCTGTCACTCATGGGGTCAATACAGACCTCCATATCCTTAATTAACCCTATAACTCATGGGGGTAAATACAGACCCCCATAAGTTCTTAATTAACCCTGTCACTCATCAGGGTCAATACAGACCCCCATAAGCCCTTAACTAACCCTGACACTCATGGGGGTCAATACAGACCACCATAAGCCTTAATTAACCCAATCAGTCCCATAAGGGTCTATTAAGACCCTCATAGGACAATTATATAGGACTAATTACATAAAATTAAAAAAAGAATCACAACCCCCCCCCCACACACACACACTACATAAAAATAAAAAAAAAGCTAAGGTACATAAAATATAAAAAAGAATCACAACCGCCCCACACTACATAAAATAAAAAAAGCTAACGCACAAAAAATAGAAAAAAGAATCACAACCCCCCCACACACCACATAAAATAAAAAAAGCAAATGTACATAAAATATAAAAAAGAATCACAACCCTCCCCCACACTACATAAAATAAAAAAACCTAAGGTACATCAAATGAAATAAAAGAATCACCTCCCCCCACACTACATAAAATAAAAAAAGCTAATGTACATAAAATGAAAAAAAAAAATCACAACCCCCCTCACACTACATAAAATAAAAAAAGCTAATGTACATAAAATAAAAAAAAGAATCAGACCCCCCCCCCACACTACATAAAATAAAAAAAGCTAATGTACATAAAATAAAAAAAAGAATCACAACCCCCACACACTACATAAAATAAAAAAAGCTAATGTACATAAAATAAATAAAGAATCACACCACCCCCCACACTACATAAAAAAAAAAAAAATGTACATAAAATAAAAATAAGAATCACAACCCCCCCCACACACTACATAAAATAAAAAAATCTAATGTACATAAAATAAAAAAACACTATGTAAGACAAAAAAAGAATTACAAACCTGCAAAGGAATACACAAATACACATAACGATCATGAATACATCATAAATATACACATAACTACATGGCATTTCCCCCTATCTATACCTAACCCCCAATCTAAACACCCCCCTGTCTATACCTAACCCCCAATCTAAACACCCCCTATCTATACCTAACCCCCAATCTAAACACCCCCCTGTCTATACCCAACCCCCAATCTAAGCTAAAATAGAATAAATAAAACCACTTACCTTTGCAGATGTCCCTTCTGATGACACCCCCTACGAAAAAAAGAAACATCAGATTATTCCAACAATAAACATTACATATAATAAATAGATATCACAAATACAGTATTAAACTTACCTTTCCAGCATGCCCCATGTCCATCTTCATCTGTTCTCCGGCTCGGCCCCTGAAAAAAAGATAGATAACATTAGTATAACACAAACACAACATACACAACATTAAACGCAAAAGAAAATAAATATAAAGATTACACATTGAAAACTTACCTGTCCCCGATGTCCCCGGCCTTCTTCTCTTCTGTCCCGGCTTGGCCCTTGCTTAATCCGCATTCCATTTAAAAAAAAAAAAAAGAATGGAGGTCCGCACTTGCAGACATCCCCGACGTTAATGAGCCTCCTAGAGCCTTTTCCAGAAGGAAATAGGCAATGGCGCCTTCTGATTGCCTGAAAACGCTGTCTATGAAATTTCAGCCAATCAGAAGGCGCCAATGTGTGAGCCAATCAGGATGGTATACACCCCTATCTCCCAACTGCCAATCAGAAGGTGCAGATGCCTTTAGCCAATCCCCCAGTGGGGGTGTATCCCATTGTGATTGGCTGAAAGCAATAGTGCCTTCTGATTGGTTTAAAAAAGATTGATAGCTCCTTCAGCCAATCAGAATGGGAGATAGGGGTGTATCCCATCCTGATTGGGGGTTAGGTATAGATAGGGGGGTTTAGATGGGGGGTTAGGTATAGACGGGGGGTGTTTAGATTGGGAGTTAGAAATAGATAGGGGGAAATGTCATGTAGTTTTGTGCATATTTATAATGTATTCATGATTGTTATGTGTATTTGTGTATTCCTTTTCAGGTTTGTAATTCTTTTTTTATTTTATGTAGTATGCGGTGGGGGTGATTTTGTTTTTATTTTATGTACCTTAGCTTTTTTTATTTTACGTAGTGTGGGGGGGGGTTGTGATTCTTTTTTTTATTTTATGTACATTAGCTATTTTTATTTTATGTAGTGTGGGGGGGTGTTGTGATTCTTTTCTTTATTTTATGTAATAAGTAGGGTGGGGGGTTTAATAGGGGGTTAGGTAGGTTGTGTTACGGTCCTTTAAGGACCCGCGAGGCGGGAAATGTAAAAATGTAAATGCAGCGGGGTCACGATCGGTGCCGATCGGGGACCCCCGCTGCAAGGGGTTAATGTGGGGGGGCTGCAGGGGTCCCTATAGACTCCTGCAGCAAGGGGTTAATGTGGGGACGCTGCTTGGGTCCCTATGGGGACTACCAGCATAGATGGCGGTTAATTTTAGGTGCCGCAGCCGGGATTACTAATAGTGTGCCGCAGGCCCTTTAAGGACCTGAGGAATTTAAACGTTTTAAATGCAGCGGGGGCCTGATCTATGCCTATCGGGGACCCCCGCTGCAAGGGGTTAATGTGGGGGTTCTGCAGGGGTCCCTATGGACCCCTGCAGCAAAGGATTAATGTGGGGACACTTCGGGGGTCCCGATGGGTACCCCCAGCATAGAGGGGGGTTAATTTTAGGTGCCGAGGGGGTAGTTGGAGTACCCCCCAGGGCAGGGCTTATGTTAGGGACTGCTGCGGAGGTCCTGTTCAGGAGCCCTGCAACAATTGATGAGGTGATTAGTAATAGAATCAGATAGTGAAAAAGATTCTGTCCAGATAAAACTTCCAACAGCCCCCAGGACAGGTCCTCTCTCACCACACTAGGAGGTGTAGAGTAGTAGATTTGCCAGAGCCTGCAGATCTGAAGTTCATATGCAAGTTTAGAAGTTATAGTTGTTTTTCCCCCTCAAATGCTGCTTTTATTTCTAATCAGTTATTAAATATAGAAATTAATCCATATTGCATGGACACTACAATGATCCTGTAATTATAAAGAATCAAGAAAAAAAGCAAATGTTTATATATAACCTATTTAAACTCAGCAGCTCAAAATTAATAACTTTTCATACGCTGAATGTACTTATGGTTTTAATTTAAAGTCTGTTGCACAGAAGGGAAGAAAAAAAGCAGCTTATGTCTAGTATAATCTTTTTCCATATTTATACTTCTGTCAAATGATACAGTAACCTACTGAATTTTTATTTCCTAGCAAATAGACAATTTCATTTTGTGTGGGACATTTTAATATCACAGATAAATCCATATTACAACTCAGCTTTAACTTATAACAATGTTTTGTTCATTCCAATGGCACCTTAAAAAAAAGCAGATAACTAAAAAAAAACTTTATACAGTTTAATACTGTCACTAAGAAAAAAGTAATATCATCTTTATACATCAATATTTAGCTAACTCTGTATAGCAGTTTTTCCCAAAGAAAGTATGTGTCAGGAACAGACCGAAGATGGATTGAATGAACTCCAGCCCTGTTACTAGCTATAAAGAATTCAGATGGATAGTCCATGGTTGGGCAGACCCAACATGTCCTTATCATAGAAACCAAGTACATGAAGGGTAAAAACCTTGGCAAAGAGAGTAGAGCACTTGGCTTTAACCAATCTTGCGGACACTTTATGTTTATTCTCCAAAAGTGTGCAGGTGGTGGTGTAGTTTTCCGTGGGTCCGGTGTAAGCATCAGCTTTGGCCTGATGGACTGGTAGAACATAGGTAAGATACACAGATTGCAGCATAATGGTACACTAATAAATACTTTTTTTCAGATGCAACAAACTAAAATGCTTCCAGAGTCCCATTAATCCATAATCTGGCCATGCAAATGATAGTGGAAGCACTTACTGTACATGAATCATGTAAATTAAATTTAATGGATTACAAAACTCTTGAAAGTGTTTTTTCATGTTCAATTAAAATAATATATATTATTTGATTGCTCTTCTAGAAAGCAAAACTCCACATTTTCCCCAAATAGTTGACAAATCAGATGTTCAAGACTAGTTTTAAGAAATCTTTGACTAATTTAGCAAGCATAGTCAGATTTCAACCAACCTGTATTTATTTCCCCTTATTATAAGAGGAACAGCACTATCAATTACAAAGGGGAGAACCACCAAACTATGTACAGTACATTATTTGAGTTTACAGAAGAAAATACAACTACTCCAATCATTTTAGATCTCCTGTGATCAATGTTCTGTGCTTTTTGCCAGTTTGCCAGTTGCTTTCCACAACCTGAGTACCTTTACTGTGAAGAACCAATTTCTTCCTTGACGATTAAATAGTTTTTTTCCAATTTAAAGTGAGTGACCTCTTGTCCTTTTATTCAGAGTAATGGTTAACGTGATAAAACCTTATATTTACCCTAGGTGAAACATTAAACTATGATTATTCATGAATAATTATAAGACATGACTTTTAAAATACAGCAATACCCCGTTTAGCGCTTCACATGTGTTCCTGCATGCAAGAGCGCTAGGTGAAAGATCACTTGACCAGGCATCTTATCTTCATAGAGTTCAGACAGCACTATGGCAAATTGGGGAGCGCTGATGAGGATTTAAAGGGCTAAACAAGATATGGCAAGGTTTAGCGCTAATCAGAGTATTACATTGAAAAAGAGTGCTATAGCGAACCAGTGCTCAAAGGCTTAGCATTAAGGGGGGGTATACCTGTATGACTTGGACAGTAGAAAGCACAGCTTTTCCTAATAATCTTATGGAGCATTTAGGGGTCAAGAGTTTGACAGATGTCAAAGATACAGAGGGTATAACCAACAAGGTCTCTGCACCTGCATGCAAATATCAACACATTATCTGCTACTACCTAAAACTATGTATCTATTATAGACATGCAAATCACAACTTTTCTTCAGCCTCACAACACACATTTGTTTTCATAGAAAAGCTATTAATAGCTAAAAAACCTGTAGTCTCTGAGTGCGTGTGCAAATGTCCTGGATGAAATGCTAACAGATGACGGAGTGCTGTGATTTTTCATGCCAGACCTGCATTCAAATTGCAAATTTTCCTGACTAAGAAGGAAGCCCTGTAACAACACAGGTTTTGTTTATACGTAGATCATACGTTGCATGTAACAAATAGCAATCTCCAGTAAATGGTGTTAATGGCTATTCCGATGTTGCGATTTACTAGACTGTACCTATTGCATGCAAACACCAAACCACATAAACTGTTATGAAAAATATAGATAAATGATTTCAGTTTAAAAAAAGGCAGAAGTGCAGAATGATACCTCACTTTAACCAGATGCAAATAATAATACACAGTTCCATTCAGAATGCTAGCTATCAATGCAGGAATGTATTTAGGTTTCACACAGGTCCATTCAGATTTGTGTGCCCCTCTGCCAACAGCCATGTAATTACTCCTCCTTTCCCCTTGCTATATCGAATACCATAGGTTTATATGTCTGTATGTATATATACAGTATACCAGCAAATGTCAGATATATTTACCAATACAAATGTCACTGCATATAGACTTTTTTTTTTGCATATACATAAATTATTTCATGGCTCAGCACCAGTATCTTCCGGCAGCCAACTGCCTCTTTGAAAATGTACAACCCTTGGCCTGAGCCTTGTGGGCCGAGACATAAATACACCACTTAATCAAGGTATTAGCCACACCTGAAAGTCAGAAATTCCAGTTATTAGAAAATGTTTTCTGATTATCTGTTTGCAATCATTAATTTATTGAAGGCTGTACTTCTATTTCCTTCACTTTGATGTTCAAGGAATATTAGAAGCAGTAAATCAAACTAGCAGCTCTGCCTTCCGTTATCTAATTACCTCAGGAGTCTTACATCAAATGAATTCAATCATCTTCAAAGAAGTAGCATGTAATTACTGTAAATATTATAAATATTGTGTTTATATATACAGAAAGCGATGGGCATAACATTCACCTGGACATCTCAGCATACATATTTATCAATGATACATTGTTCCCTATATATTGTTTTGCCTTGAATGTTCCATTGTGTTACAGTGCCTTGCAAAAATATTCACCCCCCTTGACTTTTTACCTTTTTACTTAGCCTTAAATTCAATGTTTTGTTAATCTGAATTTTATGTGATGGATCAAAACACATTAGTCTATGTTAAGTGAAATAAGAAGAATATATATATAAAACATTTTTTTAGAAATAGAAAACAGAAAATTGGCATGTGCGTATATATTCACGCCCTTTGTTATGAAGCCCATAAAAAGCTCTGGTACAACCAATTACCTTCATAAGTCACATTATTAGTGAAATGATATCCACCTGTGTGCAATCTAAGTGTCACATGATCTGTCATTACATATACACACCTTTTTTGAAAGGCCCCAGATGCTGCAACACCTAAGCAAGAGGCACCACTAACCAAACACTGCCATGAAGATCAAGGAACTATCCAAACAAGTAAGGGACAATGTTGTTGAGAAGTCCAAGTCAGGGTTACGTTATAACACAATATCCAAATCTTTGATGATCCCCAGGAGCACCATCAAATATATCATAACCAAATGGAAAGAAACTAGCACAACAGCAAACCTGCCAAGAGACGGCCGCCCACCAAAACTCACGGACCGGGTAAGGGGGGCATTAATCAGAGAGGCAGCACAGAGACCTAAGGTAACCCTGGAGGAGCTGCAGAGTTCCACAGCAGAGACTGGAGTATCTATACATAGGATGACAATAAGCCGCACACTCCATAGAGTTGGGCTTTATGGCAGAGTGGCCAGAAGAAAGTCATTACTTTCAGCAAAAAACAAAATAGCACGGCATGTTCTGTAAATTAAATGATGCAAATCCTCAAACAAACCATGTTAATTCCAGGTTGTGAGGCAACAAAACCCCAAACATGCCAAGGGGTGGTGAATACTTTTGCAAGGCACTGTATCTATACATTTAATTATGGAGTGTTCTGTTGTAAAATATGTGTATTTTTGTTAAACACATTGAGGAGAAGAACGTCTATGGGTCCAAATAAGCTGTTCCAAGGCAGATTAAAGGCCATTGTAGCTTAGGAAAAACTTCAGTCTTGTGGGGTATGCAATAAACTAACATTAGCAATTGAATTAGCTAGGAGTGTAAAACCATTTAGATAAAGTTTTTCCTTGTCTGGCTTCAGTACTTCCTGCAAGCTTGAAGCCTGGGGTATGTTTATTTTATATATCAGTGAAAGGAAATGTGGGGGAAGAAGGAACAGGAAGGGGGAGTGCTATTTGTTATATCATTGGAGCTTGTAGTATTTTACACCTACCCCTTTCTTCTGCACATGCTCAGAAGCAGGCAGTTGCAAGGTTAACAACAAACCCTGTTCCTGCAGATGTGTAAATACCTATCATATATAGGCAACATTTACCAAAATATCATGGATGCCTATATGGACCCGCAGAAAACCTACTTTTTTTCCAAATATATATATAATTTCAGAGATATTTTAAAAATGTTGCCTATCTAATTCTTATTTTATTCAAACATATATGTTTTCATCATGCAGTCAATAACCTGTCTACACAATTAGTAAAAAGGAGTTACTATGAATTCAAAGAATGTCAAATGTTACAGAGAACAAATTCCAAAGCATTCAAAAGCATTACTTCAGTAACAATAATTTACTTTAATAACTATCTACATAGTAAATATAAACCTCTCAACAGTGAAGCAGAATGCATCTTGGTTTAGAGCTTTTCACTTCTAATTTGTGTCAATAAGTAAAGCTTATAGGATCAATGTACTTTATGAAATGATTTAATATGGAATGGAGAGGGTGTATTTATTCTTCATATTTGCAGTTAACCTATCTTGGTATAATCATTAGGCGCCTGCTAGTCAGGTTGACATACGGTTAATAGTATGCTGAATTCTCTACATCAGGTTTATAAATCTCTAATCATGAAAGGTTGGAGCCAGTCTACACGTGAATGAGTCACCAGTTGACTTACCTGTATATAGTTTTCTAAATACATTGAGAAAGTATTTCCTCCTGCTTATTCCTGCTTATTATGAACGTTTATTTAGATTCCCCTCTTTTCTTCATATGAATATTCAAACATATATGGCAACAATCAAACTGCAAAGTGTTGAGATTTTTGTATGCTCAGTATGCAAGTTAATTATATTAGGTCCACTCACCATGAATGCATAATGCTTTGCACTCGTGGGTGTCTCGTCTTGAGCACATGCAGCAATGTTCTTGTTTAACCTTGTTGTAGTTTTATGATTTTATTGTATCTAGGCCTAACACTCAGCTAGAACTAATTCTGAGTTCTACCTCCTGGACAATTTATATATGAATCTACCCGTGCCGATCATACTACGCTACAGTGGCTCACTTTCTCCCATGGATAGAGTATTCAACGGTGCCAAAGTTACTTACAGATCAATAGATGGATCTTTTGGTGAGCCAGCAGGTTAAAAGGAAACATGGAACTGAACAAGGACCAGCTTTCTTCATCTTGACAACAATCACTTAGGCCCTCATTCAATTGGGATTTGGCTAATTGAATAAGGCTCAAAATAAGCACATAACATATTTTTTTTAAAGAAGTTTTTAGTTAGTGAAAACCTTGTTTTTGGATAGATGCTTACTAACTAAAAACTTCTTTAAAACATATATGTTATGTGCTTATTTAGACCCCTATTCAATTGGCCAAATTGCAAATGAATGAGGGCCTATGTCTTCTGAGTCAGACTAATGTCAAAGCACAGCCACCAGCACACACACACACAAACACAACTCAATGTTTTTGAGATCAATATACTAAACACTTTTTGCTTTATTTTATTATTTAATTATTGCAATGCATTGGTATTTTTACTTTTATCTATTCAAAGATATTTATTACTTTACTAGTAACTTGCCCGTCAAAAATAACGGCAATAAAATTTGAAGCCTGGCAATGTGTTTGCCACATATTGCGAGAATCTCCACCCACCTCTAACCTGCCTGCCTCACGATGAGCACCTTTGTTGGCCATTGCAAGCCTCTCAATGAGCGCCTTTGGTGCTCATTGCAAGCCTCTCCCCCCTCTACTTTATTTGACCTAACGATGAGCGCCTTCGGCGCCTATCATGAGCCTCCCAATGAGTGCCTTTGGTGCTCATTGTGAGCCTCTCCCCCCCTCTACTTCCTCTCCCTCCCCTGTGTCTCTTCCCCTCCTTCTCTGTGTTGCTTCCCCCCCTTCTCTGTGTGTTTTTACTCCCTCCCTTGTTTCTCCTTCCCCCATCTCCCCCTCTCTGTCTCTTCACCCCCTGTCTCCCACCACTGTTTCTCTCACTCCCCTGTGTTTATCCCCCCTTCTCCCTCCCCTGTGTCTCTTCCCCCCCTCCTTCCTCCCCTGTGTCTCTCTTCCTGACTCCTCTCCCTCCCCTGTGTCTCTTCCCCTCCTCCTCTCCCTCCCCTGTGTCTCTCTTATCCCCTCCTCTGTGTCTCTCTTCCCCCTCCTCTCCCTCGCGTGTCTCTCACCCCCTCCTCTCCCTCCCGTGTCTCTCACCCCCTCCTCTCCCTCGCGTGTCTCTCACCCCCTCCTCTCCCTCCCGTGTCTCTCACCCCCTCCTCTCCCTCCCGTGTCTCTCACCCCCTCCTCTCCCTCCCATGTCTCTGACCCACTACTCTCCTCTACCTCCCATGTCTCTCACCTCACGCTTGTGCCCCCACTCCTCTCCCTCCCATCATGTCTCTGAAGTTTGTGCTGTGGCCGCTTGTGCGCCGGCCTCCCGTGGGGGCCCCCACTGCTCGTGCGTGAACCCCTAAACCCCCCCTCACACTTTGCGAGGGGCGGAAAGTGTGACAACAACTTGCAGATTGACAACTATTATATGTGATTAATATTTATTACTTTTTATAAATGTAAACCTAAATCAAATTTAACTTGGAAAGGTTAACAGTGGGCTTGGGTCTGCTGTGATCTGGAAACATTCATCAGCAGATATACTTACAAATAAAGCCTACTTGGCAGTGGATGGTGATTATATAGCAGCATTATTCTTTAGCCTCTGTTATGACCATAATTCAGTGATTCATTTAGGTTATGAATACTAAAACACATAGCATGTACAACAAATGATCTTCCGGTGTACACTATCTCTATTGTAGATCCTTTTAGAAACTTTGCATAGGAGTTTTCATATGGAATCATAATAAAACAAAAAGTGCAAAGTAATCATGACCAATAGCAAACTACATTTATATTATATGAAAGGCACTCTTTTGTAGAGAACCTAAATACGAATAACAAATTATGTTGTTTTTTTTCAGAAACAGAAATGTATTTGTTTAGTAGTACAAGAGGTTAAATGATGAGTTTTGCTTTGAAACATTACCCATAATCCCTATTGGTTTTTGAGGCAGGTGGATTTGACTGCAAGCCATGGACCTTTGCAAAGGTTTGTATTTTTTCCTTCATTACATCTGTACAAATATTTATTTGCTTATGGTTACAGAAGATTTTGTGTGGTTAATTTGCATTCCCAGCTGGCATATTTCCATTGTAAACTAAAAAAAAATGTAAAGAAAATGAAAAAGAGATTTTTGATTATATGGGTTGTTGGAAAAATACACAAATATTCTGCAAAACACAATTTTAACATGCAAAAAGTATTGTATGAAATATATTTAAAAATTGTGCTCCTATTAAATTGGCAGTGTTTTTAGAGTTGTTCTTTCATATCACACACATTGGCTAAACCATTCAGTGTTTTTACAATCATGGTCTATGTAAATACTTCTTTTATTTGTTAATACATCTTTATATTGCCAGTTGTGATATTGCTTTGTGGGAAATCAATAGAAATGCATGTTTGTACTCAAGTGTACAGATATATAACTCTACAATAACATTTAAATAATGATTGTAGTTGTACAAATGGTTAAAGCTATTAGTAAGAAATTATTTTATATGCTGTCCACTCAAACATGTATGCATTAATAGTGTTAAACTGAAATGATTACATTAGTATATGTGAAACTGAACATTCAAAATATTTCAAACCTGTACCTGTTGGCTTGTCTAGGCATCTGGAGGTTTCAGTTGAGATATATGATAACCATAATAATGCAATGAAGGTCCAAAAGAAGGGGGTTGAATGCCCTCATTAGTACACAAGTCCTCCTATTGACTACCCCTGTTCTGGTAAAGGTATAGCTATTATTATTATTAGCATTTTAAAAAAGCACCAACCATTTCTACAATGATATACACTTACAGAAAATAACAATACAAATGAAAACATTCTACAGTAAAGTATATAGTTCAGGGCAGGAGTCTGTTTCTGCCTAGGCCCATAACTCAGGCATAGGGCAGCACACATTGAAATATATTTCTTTATGCATAGACATGTCTATAAGCAGTTATATTTCTGTTTGTAAGTGAGCTAATCTGACATACTATAAACACTTATGATTTCAGATAAAGGAAGGGGAAAAAAAGAATTGCAAGTGGGGCAAGGGTGCCAGGGATGTAACAAACAGGTGGATGGGGGGTCAAACCCCACCTGATTATATGGTTACAGAAAGAGAAGAGTTTGTTGTTATATATTTACAATAATGCCTATCTCCCCTACAGGTACTGTAGGTCATTTTTCCGTGGTGTCTAGCAGCAGGAAAGAGATCACAGCTTGCATCTCATGAGACTTGGCTATCAGAATTATCCAGGCAGCCAAAGGTAGAGTGAGGGGGAGGTACTGGGGAGGAAGAGGAAGATATTGCTACTAAACACAAGGGATAAGGTACTTACCGTATATACTCGAGTATAAGCCGACTCGAGTATAAGCCGAGGGTGGGAAATGTGCTGCCCCCTTTGTCCCTCTTGTGCCCTCTGTGTCCCCCTCTCTCTCCGTGTCTCTTCTCCCCTCTCCCTTCCCTGTGTCTCTTCCCCCCTCCCTTATCACCCTCCTTAACCTCCCTCCTCATCCTTAACCTCCCTCCTCATCCTCAACCTCCCTCCTCATCCTCAACCTCCCTCCTCATCCTCAACCCCCTCCTCAACCTCCCATCCTCAACCCCCCTCCTCAACCCCCCCATCCTCATCCTCTCTCCTCAACCCCCCATCCCCATCCTCTCTCCTCAACCCCCATCCTCAACCCCCCTCCTCAACCCCTCCTCCTCATCCTCAACCCTCCCATCCTCAACCCCTTCCTCAACCTCCCTCCTCAATCCCCCCATCCTCAAAACCCTCCTCAAGCCACCCATCCTCATCCTCCCACCTCAACCCCCCATCCTCATCCTCAACCCCATCCTCAACCTCCCTCCTCAACCCCCCATCCTCAACCCCCCTCCTCAACCCCCCCATCCTCATCCTCTCTCCTCAACCCCCCATCCTCAACCCCCCTCCTCAACCCCTCCTCCTCATCCTCAACCCCCCCATCCTCATCCTCTCTCCTCAACCCCCCATCCTCAACCCCTCCTCCTCATCCTCAACCTCCCTCCTCATCCTCAACCTCCCTCCACATCCACCCTCCTCATCCTCAACCTCCCTCCTCAAACCCCCTCCTCAACCCCCTCCTCAACCCCCCATCCTCAACCCCCTCCTCAACCTTCCTCCTCAACCCCCTCCTCAACCCCCCCATCCTCATCCTCAACCCCCCATCCTCAACCTCCCTCCTCAACCCCCCTAATCAACCTCAACCCCCCTCAACCCCAACCCACCTCCTCAACGCCCCTCAACCTCCCCCGTCAATCCCCCTCAACCCCAACCTCCCTCCTCAACGCCGGCACCCGGTATATGCTAATGACGCGGCGCACATGTGACGTCACATGCGCGCCGGGTCAAGGAGCGGAGGCCGGAGCACGAGCAGGTAAGTGAGGGGAGAGGTATTTAGGCTGGTTTAGGTGGAGGAGGGGGGTTGAGGGGGGTTTACGTTGAGGAGGGGGGAGGGAAAGACACACGGGGGATAGAGAGACACACGGGGGGTAGAGAGACACACAGGGGGGCTAGAGAGACACACAGGGGGGTAGAGAGACACACAGGGGGGATAGAGAGACACACAGGGGGATAGAGAGACACACGGGGGGGATTAGAGAGACACGGGGGGGGGGGGGGGAGAGTGACTCGAGTATAAGCCGAGGGGGCCCTTTTTTGCCTTAAAAAAAGGGCTTAAAAACTCGGCTTATACTCAAGTATATACGGTACTTTAAAAAAAATGTGTATATCTGTAGAGAAAGAATAGATGTTGTGTCAATTTCAGTCTTACTCAATTATCACTCTGTCCCCTACTTCACACCTCTCTCTTCACTTATAGCTAAAACACATACCCTCATGATTCAGCTTTGAGAAAGTGATGTAACAAACTGAAAAATGAATTTCTGTACTTATAAGCAGAGTCTTCAAAACTTCCGATTTTCCAAAAACGCTTTATGCCCACGCCATACACAGCTGCTAATATTGTTAGTTTGGTATTTGACAAACAAGTGTATTTTTTTTTTAACTGCAGTGGTCTTTTAAGAAGAAAGTTTGTGCAGGTGAAAGATCAAAAGAGTTCAGAAGAACATAGTATAGTATTAGCAATGTCTTTGACAGATAAGAGAGGATGTAACTGCTTTGGGAAATTATACATTATTTAAGGGATTGTCTACATTGACTTAAGTAACCTTTGTTATGATTTTTGGATGAATTCAAAGTATTTATTTGTCAGATTGGAAGAGAGTTTATCATTAATAACAATAGTGTGCATACACAAAAAGAAACAAGAGAACAACTTATTTCTTGTTTATTTTCATACTGTCAACATTGTACATTTGAATATTTAGCTTTTATCGTAATAGCCATGTTTTGGCTATATATATATATATATATATATATATATATATATATATATATATATATATATTCACAAATATATTAAGCCAATTAATAGCTAGTATAAAGGCTAATCAACACCTTAAGTATAATTCCTGATATCTACAATTTTAAAGTTTAAGTACATTTCATGCAGCTATCTCAATTTTGCTAACTTTCGACCTCTACTGATCGAGTTCTCTGCCCTCTCCCATTTTTATTATCTATACTTTCCTTTAGTTATCTCTTTGGATACTTTTTTTCCCTGATTAGCAGCAATGAAACACCTGCTTCATGTGTTAGTCTTTAAAAATATATGCTTTTTCATGACTTCTCCCTTGAGTTTCTTGCCATCTCACTGATGAAAGGTTAATGATGTGAAAAAAACAGATCATTGGCAATCTAATTCTCATCTGGCACCAAAGCTATTTTAATTTGTCTAATCAAACACCACCTCTGGGCACAGTGCTAACTTTGTTCTAGAGTTATTTTCAAAGCTCCATTTTTGTTCTCTGTGATATTTGAAGACAAATAGTGTTAAAGAGACTGTTTACTTAGTGAAGAAAAATATAAAATATTTGCACATTTTGTTCCCCAGTCCGTAAAAAACAAATATATTTATGAAAACAGTTTACAACGTTTAGTGATTCATAAACAAAATGTGTTAAAAACTGAGGTGTTGATCATATTATTATTGCAAAAATGCCTGTATGGATCTGACCACTTCTGTGTGCAGACATAGGGCCCTATTTAATTGTCCAAATCACAATTACTTGAGCCCATAATGGAGCCCGTAAATGTTACTGATTTTCAAATTGCTACATTTAGCTACTCAAATTCCAATTGAGAGTTACAGGCTCAAAATGAGGTTGTCAAAAACATAACTCTGTCCTATCTCCTCCTTTGATGTTTTAAGGCCGTAAATGTTACCAGTGCTAAAGACGCAAAATCCATTTTCAATTACAACAATTCAACAAGCCCGCATTTGCCTTAAAATCCCGTAAATAGCAAATTTATCAAAAAATTGTACAAGTGCTAGATAGGTCTCGCAAGTGGGTTAAACACCTGTTCGTAACACTGCAGCAGCAAATAAACACACACTATTTATTAATTAATTAACTAGAATTAATTGCACAATAGTATCAAGCTTGCAAACCTGCAATAAAAAAATATTCTTTTAATGTTTTATTTCCATTCTATATCTATACCGGGAATCAAGGAGTTAATACATATCATGGAACACCCATGGGCTAGAATAGTTGTTTTATTGATTTTTCTTGATTTCTACATTTCTAGATTGCGAGTCTGATTGCAAATTGTACTTCTGAGCACTAATTGATTATAGTTTAAACTCTATATTTTACTGACGTCATGATGACGGTCTCATTTACTATTTGCTCTATCTAAAGTGTAACTAACGGGCTTGGTTAATTGATCATGATCATGCCCTGAAATGCTGCTTACGGGTTCATGGTTTGTGTGTTGGGGCTGTTAGCCTGTAATCACGGGTTAGTGACAATTGAATACGTTTAAATGATTAGAAACATTTTGATCCGCAGCCAAAAGTTCAGTTTGAAGGTAATTACGGGCTGCAATTGAATAGGGCCTATAGACTCTGTAGGACTAGGGGCCTCATTCAATTTGGGGCTGTTACCTGCAAGTAACTTTACTATTTGCTACTTTTGGGCTACTTGCTCGAGAAGCTCTACTTTTACTTACCTATTCATTTGGCCGGCCCCGCAATTTAGTCCCCCTTTCCCAATAATCGCAAACCATGATATCGGCAATAAGCATTTGTGTGCTTGAACATGATCGAGGCCGCAAGCCCGTAACTCGTGTTTCAAGCCCGCAAACACGGAGCACTGTAAATGCAAATATAAATTCAATTCAGCACTGTCAAGCACTTTAAATGATGGGGAACGCAATGGGTGACATTATAATTCAAAGCACAACATTCTCAAGCTCGCACATCGCCAAAATACAATACTTTATTTTGTGTTTAATTTCCGTCCAAACTTCTCCGGGCTTGAATGGCCTCCAAGCCCATAACTCATTATTCAAGCCCGTAGGACTTCAATAAAATATAGAGGTTGATTCCAAAGTCCTGCGGGCTTGGAGGTTGAAGTCCGTAGGACTTTATGAAGAAAATTGAACATGAAATTAAATATTTATTTTTGCCGATTTGCGGGCTTGAGAATGTTGTGCTATTAATTCTAAGACCAAACATCACTATCACTCCTAATAAAAGTACAGGATTGCTTTTTTATTTGCCTATAAAGTACTACGATTTGTAAGTAAGGAGACCTCCTTGGTACCAGGAACCTGTGGTTCGTGTTTAGCCATTTACGGGCATGACGGAAGGGTAAATCGGAACAATTAAATAGCGATTTGTGTTTTTGGTGGCCGCAACTCTTGCAGAAAGATCAATGGCTTTAAGGGAAGTACCTTGCCATTATGAGGAAAGTAAGGGAAAGTAGCGTGCAGTAAGTAACACGAATGGGGCTCGCAAGTAGGAGGCATTTGAATAGCAAAGTAACTTGCTATCTCTACTAGCGGCCCTGGATCTCAAGTAAGTAGCAATTGAATGAGGCCCTAGCCTATCAGGGATCATGTCTCAGCAGCATGTTGCACCCTGATAGACTAGGACACTACACTGCATATCGAGCCCTATAGAGTCTATGTCTGCATACACTGCAGTGGGCAGTCTCATACAGGGACTATTTGTATGATTTTAGGCAATAAAAGCAGAGCCTATTAATGCTTCTTAATAAAACAAAGTGGATCAGAGTAAAAACATACATATATTACATACCTAGTACATCCAGAAACCTTCTATATACCTTTTGTTATTACTGGCATGAGAAAATAATCCATTAAATACAAGTTGTGACTCTGTTTATCAACCATAAGAAGATCTAATACAAAAAAGCAATAGGTTATTGTACCAAGAACCAAACATATATTTTTTGAAAATGTTGATTCTGACTATGAGGATAATAACAGGGAAAATCTCATAAAGCTAGTTTCTTGCATCATTATCATTCTTGCGTAGGGAAGCGGTAGGTTCCAAATACTAAAAGATCCAATTAACCTAAACTCCTATGTGATGATTTCCTTCTACTTTTCCACTTCCTACACTGATAAGATAACCATAGTCAAACAGCGCCTACAATCTATAGCCTATCCACAATTGTTATCTAACCTCAGGATTGTAGAGTTTACTTTTATAAGTAGCTGATACCTCACTAATTTCAAAACAGGGCTATAACAGGGCTATAACGTCTAGAATCCTATGCAGAAAAAGGCATCAAAATTTAGACAGAGAGGACCTTTGTGATTACTACCCTACCACCAACTACCACCTACACAATGCCACCTACTCAATGACAAGCAGCAGATGCCAAGACAAGAAATATATTAGCATGCATTAAGAGAAGTATAGAAGCAATAGAAAAATATATAATCCTGCCACTATATAAATCCCTTGCACCACTTCAAAAAAGGACACTGTATATACAGTGCCTTGCAAAAGTATTCACCCCTTTACTTTTTTCCTATTGTGTTATATTACAGCCTTAAGTTCAATGTTTTGTTAATCTGAATTTTATGTGATGGATCAGAACACAATAGTCAAAGTTGGTGAAGTGAAATGAGAAAAATGGATACATAAAACTATTTTTTAGAAATAGAAAACAGAAAATTGGCATGTGCGTATGTGTTCACCCCCTTTGTTATTAAGCCCATAAAAAGCTCTGGTGCAACCAATGACCTTCAGAAGTGCCATAATTGGTGAAATGATGTCCACCTGTGTGCAATCTAAGTGTCAAATGATCTGTCATTACATATACACACCTTTTTGAAAGGCCCCAGAGGCGGCAACACCTATGCAAGAGGCACCACTAACCGAACACTGCCATGAAGACCAAGGAACTCTCCAAACAAGTAAGGGACAATGTTGTACAGAGTTAGGTTATAACAAAATATCCAAATATTTGATGATCCCCAGGAGCACCATCAAATCTATCATAACCAAATGGAAAGTACATGGCACAACAGCAAACCTGCCAAGAGACGTCCGCCCACCAAAACTCACGGACCGGGCAAGGAGGGCATTAATCAGAGAGGCAGCACAGAGACCTAAGGTAACACTGGAGGAGCTGCAGAGTTCCACAGCAGAGACTGGAGTATATAGTTACATAGTTACATAGTAATTAAGGTTGAAAAAATACTTTCAGCCCATCAAGTTCAACCTGTTAAGATCTCCTCTGATCTGCAATATATGGATTAGTTATTCATTAAATTATTGATTAAATAATTATTAATAGTATAGTATTGGAGGATGAATAAAGAGTTAGTCCCTCAAGTTCAACCTTTTTAGATCTCTGTTGATCTTTTTAATGTGCACTATTTATTATTAATTGTTAATTGATCCAGAGGAAGGCAAACAGAAAAAAAAAACCATTGAAACTTTGCCAATTGTCTCATAAGGGGGAAAAAAAGCAAGATTCCTTCCTGACCCCAGATATTGGCGATCAAATTTCTCCCTGGTTCAATATTCCTTTGCTAGTTATCTAGGATAGCCTTGAATGTCCTCTTTATTCAAAAATATATCTAACCCCTTTTTGAAGTTGTCTATCGAATTTGCTGTCACCACCTCCTTTGGTAGAGAATTCCACAGTTTAACCACCCTAACTGTGAAGAACCCTTTTCTTTGTTTAAGGTGAAATCTTTTTTCCTCTAACCTCAAAGGATGTCCTCTTGTCAGTTGAAAATCTCTTGCTACAAAAAGTCCACTCGACAAAGCCTTATATTGACCCTGGATGTATTTATATAAGGTAATCATATCCCCTCGTAAATGCCTTTTTTCTAGCGAAAATAAGTTTAATTTTGTTAGTCTTTCTTCATAACTTAGCCCCTCCATACCCCTTATTAGTTTTGTAGCCCTTCTCTGTACTTTTTCCAGCTCTAAAATGTCTTTTTTATGAGGTGGTGCCCAAAATTGTACTCCATATTCCAAATGAGGGCGTACTAGGGCTTTGTATAGTGGCAGAATTATATTTGCTTCCCTTGCTTCTATACCCTTCCTAATACATGCTAATATTTTATTTGCCTTTGCAGCCGCTGCTTGGCTTTGAGCGCTGTTACCTAGGTGGTTGTCCACTAGTACTCCCAAATCCCTTTCAATATCTGATACCCCTAGATTTGCTCCATTTAGATTATAGATTGCATGGCTATTGTTCCTTCCCAAATGCATAACCTTGCATTTATTTGTATTAAATTCTCATCTGCCATTTAGCCGCCCATTTCTCTAATTTATGCAAATCCTTTTGTAGGGAAAGTACATCATTATCTGATTTTATTACCTTGCACAACTTAGTGTCATCAGCAAAAATGGAGACACTACTTTCGAGTCCTACTTCAATGTCATTAATAAATATGTGAAAAAGGAGAGGACCTAATACTGAACCTTGAGGAACCCCACTTATCACATTAGACCAATCGGAGTATGTTCCATTCACAACAACCCTTTGCTTCCTGTCTTTTAGCCAGCTCTCGATCCATGAGCAGATATTTACTGCAATTCCTGTATCCCTTAGTTTGCTCACTAGTCTTCCATGTGGCACTGTATCAAATGCCTTTGAAAAATCTAAAAAGACTATATCCACTGAGTTGCCCTGATCCAAGTTCCTACTAACCTCCTCATAAAAACTAATTAGATTGGTCTGACACGACCTATCCTTCATAAATCCGTGCTGACTGCTACCTATGATCCTGTTCAAATAGACATATTCTTGTATTCTGTCCCTTATTAACCCTTCTAAAAGCTTCCCCACTACAGAAGTGAGGCTCACTGGTCTATAATTCCACGGATTTGCTCTAGATCCCTTCTTAAATATAGGTATCAACTCTGCTTTTCTCCAGTCATCCGGTAGAGACCCTGTAGTGAGTGAGTCTTGAAAGATTAGATATAATGGTTTGGCTATTACAGAACCCAGCTCCCTCAGTACCCTTGGATGTATTCCATCAGGACCTGGGGCTTTATTAACATTTATTTTCTCCAACCTCTTTTGGATTTCTTCCTGCGTTAACCAATTATTTAGTGAAGGTAATGTAGCCCCATTATGTTGCGGTGTCCCAACCACTGGTACCTCCCTTGTGTAAACCGACGAAAAGAACCGATTTAGCTCATCTGCCTTTTCCTGGTCACTAATTATCTGATGGCCTGTGTCACATTGTAATGGTCCTATTGATTCCTCCCTGGCCTTCTTCCCATTAATATATTTAAAAAATATTTTAGGGTTAGTCTTACTTTTCATTGCAATTGACTTCTCATTTTCTATTTTAGCCAGTCTAATAGCCCTTTTGCAAGACTTGTTGATTTCCTTATAGTCACATAAAGCTGCCTCAGTTCCCTCCTTCTTGTATAATTTAAATGCATATTTATTTTTCCTCATCATGATCTTTAAGTCATTGTTAAGCCACATGGGGTGTGATTTACTCCTATTCGACAATAAGCCGTACGCTCCATAGAGTTGGGCTATATTGCAGAGTGGCCAGAAGAAAACCGTTACTTTCAGCAAAAAACAAAATGGCACGTTTTGAGTTTGTGAAAAGGCATGTGGGAGACTCCCAAAATGTATGGAGGAAGGTGCTCTGGTCTGATGAGACTAAAATTGAACTTTTCGGCCATCAAAGAAAACACTATGTCTGGCGCAAACTCAACACATCACATCACCCAAAGAACACCATCCCCACAGTGAAACGTGGTAGTGGCAGCATCATGCTGTGGGGATATTTTTCAGCAGCCGGGACTGGGAAACTGGTCAGACTTGAGGGAAGGATGGATGGTACTAAATACAGGGATATTCTTAAGCAAAACCTGTACCACTCTGTGCGTGATTTGAGGCTAGGACGGAGGTTCACCTTCCAGCAGGACAATGACCCCAAACAAACTGCTAAAGCAACACTTGAGTGGTTTAAGGGGAAACATGTAAATGTATTGGAATGGCCGAATCAAAGCCCAGACCTCAAACCAATAGAAAATCGGTGGTCAAACATAAAGATTGCTCTTCACCAGTGTAAACCATCCAACTTGAAGGAGCTGGAGCAGTTTTGCTAGGAGGAATGGACAAAAATCCCAGTGGTAGGATGTGGCAAGCTCATAGAGACTCATCCAAAGCAACTTGGAGCTGTGATTGCTGCAACAGGAGGCTCTACAAAGTATTGACTTTAGGGGGGTGAATAGTTATACTGTAACTTCAAAATAAAATAAAATAAAGCATCTTCAAAGTTGTGGGCATGTTCTTTAAATTAAATGATGCAAATCCTCAAACAATCCATGTTAATTTCAGATTGTGAGGCAACAAAGCCCGAAAAATGCCAAGGGGGGTGAATTATTTTGCAAGGCACTGTATATATTTTGGATAACTAGAATATGTGGGCTATTGATTCAGGTTATTTTGGATAACTAGAATGTAAGGGTTATTGACCCAGGAGTAATTTAATTACCAGCCTTATGGCGATGTTTCAATGTTTTTTCTGTTTGCATTAATCTGGATCAGTTAACAATTCACATAATAGAAGGTCGGCTTTGATGGACTAAAATACTTTTTTTAACTCAGAGCCCTAATCTATTCTCTATATTGCAAAGTTACACTGGCAAAAAGTGCCAGGTAACTTTCCCTATCTATTCTATGCCCCTTTCTCCGAATAATTGCAATAGGACCTCCCCGGAGGACTACGGCAAGCCAGAGATGGAAAATACGGCAAGCTTTCCCATTGGTTTTCCTACATCAGGAATATTACAAGGTGCTTGAGCTCCAACAAGCTATTCTATTCCTAATCACTCAAAATTAAATAAAAATGAAGTTGCTACTGCTTTCCCCCGCCATGCTCACTGTCCATTGCCACCTTCCTGGCACCAGATCTTTCCCCTGTTACCTGATCACCCCTACAAGTGATAAAATAACCCCATACAATGGGGGTCTATACAGACCCCCATGATATACCCATTATCTCCTATCTACCATTGGGGTCTATCTAAACCCCAATGGTAACCTAAAATAAACACATGAAGTGCCATGGGGTTCATATACTTAAATTACACTGAGAACATGCAAAACTCCAGGGAGTAATTCATAAGGATTAGCATATAACACATAACTAAGAGTTGCAGCTTGAAGGGAAGAACATAACGGCTGATTGACAGAATATTATAAACTTCATCATAAAACCACTGAAAGAAAATGTAATCTTTTTTAAGATTTGTTAAAGAACATCACCTTTATCAATTTAAAAAGCATTGCTGCATCTGAAATAGGGTGTTTGATAATGTGTATTTTATTTTCTTGTTTTTTAATTAATACTTTCACAGCTGAAAAAAATGACTTAAATGTTTAACTGTCAGTCAATGAGCAGAAATATAAATGTACTAGTCAATTGCCAGGAAAATATTTGATGTGTGTCTCCCCCCCTCCCCTGTGTCTCTTTCCCCCATCTCCCTCCCCTGTGTACCACCCTCTCACTCCCCTGTGTCTCTTTCATCCCCCTCTCATTCCCCTGTACCTATTACCCTCCTTTCGATCGCCTAGGTCCCCTCTCCTCCCCTCTGTCTCCCCCCTCTCCCCTGTGTCTCTCCCCCCTCCCTCCACTGTGTCTCTTTCCCCCCTCTCCCTCCCATGTCTCTCTGACCCCCTCTTCCTTCCCTGTGTCTCTCCCCTCTCCCTCTGCTGGGTCTCTTCCTCCCTCCCTCCCTCCCCTGTGTCTCTTCCCCCTCTCCCTCCCCTGTGTCTCTTCTCCCTTTCTTTTGTCTCATCCCCCTCTACCTCCCATGTCTCTTTCCCTTCTCTCACTCCCAAGTGTCTCTCTCCCCCCTCTCCCTCCACTGTGCCTCTTTCCCACCTCTCCCTTCCCTGTGTCTCTTCCCCATTCTCCTGTGCCTCTTTCCCCCCTCTCGCTCCCCTTTGTCTCTTTCTTCCCCTGTGTCTCTCAAACCCCCCTCCCCACCGTGTCTCCCCCAGCACACAATCCTTTCCCTCCTCTCTCTCTCCCCCTCCTTCTCTCTCTCTCTATCCCCCTCCTTCTCTCTCTGTCTTGCTTTTTCTCTCCCTCCTTCTCTCCTTCCCTCCTTCTCTCTCTCCTTCCCTCCCCTCCTTCTCTCTCTCCCTCTCCTTCTCTCTCTCCCTCTTCTTCTCACTCTCTCTCTCTCTCACCTTCTCACTCTCTCCCTCCATCTCCTCACATTTCTGGTTTGTCTAAGCCAGGGTTGTCCAAACTCAGGCCTGGAGGGCCGCATGGGCTTATAGTCTAACTTTGCTCATGTAGACATCTACAATCCATTGAAATCAGAGTTCAGGAAAACAAACATCACAGAATCAATACTATTTCATGTTTTCAGTGAATTTCTGATACCAAAAGAAAGAGATGATTGTCCATTCCTAGTTCTACTGGAGCATTTGACACCGTGAACTATGGAATATTAATATATTGGTAGAAAAAATACTGTGAACAAAATATCTAGCCTTAGTTCCTAACAAATGTCTTCAAGAGCTACAAATTGTGATGAGTTATTGGCTGAGGCTCAACCATGAAAAGAGATATATCTGATAGGTTCCCAGCGCATGACGCCAGCTTCTCTGGCCCAGCCCAGAAGTGTGAAACCTTATGGTTGTTTCAGACTCTGGTCTGAAATTAAAACTTCAGATGATAATCATTAATAAGATACTTATTTTTCCATTGAAAGGATATAGACAGGATAAAGCTCTCTCAAAAAGTCTCCCTACTTTGTTCATGCCTTTCTTTATACAATATGATCAGAACTGGATTACTAAAACTGTCCTTATATAGGATTAACAGGTTAAGAGCTATGTTGCTTGAGTGATCTGGTTGACCTGACCACATACACATATGTTTAACTTTCTGTTGACCTCTCAGGCCCTCCATTCTCTAGCTCTGCCACGCAAGATTATTAAAAAAACTACTTTGATCATTCTTTTTCTATATGGTATTTTGAATAACTAAATTTTATAATGGACAAAATATATAAGTAAAAAAACTCAAAAACAAATACAGCCTTTATGTTTTTCACTTTTACATGAAATTATTCTTTATTGCCCACTTCCAATTTATGTACTGAGCGTGTTTCTTGCATTTCCTGTCTCAACAGGTTTTCTCCTTGGGAACTAATGAGCAGGCAATTAGACATAATGAATGCACAGGAAGTTACATATGCCAAATTCCCATTGTGCAGATACAAACCTCCTCTTTACTCAAAATCTCCTCCCACATCAAGAAGTAGATCACTCAAAACAAAAATTGTAGATTCCACTGCCGCATAACTGTATATGAAAGTAAAACAGAGGCTGTATTATTTTACACTCTAAAACATGTTGGCATTTTTAAATTTGTGACCCCAGTGGTCCTTTAACAAACCAACCTTGCTCATGCCTCATAGCACATGTCATCTGTGCTCTACACTGACTCACAGTGAAATACTGCATATATTTCAAATAAAGCCTTCAGACATACTCTTCATGATCAAGGAGCTTCTCATGCCTTATGTGCCAAATCATGCTCTATAATCTGCAGATCTACAGGGGAATACACTCATCATAATCTCTTCACTCTGGGATGCCCCTAATTTTGACATTTTAAAAAAGAGACTGAAAACTTTTATGTTCACACAGGCTTTTGTACATTACATAACTCTTGTTCTACATAAACAAGGTAAATTATTATCAGTCTTTGTGGTCATGCAGCTGCTCTCTTGCTCACAATGCCACCTAGCTCACTCACGTATTCATCATTGGCTTCCCTGCACCCCTTTATTCTCTAGAACTTTAATATTCCTGTTGAATACCCTTCACTCTAGCATCTGCAAAGATCACCTCCAAGTTTGCTACTACATAATTTTCTCTATCATCTTTATTCCAGTAGCATCACCAGTTACTCTACAAGTGCCTTGTAAAGATATTAAATATGACACACCTTCTGTAACTTCTTCAAATTGTTAAACTGGTTAATTAATCTCAACTCTCCCATTTTCTCAGCATCACAACTTGCAGTCATCTAAGCCCTCTAATTATCTACAGAAATGCTCTCACACAGCTGGATATTTTGCACATATTCACTCACTCATTCACGACTGTAACCTCCATCGTATTGGTTGTCAACTGTTGCTACTTTAATCCACTCATACCTCGCTCTTTTCACAATCTTTTGCACCTCTCAGCCAGACCCAGCACTTGTTCCATATATTCTACAGATTCTAGAGATGAATATATAAAGACATCAATAATATTCCACACTCTTATATCACTGCCCATTTCTCATGCTGCAATTCCTCGATATAATGCCTTACTTCACTCTACTTTCAGAGCTTAAATTGTCTTAAAAATGATCTTTTAGAGAAATCTATCACCTAGCGCTTTCAGATCTAGAACCCAAAGCCCCAGGGACAGCCAACATCCAATTTGTACATACTTCCTTATGAAAAAAAGCTGGCATGTATATTGAGGGCTTAGATTATTGACAGTCTGCCATGTATGCTCCAGACTGAAAGTCAAGGGTATAAGAACCATAACAATTATCGGGTGGGAGAAGGAGGATCAATTCATTTTATACACAGACCACAAAACAGTTTCTGCACATTAAGATACATTGAAGAATCTGGTTAGGAATTTTTCCCCATCATCCCCCATTTCCTACACCCAGTCTGTAAGTTCTCATTATCAGGGACCTCAATTTCTTTTTGTACTAATTGTAATGTTATAAGACATCAGAAGATGAGCCCACAAAGTCAGAAGGTGTCTACCACATTACTGGGGAAGAGCAGAGGACGAGTATGAGTTGCACCAAGTCTAATGAAGTGGTTGGGCCAAAGTTGAGAGGACCCTTTGCTGTGGATGAGTCTGAAGATGAAAAGAAAATCAGCTGCTGCAAAGAACAAATAAGCATAGGAAACTGAAACATTAGAGCTATGAACCAAAGGAAACTGGAAATGCAAAAATTAGATGACATGAATAAACATTTATATCCTGAGAATTAGTGAACTCATTTGGACTGGAATGGGACATTTCATATCAGGTAACCACCAGATCTTCTACTTTGGTCAAGAATCCAGCAGAAGTGAAGTAGTCGTCATAATCAATTAAATAGTGGAAAAAGCAGGGCTCGGTAACAAACCTGATACATGGCAGAAGGATTTCCATTTGAATTCAAGGCAAGCCATTTAACATCACAGTGATCCAAGTCTATGCTCCAACTATGGATGCTGAAGAGACTGAAGTTTTAAATATATGTATATATATATATTTATATATATATATATATATATATATATATATATATATATTTATATATATATATATATAAAATGTGTTTAATGTTATTTATTTGACCTACCATACCTATCTAGTGAAATAGAGCTGTAAGAAAATGCAACTGTTTAAATCATATTCAAATGATAAAATATTTGTTATTAAATATTTTTTTAAATTATTGTTTAAAATTATACCATATTTTCGCTATCTGGTCTTTAATAAATCCCCCTGTCTTTTAAAATAAGTTTGCTATATATTTAGATATTACTACAATTCTATAAATGGCCACAAGATGGAAGCAGAATGTTATCCTTCTGAAAACAATTTTGGTTTGGTCTAGTTTTACCTTATATACCGTACATATACTTTAGATTGACAGTGTTTTTCTCACGTTTATCTTTAATACTGTTTTGATTGAACTACATATTTTGTCCAAATATTCTAAAACTAACAATTTATGTATACTATTGAAATTTTATACTAACAGGTTACATCTTTTATGTACACAGAATTGCTTTTGTGTGTAACATTTGTTATATTAAAGAAAGTATGTATTATATGTTAAGAGAAAATCTGTATTTTAGATATGATTTTGGAGCTCTTTATATAAAAAGTAAATATATTAATCTAACAGCACATAGGACCACTGTAGCACATTTACAAGTAAAGCTCATATGATTGTTATTATAAATTATAAACATTTTGTTTCTTCTTTGCTTTTAAACTATCTGTTTTCTCCTTTTCCATTGTAGATTTAGGAAACAGTTCTTGTTGCATCAAACAAACCACATTAGCAGCTCTGAAAGCTATGGGCATAAGAGCATTTTAAGAAAAAAATGTCATTGTACCAGTCTAAGGGCCTCATTCTAATGCAATTTGGCCAATTGAATAGGGCTCTATATAAGCACATAGCATATTTTCTTACAGAAGTTTTTAGTTAGTGAAGACCTTACTTTTGGATAGAAGTTCACTAACTAAAAACTTCTGTAAAAAATATGCTATGTGCTTATATAGAGCCCTATTCAATTGGCCAAATCACATTTGAATGCGACCCTAAGCTAGTACATGGAAGGATACCTCCTTTTTATTTTAAATATATATTTATTAAAGGCATATGATAGTATTTAATTGCATTTTTACATGAATTGCATGAGTTACATAAGCATCTGTAAATGGTACAGTGTCCATTTTAAAAGTACTTGCTAAGTCATATTGTACTACTGTGTGTAAATAAAATATTATGTATATGTATACTTTCTATGCCTTGTCTTTTTTCACGTTTTTGATTATAACAATAATCGTAACTATAAAGAATAAAAACAACAAATCAGAGTATAATACTGAGAGCTATGAGTGCAAAATAGCCAACTCATTGTAATATATAAGTGAAAAACATCCTCCCAGTAGGGGAAAAGAAACAAGGATGGTAATGGAGATAAAAGAGAAAGAAAACTAAAAATTAAAAGAAATAAAAAAGAAAAATCTGCTTTTTACCTTAATTTCCCTTTCCGTACCGCCGGGTAACGTCCAGACTCTCCGCCTCACATTCCAGATTATGAATATGGATATTAGCAAGTAAAAGTTATATGAGGGATATACTAATTGGATTCATTATCCAGGCTTCCCATATTTTTAGAAACTGGGGGAACCTCCTTTTTAAGGCATAATGGGAAAGTAAAAGAAAGTTTACTTGTGAATACTTTCTAGTAAGCATGTGTGGGGTAGTTATCCCCCCCATCACACACCTTCAACTTTTGAATAGATAATAGAAATTAGCAGAACACCCGCAGGGAATATGTGAAGGGCACAAGCTCGAAAACTCTCAGGTACAAGCAGAGTCTACTAATAAAGATTTTTGTAAAATGCTTTCATGCTCAGTGATATAGTGAGCAGTTACCATGAATTCTAATCAGCTGACCATTATTTTAGGATACCTGTAATAAGCTGATTTGTCCTTGGCTCAGAAAGTGAGGGAGGGATGCTCCAGTGCTAGACAAATAATCTGCAGGGCCAATCGGGGATTGGCCTGGACCCAATGGTGGGTTGACGGCTGAGGAGGACCAGGCCTCAAGGCAAGACCAGGGAGGGGTGAATCCCCTGGCACAAGTCAGCGATGAAGGAGGCTGGAAGTACCTGGTGCCCAACTACAACCATGAGGAGTTCATGGTGCTCCTAAATGCCACCAACAGGTTTCACGTATTACATGGGAGAAGGGATGAAAGGCTTGGCCAGAGAGCATAAATGTAGAGGGAGGTTGCCCAAGAGGTCAGTGCAGTGGGTGTGTATCTATGTGATGTAAAAAGTGTGAAACATCAGTATGATGACTGCCGGGGGAATTTAAAGAGGAAAATGGGACAAGAGGTAGTCAGTGCTAGGGCTACATGTGGTGAGTCTCAGCAATCATTCACTACAATGAGTGAGAGAAAATACTCAAGGAGAGAATGCCCGCAACAAGTGTGGTGGGAATCCCAGAGCTCTGTGACACAAGACTTAGACCCTGCAAGGTGATTATCAGCACCACTTATTATACTGTTAAGTAATATATTGGAATGTTACAAATAAAGTATAATAATAATACATCCTTACCCCTGTTTACTACATATATATCAGCACAACACTTTTTCACTCATGCATCATAACATGAAAGCTCTGTAAACCACCTGCCATATAACTAACACCCATAAAATGTAGATGCTGCGCATCACAGGAAGGAGTTTTATTTGTGAAAATCATTCAAATCTGCCTATACATTGTACTGTCATGGTACATCATTAGTATATGTGTTTGTAAAATATTGATAATCGCTTGTGATATGCTAATTTCTGCCTCAGAATACTTGATGGGGGAGGGGAGAGAGGGTAAAAAATAACATAAGGGCGGCTATGTTGGCCAAAGCAGAGACAAACAAGCAGACTGTAATCTTAATTACTGTATCAAAGCAGCTAATTAAAAAAGTTATTATTTGCAAATACAGCGAGGGAAAAAAGTATTTGATCCCCTGCTGATTTTGAACGTTTGTCCACTGACAAAGAAATGATCAGTCTATAATTTTAATGGTAGGTGTATTTTAACAGTGAGAGACAGAATAAAAACAAGAAGAACGCATGTCAAAAAAGTTATAAATTGATTTGCAGGTCAGTGAAGGAAATAAATATTTGATCCCCTATCAATCAGCAAGATTTCTGGCTCCCAGGTGTATTTTACACAGGTAACGAGCTGAGATTAGGAGCACTCTCTTAAAGGGAGTGCTCCTAATCTCAGTTCGTTACCTGTATAAAAGACACCTGTCTACAAAAGCAATCAATCAATCAGATTCCAAACTCTCCACCATGACCAAGACCAAAGAGCTGTCCAAGGATGTCAGGGACAAGATTGTAGACCTACACAAGGCTGGAATGGGCTACAAGACCATCACCAAGCAGCTTGGTGAGAAGGTGACAACAGTTGGTGCGATTATTCGCAAATGGAAGAAACATAAATAACTGCCAGTCTCCTCGGTCTGGTGCTCAATGCAAGATCTCAGCTCGTGGAGTTGCAATAATCATGAAACGGTGAGGAATCAGCCCAGAACTTCACAGGAGGATCTTGTTAATGATCTCAAGGCAGCAGGGACCATAGTCACCAAGAAAACAATTGGTAACATGGTCCCCCTGCTCAAGAAAGCACATGTACAGGCCTGTCTGAAGTGAATAATTCAGAGGAGAACTGGGTGAAAGTGTTGTGGTCAGGTGAGACCAAAATTAACCTTTTTGGCATCAACTCAACTCACTGTGTTTGGAGGAGGAGGAATGCTGCCTATGACCCCAAGAACACCATCCCCACCGTCAAACATAGAGGTGGAAACATTATGATTTGGGGTGTTTTTCTGCTAAGGGGACAGGACCACTGTACTGCATCAAAGGGATGATAGACGGGGCCATGTACTGTCAAAATCTTGGGTGAGAACCTCCTTCCCTCAGCCAGGGCATTGAAAATGGGTCGTGGATGGGTATTCCAGAATGACAATGTCCCAAAACACACAGCCAAGGCAACAAAGGAGTGGCTCAAGAAGAAGCACATTAAGGTCCTGGAGTGGCCAAGCCAGTCTCCAGACTTTAATCCCATAGAATATCTGTGGAGGGAGCTGAAGGTTCGAGTTGCCAAATATCAGCCTCGAAACCTTAATGACTTGGAGAGGATCTGTAAAGAGGAGTGGAACAAAATCACTCCTGAGATGTGTGCAAACCTGGTGGCCAACTACAAGAAACGTCTGACCTCTGTGATTGCCAACAAGGGTTTTGCCACCAAGTACTAAGTTGAAGTGGTCAAATACTTATTTCCCTCATTGACCTGCAAATCAATTTATAACTTTTTTGCATGCATATTTCTTGTTTGTTTTTTTTGTTTTTGTTATTCTGGCTCTCACTGTTATAATACACCTACCATTAAAAATATAGACTGATCATTTATTTGTCAGTGGACAAACGTTCAAAATCATCGGGGGATGAAATACTTTTTTCCCCCACTGTACATGCAGCACCAACTACATTACGTTTTTAACCAGAATTAATTTTTTGAGAAAAAGATAGATAATACGACATATATCATTGTATGAACTAGAAAAAAAAACAAATTTTTTGAAGTCCCTTTAACATTAATCATCACTTAAAATGTTGTCACATGTATAATTACATCATCACCATAGTGATGGTTTAATTAAGGACCCAAAAACCATAATGTTAAACATATAAAACTCCTTTGTTATGTATATTTACTTACTAAACAGAGAGAACACATACACCCAGATGCATCATCTGATCATAGGTTGGGAAAAGGATTGGAAATATAACCTATATTAGTGATAAATCAAATAAGCACCTCTCATAAATCTAACAAGAGCATGCATGGATAATGATATCATATACCTGTCATTTGATTTGTACAATATCTTAGGTATGAAATCTGATATCTGATATATACTCATCATGTTATCATTATCAAGGTCTCTATGATTGGAGCTGAATTTCTGAATCAATAATGAAGGTTACATTTGAAATGCCTTTCCCAAACTATGCTCAAATTATTGATATTGAATATTCTCATATATTTATGTCTGTTCTCTGTTCTATGTCTGTAATGATGTGTTCCGTGCATAGAGCTTAATGAATTGGTAATAACAATCAACAGTTAATAAAGTAATGTACAAACTAACACACACAGATGATATGATTACTACCTGCTGATTGTTGATATATTGTTGCCCTTTCAGGTCCCTGGGCATCTAATGTAGAGGAGGTGGAGAAGAAAGAGCAGTCTGAGCAGCATGAGTCAGCATATGAGGAAGAGGCCGAGCTATGACAACAGCCACCACATGAAGAGGAGGAGGGTGACAAATGTATGTGATCATTGCATCCACCAGCTGGACCATCCCCAACAAGGATGTTCTTTGACCCCTCTCCTCCACCTGATTGATCCTCCACTCAGAACATGTTATTCGGACGACACATGGTTTTGGGCTACTTTCCCTCCAATGCGCCCACCACCAGCATTGATGCAAACTGCACTACCACCACCAATGCTACCAAGACCACCACCACCAATGATGCAAAGAATGCCATGTCTCGCAGCACAACCTGTACTACCATTACCCCCACAGGCAGCTTCTCAGCCAATGGAGAAGGAGGTAGTGAAGCATTTGGCATATGTGCATGCCCAGAAGCAGGAGATCTCCAGGCATTTTAAGTAAGATAAGGGCAAACAGGATAACATTTATTATATGCTCTTACGTTTGGCCAGGGAAAGCAGGAAGCACAACTTGTGGCAGGAAGCTGAGTGAAAGCAAATGTACCTCCTACAAACTGACACTGAACAAGTCGTTGCAAGGGACTTCGAGCAGATGTCGGGCCTCCTCCAAGTTCTAGTCGACATACAACATTGAGGAATGGAGTCCCAATCAACCAATATGGAGGACAACAGCCACCACATGAAGCGGAGGAAGGCAACCAATTTATTTGGTCATTGCATCCACCAGCTGGGCCATCCCCAACAAAGGTGGTCTTTTACCCCTCCACCAGATCGATCCTCCACCCGGAACATCTTATTCAGACGACACATGATGATGTGTCTGCTGCCCCTCCAATGTGCCCACCATCAGCATTGAAGAAAACTGCACCACCACCACTAATGCTACCAAGATCACCGCCACCAATGATGCAAAGAATGCCATGTCCCCCAGCAAAACCTGCACCACCATCACCCCCACAGGCATCATCTCAGCCAATGGAGGAGGAGGTAGCAGAGCTGTTGGCATATGTGTGTGCCCAGGAGCAGGAGATGGCCAAGCACTTTGAGCGAGTGGAGGGCAAACAGGATAACATTTATTGTATGCTCTTATGTTTGGCCAGGGAAACCAGGAAGCACAATATGCGGCAGTAAGCTGAGTGACAACAAATGTACCTCTGGCAAATTGACATTGAACAGGTCATCACAAGAGACTTCGAACAGATGGCAGGCCTCCTCTAAATTCTAGTCGACATACAACATTGAGGAATGGAGTCCCAATCAACCAATTTGGAGGAGAGGTCCCCCCAACACTGCACTCCACAGGTTCCTGGCCCACTGGTGTCTGGCTTCTGCACTCCTGTCAGATACTCCAGAGGGAGACCATGTGGTGACAAAGGATGGGGAGGCACTGGGAGGAGGTGTTAGGGGCTATATATATTTTGTCCATCTCAATTACATTGCTCAGTTACATAGTTACATAGTAATTGAGGTTAAAAAAAAGACTATTAGTCCATCAAGTTCAACCTTTTTAGATCTCCTCTGTGCTGCAATAGTACAATATTGATCCAAAGGAAGGCAAACAGGAACAAAAAAAACCCTAGTGAAAATTTGCCAATTGTCTCAAAAGGGGGAAAGAAATCCTTCCTGACCCCAGATACTGACAATCTGATTCCTCCCTGGATCAATACTCCCTCTCTAATTATCCAGAATAACACTGACTGTCCTTTAAAAAAAAAAAATAGATTTAATCCCTATGGAATCCGCTGTTACCACCTCCTTTGGTAGAAAATTCTAGTTTACCACCTCTTACTGTGAAGAACCCTTTCCTTTCTTTGGTGGAATATTTTTACTTCTAACCTCAAAGTATGTCCTCTTGTCAGTTGAAAATTTCTTGCCGCAAAACGTTCACTTGACAAAGCTTTATATGGACCCTGGATATTATATACCCTTTCTTAGGCACCTTTTTTCTAGAGAAAATAAGTTTAATTTGGTTAGTCTTTCTTCATAACTTAGCCCCTCCGTTCCCCTTATTAGTTTTGTTGCCCTTCTCTGTACTTTTTCCAGCTCTAAAATGTCCTTTTCATGAAGTGGTGCCCACAATTGTACTGTTACCTATGTGGTTGTCCACAAGCACTCCCAAACTCCTTGGTCTCTCTCTAATACCCCTAGATTTGCCCCATTAAGATTATAAACTGCATGGCTATTTTTCCTTGCCAATCGTATAACTTTATCTTTATTCAAATTAAATCTCATCTGTGATTTAGTGCCCAATTTGTCTAATTTTTGCTAATTATTTTGGAGGGAAAGTACATTATTTTCTGATTAAATTACCTTGCAAAAATGGAGACAATACTTTTTAGTCCTACTTAATAAATATGTTAAGAAGGAGAGGACCTAATATTGAATCCTGAGGAACCCCACTTGCCACATCTGAGTATGTTCCTTTACAACTACCCTTTGCTTCCTGTCCTTTAGACAGCTCTCAATCCATGAGCAGATATTTACTGCAATTCCTGTATCCCTTAGTTTGCACAGTAGTCTTTCATGTGGCACTGTATCAAAAGCCTTTGCAAAATCCAAAAAGATTACATCCACTGTGTTGCCTTGATCCAAGCTCCTACTAACTTCCTCATAGAAACTAATTAGATTTGTTTGATATAATCCCTTATAAATCTATCTATATGTCAAAATGTTAACCTGGCTCTAAATTAACTACACACATATAGTGTGATTAACAAACATGTGAAATAATACACACCATAGCCCCCATTCAATTGGACAAATTGTAATTACTGGAGCCCGTAATGTAGCCCGTAAAAGTTATGGATATTCATTTGGCCTCTTCTAGCCCCCCTCAATCGATTTGGGGGTTGTAGGCTCAAATCTTCTGCGGGTTATCAAAAACATCACTCTGACCCATCTCCGCCTTTGATCTTTCAAGCCTGCAAATGTTTTTTTGTTGCTTTAACAATAGTTTATTGTTTTTTTCAGTATATAAACATTACATTACAAAGTGACATATACTCCTCCCTGAATTGGTGACAAACCAATTTTCACCAGGGAGACATTAACATGCATATCTAAAATCCATATTTTTAACAATCATAGCTCTATACATTTCATTATCTTTCTTGTTAAAATTATAAACAATAGCTTAAAAGTGATTCATAATTTGAGTTAACATTCATAACTTCAGTCTGAAATACTTCACACCTATAAGACAAGGCAAGGTTCCGGAGTGTAGCAAAGCAGGCCACTCGACCCCAGAATGAGCTAGGACAAATGTTTTCTACAAGATAGTGTGCATTTCAATTCCCCAGTTCTTTACTTCTATATTTACCCCATATTTTCTGATCTGGATCTAGAGTTTGTTATTACACCTAATTCCCTAATTTCAGTTTCTATTTGCCAGTTTTTCTCCATTTTGCTTATAATTTCTGACCATAGTGATATTATCTTCTACTTCCAATTGGCTCCTATATATGCTTTAGCTATAATAAGAATTTGGACTAAATATTTCTTAATATCCAGAGCCGTGTTTCCCGGAAAAATATGTAATAGAGTGATGTCCGGGGTCAGCTTTATTGGTTCATCAATTATATTGGATATATGTCCTAACTAGCGAATTGCCCGTCAAAAAATTACGGCAATGAAATTGTGAGTGAGCTAAGGGTGTTTGGTGTATAATAATGAAATATATAATACATTAATAAATGTATATACTTTACGTATTTTGACAATTTTGCTTCTAATTTCTGACCATAGTGATATTGTCTTCTACTTCCAATTGGCTCCTATATATGCTTTAGCTAAAATAAGAATTTGGACTAAATATTTCTTAATATCCAGAGCCGTGTTTTCCGGAAAAATATGTAATAGAGTGATGTCCGGGGTCAGCTTTATTGGTTCATTAATTATATTGGATATATGTCCTAACTAGCGAATTGCCCGTCAAAAAATGGCGGCAATGAAATTGTGAGTGAGCTAAGGGTGTTTGGTGTATAATAATGAAATATATAATACATTAATAAATGAATATACTTTACGTATTTTGAAGCATTGTGTTGAAGAGCTGGGAATCTTTTTTCATGTTGCTGCAGCATTAGTGGTGTGGATCTGCTGTGTAAGCGTGCTGAATGTGTGCAGTGTAATAGTGTGCGTGCGCGAGACCAAACCTTTAGCGTAGTTGTGTACTTCCGCATTGGCGTAAAATGGCGGGTAATGTGTGGGATGCGTCTTAGCGGAATATCCGTAGGTCTTTTGTGGTGTTTTGCGAGTTTCTTGTGGTGTTTTTGCGTGTTTAGAGTGCTGTAGCCTCGTTTTCGTTTTGTTCGGCGGCCATTTTTTCTGTCGCTTAGAGAATTTTTGAGTGTGTAAACTCTTTTATTTTGAGCGAAATGAAGGTGTAAGTTGTTTTTTTTAGGTCCTGGATGCTCCCTCTTGCTGTAGGTAAGCTTTTTATGAATGTGCTGTGTGTATTTATTGTGTTTTGAATTTGTTCATGTTCGCGAGTTGCGGAAGATTTGTGCGAGGTCGTAAAGAGTGGTAACGTGTCTCGTACGTGTGTTGTGGTGTTTTGGGAGTTTCTTGTGGTGTTTTGCGTGTTTAGAGTGCTGTAGCCTCGTTTTCGTTTTGTTCGGCGGCCATTTTTTCTCTCGCTTAGCGATTTTTTTAGTGTTTAAACTCTTTTATTTTTAGTTAACTGAAGGTGTAAGTTATTTTTTGAGGTCCTGGATGCTTCCTCTTGCTGTAGGTATGTGCTGTGTGTATTTATTGTGTTTTTAATTTTGTGATGTTCGCAAATTGCGTGCGATTTTTGCGAGGTCGTAATGTGTGGTAACGTGTCTCGTATTTTTTTAGCTTTGCGATGTAAAGTTTGCGAGGGTCGCGGTTGTTGTGTCATGTTGTTTGCGTTTTAACGTCAATTTTGCGAGGGTCGCAGTTGCTGGCATGGAGCGCCTTCGGTGCTCCATGCCAGCAACTGAGGCCCTCGGCGCTCCATGCCAGCAACTGAGGCCCTCGCCCGCAGCCCTCGCTACGCGAACCCGCAAACGTTAGCAACAACTCGTATGCTCACAACTATATATGTGATATGTCTGAGTGTACATGAATACATATAGTGCTGCTGCTGTTTCCCTACACACATCTCATACATAGTAAATAGCATCACATCCTTAATGCAATCTGTCAGTGTCATATATAAAGTACAGTCAGTGAGGTAATTTCAGCTTATTCCCTAGTAATGTATCTTATGCTGTAACATTGAGAGCATTACTGCCAGCACTTCTTAACAGTCTTCAGCTCTTGCCCATAACCAAGATGGCGGACCCGTAGTTCCGTCCCAGAATTTGTCTTCCTAGCAACAATAGGCGTAGCAAAGTAATACACACACTCATTGTAGAGAGATATATACGCACATACTACATATTACACTCATCCTCACGCAGTATTCAAACCTACTGTCTCATGTCTCCGCCCATGTCTCCGTCCTGTCTCATGTCTCTGTCTCACTGTCTCCGCCCACTTCATCTCCAGCTCCGCCCCACCGTTCATCTAGTCCCGCCCACCGCCTCCTTCTGGACGCTGCAGATTTCTGCTCCTCACTGTGCTGTCAGCTCACAGGCTATGCAAGGGCCGTAGTGCGCCCGTGCCGCGGCCCGGCTTGCTTTGCGAGCCGCGGCCCTTGCTTCGCGAGCCCGCAAGCGTTAGCAACGGCTTGAGAGGGCTCGCATGTTCACATTTTTATATGTGATAGCACCTTCCAAAATCTCTGAATTACTGGGCAACCCCACCACATGTGTAAATAAGAACCCTCATCTCCACATTCTCTCCAGCACAATTTAGTATTTTCAATTTTATTCACCTGATCTAGCCTTGAGGGAATCAAATGCCATCTATTAAGAACTTTACAATATAGCTCTCTTTGAGCCGCGTTTTTTCTCTTTCCGTAATATGAAATGCTCTGTGCCAACTATCAATTGGGATTTCCTTTCTCAACTCTTCTTCCCATTTTATCATCATAATGGATTTGTTATCCTCTGTATTGCTTCTTACTATAAACATTTTTTTTTAGATTAAATGTCGATTATTTCCCTCCTTAATCAATTTCTCAAAGGGAGTTAATGCCCGAGCCTTTGATAGATCAAAACTAAATGCTTTTACATTTTTCCTTAATGATTGGTATTCTAACCAACTACCTGCTAAGAATGGGAATTTCAATCTATTGGAATATGTTTGAACCTATTCTGTTGTTAACATACAGATCTCTCAAATTTAACCTACCCTGTCTAATCAATTTACTTTAAATTGGGAGGTCAAGTTTTCCAAAGAAGTAACGGGGCACAGGAATGATATGAAAAAAAATATTTTTTATTCAGTTTTTCCACAATTTGATGTCCCTGTTTATCAATCTTCCCTCTGAACTAATGTCTTTTGTTAAAGTATTATTCTGGAACATATTTTCCCTCACTTCTCCTACCCTTATTAAGTTATTTTCTATCTGTAGCCATTCATTTACATTTGTAGATTAATTCCATCTGATCATATGAGAGATCGAAATTGCATCTTGATAGTCTGTAATTATCGTATACGCTAGCCCCCCCTTGTTGAATCTTCATCCTAAGACAGCTCTTTTTAACCTCAACTTTTTACCTTTATGAATAAAGAGATTTAGATACAATAATTAGATAAGTCGAGATAGGTAACGGAATAGTTCTTAAAAAGTAGCCAATTTTCGGTAGTATGGACATCTTGGTTGCTATTATCCTCCCTGCCCAGAAATGTTTAATCCCTTCCAACTACTAAGTAACTTGTAAATTCCCTGTTAATCTTATTGTAATTTATACTGATTATCTTCCTTACGACACTATGGAGAGTAATTCCTAAGTGTTTGATAGTTGTTTGCAATTTTACCTGGTATTTAGTTTCAATGCTTCCAAATCCTCCTCCTTGATGTTCATGGGTAAGGCCTCTGTTTTTGGTAAATTAAGTTTATAATTGGCCACATCACTATATTCTTTTATAAGAAGTAAGAGGTTGTCCATAGATACTAGGGGCTCGTTTACTGTGATCATTATATCATCCGCGAAGGCTACCAATTTATGTTCTTTTGATCCTATTTTTACCCCTTTAATTAACTCATCGTTTCTAATCATGTCTAACAATGGTTCTAACATCAAAGCATAAATCATCGGTGACAGAGGGCACCCCTGTCTTATCCCATTTGTGAGACCAAACTTATCTTATACAAGTTTTGAGTTTGTTTGCAAGCATCCAACTTGCTTTATTTCCAAAGTGGTACAGATTTTGCTGTAGTTTTAATACCGAGTTGTCTGATATTTCTAGTTTAGTGATGTTTGCGAACATCAAATTTTCTGTTCGCGAACCGCGGACGTGAATTCCATCAAATGTTCGCGAACGGACAAACATCGGCGAACCGCCATAGACTTCAATGGGCAGGCGAATTTCAAAACCCACAGGGACTCTTTCTGGCCACAATAGTGATGGGAAAGTTGTTTCAACGGGACTAACACCTGGACTGTGGCATGCCGAAGGGGGATCCATGGCAAAACTTCCACGGAAAATTACATAGTTGATGCAGAGTCTGGTTTTAAGCCATAAAGGGCATAAATCACCTAACATTCCTAAATTGTTTGGAATAACATGCTTTAAAACATCAGGTATGCTGTTGTATCGATCAGGTAGTGTAACGGTTACACCCGCTTCACAGTAACAGACCAATCTCCCCGTTTAATGCACCGCAAACAACCGCAAACAGTCCCTTTGCACAACCGCAAACTCCCCATTTGCACAAGGTTGGATACCAAGCTAGCCATGTCCCGTTCCTTGTCCTCACTGATGTCATTGAATGTCTCTTCCTCCACCCAGCAACCAAGGGTCCCCGAAAGGTGACAACAAGCCCCCTGGGACGCCTGCTGTGTTTGGTCTTCCACCTCCTCAAAGCCATCTTCCTCCTCTGACTCCTCTTCTTCAGATTCCCAGAGTCTGGGGGCTTCTACTGCCTAGCATGGAAGATTATACACAGGTCAGAGTCTGGGGCTTCCACTGCCCAGCATGGAAGATTATACACAGGTCAGAGTCTGGGGGCTTCCACTGCCCAGCATGGAATATTATACACAGGTCAGAGTCTGGGGGCTTCCACTGCACAGCATGGAATATTATACACAGGTCAGAGTCTGGGGGCTTCCACTGCCCAGCATGGAATATTATACACAGGTCAGAGTCTGGGGCCTTCCACTGCACAGCATGGAATATTATACACAGGTCAGAGTCTGGGGGCTTCCACTGCCCAGCATGGAATATTATACACAGGTCAGAGTCTGGGGGCTTCCACTGCACAGCATGGAAGATTATACACGTTTCCTCTGTCTGCGTTATTATAAGGTGTGTACTGTTAAGTAGTACTATTCCTATCGTTTTAATCCCTGTTACGTCCACTATTAGGGGACGTGTATATGGCATGGATTTTTGGAACAGGGAGATGGAAAAAGATGCTTGGTTGGACCTCCTACTCCGAATTTGGGGCACTGCACGTGCAATCTAAGGTGCCACCAGATAGGAGAGGTGTATTAAGTTGTAATACTCATTCCTATCAGTTTAATACCTGTTACGTTACCTATCAGGGGACGTGTATATGGCATGGATTTTTGGAACAGGGAGAGGGAAAAAGATGCTTGGTTGGACCTCCTACTTCGAATTTGGGGCACTGCACGTGTAATCTAAGGTGCCACTAGATAGGAGTGGTGTATTAAGTTGTACTATTCATTCCTATCAGTTTAATACCTGTTCCTCCCAATATTACATTCTATATGTCATCAACCGGCCTGTGTGTATTTAGAGAACCACACTTTAAGGCCCTTAACCTGGGACAAGGTGGCTTGGCTATCAGAATTGCCTCAGAGCCTTAAAAACTTGCCAAACCCCCTAATCAGACACTTACTATCCTACTGGAAATGTGCCAAGAAATACTTGGGTTTGTTCCCTGGATCCACCCAAATGACCCCAATTCTTGACCACCCTCAGGCCCAGAAACACATGAGCACAACATCACAACACTGGTGGTGGTCAAGGAAACTAGATTGACTGGGAGACTGGTTAGTAAAGGGCCAGATGCTCATCTAGGAGGAACTGAGGGACAAGCATGAGCTACCGCTGTCAGAACATTACAATTACTGTAGGCTGAGGCATTTCACACACTCCCTGACCCAGAAACAGGGGACACCAGTCTTAAATTGGTTCTCCAAAATTTGTAAAGATAAACCTCTATCAAGGGGGATCATTGGGTCGCTTTACAAATATAAAACATTTGTTACTGGTTGAAGCGACACTGGGGGAAGGACCGGAGTGGGGGAGCCCTGGAGACCGTTCAGAAGCAACCGGCGGCAAAATCATCCCAGGAAAGGAGAGGTCGCTTACTGAAGCCTGCCCTAGGGTAACCCAAGGGTGATTGCCCAGGTTAGATATTGTAAATAATAAGCTAATACTGCTGGAGGGATGATAGCTAATAGGACTTTGGTGTTTCCTGCAGATATACTCTTTACTATTGTCTGTTTTACCATGTTTTAGGTATCTCTTAAATTGCAATCACAGTAAAAAATAAGAAATTTTTTTAACCTAAAAAGTAAAAATAAGAAGGAATAGCCAGCTAACTTTCACAAAATGTCTCTATTGTAAATATGTATTTTTGCACAACTGTTATGCAAGACTGTTCAAAAATGCTTTATTTTTTATTACATGCTGTACGCCTTCTAAAATAAAATAATTTAAATGCAAAAATTAGGTATTGTTGCAGCGACCAGAAAAAATGATTTTAGTTTGCCAGGCATAAAGTGTCCTAAAACATTGCGTCTTGAACCCTAGTTGGTGGCGGATAAGTCACGCAAGTCATCCGGCGTTCAGGGATAAAATACATAATTCGTCATCCGTCTTAATAAAGGTGAGGTAATCTAGACTTTTTTGACCTAGGCGACTTCTCTTATCAGTGACTAAACCTCCTGCTGCACTGAAGGTCCTTTCTGACAGGACACTTGAAGAGGAGCAGGACAGAAGTTCTATGACAAATTGGGATAGCTCAGGCCACAGGGCAAGCGTGCACACCCAGTAGTCAAGGGGTTCATCGCTCCTCATAGTGTCGATATCTGTAGTTATGGCGAGGTAGTCTGTTACCTGACGGTCGAGTCGTTCTCTGAGGGTGGACCCCGAAGGGCTGTGGCGATGCATAGGACTTAAAAAGCTCTGCATGTCCTCCATCAACAACACGTCTGTAAAGCGTCCTCTCCTTGCCGGCATGGTCGTGGGAGGAGGAGGATTATGTTCACCCCTTCCGCTGATAGATTGCCTTTGTGCTGTGACATCACCCTTAAACGCTGCGTAAAGCATACTTTTTTATTTATTTTGGTGTATTATTTATTTGGTGTTTATTTTTAGTGCTGCATCCTTTCCGACTTGTGGTAATTCGGTAACATTTCAGGCACTTTCTGCTTATACCGGGGGTCTAGTAGCGTTGACACCCAGTACAGGTCGTTCTCCTTCCTCCTTTTTATACGAGGGTCCCTCAACAGGCACGACAGCATGAAAGACCCCATTTGCACAAGGTTGGATGCCGAGCTAGTCATGTCCCGTTCCTCTTCCTCAGTGATCTCACTGAAGGTATGTTCTTCCCCCCAGCTACGTACAACACCACTGGTACCAGATAGGAGACAACAAGCACTCTGGGATGCCTGTTGTGGTTGGTCTTCCTCCTCCTCCTCAAAGCCACATTCCTCCTCTGACTCCTCTTCCTCACAATCCTCTTCCAGCGTTGCCGCAGGTCCAGCAAGCGATGCTGATAAGGCTGTTTCTGGCGGTGATGGTGACCACAACTCTTCCTATTCCTCTTCAAGCTCATCTACGGCCTGATCCAGCACTCTTCGCAGGGCACGCTCCAGGAAGAAAACAAATGGTATGATGTCGCTGATGGTGCCCTGGGTGCGACTGACCAGGTTTGTCACCTCCTCAAAAGGACGCATAAGCCTACAGGCATTGCGAATGAGCGTCCAGTAACGTGGCAAAAAAATCCCCAGCTCCTCAGAGGCTGTCCTAGCACCCCGGTCATACAAATACTCGTTAACGGCCTTTTCTTGTTGGAGCAGGCGGTCGAACATTAGGAGTGTTGAATTCCAACGTGTCGGGCTGTCTAAAATCAAGCGCCTCGCTGGCATGTTGTTTCGCCGCTGGATATCTGTAAAGTGCGCCATGGCCGTGTAATGGGCACACACCTTCCTGGCCTGCTTCAGAACGTCCTGTAAGCCTGGGTGCTTATGCACAAAGCGTTGTACAATCAGATTACACACATGTGCCATGCACGGTACATGTGTCAACTTGCCCAAATTCAATGCCGCCAACAAATTTCTCCCGTTGTCACAAACCACTTTGCCGATCTCCAGTTGGTGCGGAGTCAGCCACTGATCCACCTGTGCGTTCAGGGCGGACAGGAGTGCTGGTCCGGTGTGACTCTCTGCTTTCAGGGAAGTCAACCCCAAGATGGCGTGACACTGCCGTATCCGGGATGTGGAATAGTACCTGTGGAGCTGGGGGCTGCCGTTGATGTGGAGCAAGACATAGCAGCAGCAGAAGAGGACTCAGTCGAGGAGGTTATGGAAGAGGATGGAGTAGGAGGAGTAGAGGAGGTGGCAGCAGGCCTGCTTGCAAGTCATGGCAGTGTCACCAACTCCTCTGCAGAGCCACGTATTCCATGCTTGGCAGCTGTCACCAGGTTTACCCAATGCGCAGTGTAGGTGATATACCTGCCCTGACCATGCTTTGCAGACCAGGTATCCGTGGTCAGATGGACCCTTGCCCCAACACTGTGTGCCAGAGATGCCATTACTTCCTTTTGCACAATCGAGTACAGGTTGGGGATTGCCTTTTGTGCAAAGAAATTTCGGCCGGGTACCTTTCACTGCGGTGTCCCAATAGCTACAAATTTTTTGAACGCCTCAGACTCCACCAGCTTATATGGTAAAAGCTGGTGGGCTAAGAGTTCAGACAAGCCAGCTGTCAGTTGCCGGGCAAGGGGGTGACTTTGTGACATTGGCTTCTTACGCTCAAACATGTCCTTGACAGACACCTGACTGTGGGCAGATGAGCAGGGACTGCTCAGGGCGAGACACGGAGTGGCGGATGGTTGAGAGGGGGCAAGCAGGGCAGCAGTGGTTGACATGGCTGACGATGCTGGACCAGGAGGAGGATGGCGGCTTTGACTTTGTGTGCTGCTTGTACTCATGTATTGATCCCATAGGCGTTTGTGAGGTGACATCATGTGCCTTTGCAAAGAAGTTGTACCTCGGTGGGTGTTGGACTTCCCACGACTCAGTTTCTTTTCGCACAGGTTGCAAATGGCATCACTGTTGTCACGGGCAGACACAAGAAAAAATTGCCACACTGCTGAGCTCTGCAATGACGGCATTCTGGTGGTGGCAAAAGCATGCGTTGACTGGCGTGCTGTCTGGCTGATCCCGGGTGCCGATGCATGCTGTCTGACTGTGCCACTGGCTACTTTCGACGACCTCCCGCTGCTTCCAACTGCTTCACTTGTATCTGACAACTCAACAAAGGAAGCAGCACCGGGTACAACATCATCATCATCATCATCAGACCGTACGTCCATGTGTGTAATGCTGCCTGACTGGGACATATCCCTGTTATCTACATCTTCTGGCACTAATGTTTGTGGATCACTCATTTCTTCCAACGGATCTGTAAATAACTCTGCTGACGGATCAAGTGAAGCGGCTGTGGTGCTAGTGTTGGTGGTGGCGGCAGGCATGCGAGTGGTAACTGGAGAGGAGCCCGAAGCTAAGCTGGAGGAGGATGGTGTGTCTAGGTTCCGAGCGGAAGCTGTAGAAGATTGGGTGTCCTGTGTTAGCCAGTCAAGCATGTCCTCAGAACTGTTCAAGTTCAGGGTTCGATGCCTCTGAAAACTGGGCATTATTCTAGGGCCAAAGGGAATCACAGCACCACGACGGCCCCTGCGGGGTTGCCTGCCTCTGCCTGTCATTTTTTTTACGATTAGTGGTACTATGCGTGCAAGCTACTGTGACACCAGATATGAGTGTCACTGCGCACTGGCAAAAGTTGGCAGACTAGATGCAATAGGCCTTACACACACGCCTGTAGGTAGGCTACTGATATTCTATCAATTACAGTAAAAAAAGGGTTATTTTATTTCACTGCACACTACAGTGGCACTAGATATGAGTGCCACTGCGCACTGGCAAAAGTTGGCAGACTAGATGCAATAGGCCTCATACACACGCCTGTAGGCAGGCTACTGATATTCAATCGATTACGGTAAAAAAGGGTTGTTTTATTTCACTGCACACTACGGTGGCACTAGATATGAGTGTCACTGCGCACTGGCAAAAGTTGGCAGACTAGATGCAATAGGCCTCACACACACGCCTGTAGGCAGGCTACTGATATTCAATTGATTACAGTAAAAAAAGGGTTGTTTTATTTCACTGCACACTACAGTGGCACTAGATATGAGTGTCACTGCGCACTGGCAAAAGTTGGCAGACTAGATGCAATAGGCCTCACACACATGCCTTTAGGCAGGCTACTGATATTCAATCTATTACAGTAAAAAAAAGTGTTGTCTTATTTCACTGCACACTACGGTGGCACTAGATATGAGTGTCACTGCGCACTGGCAAAAGTTGGCAGACTAGATGCAATAGGCCTCACACACACGCCTGTAGGCAGGCTACTGATATTCAATCGATTATAGTAAAAAAAGGGTTGTTTTATTTCACTGCACACTACGGTGGCACTAGATATGAGTGTCACTGTGCACTGGCAAAAGTTGGCAGACTAGATGCAATAGGCCTCACACACACGCTAGCAGGCTGGTATATGCAATTAGATTACACAGAAAAAAGTAATAAGATAAAATAAAAAGGGCAGATATCAAAGGAGTCCTTCAGGTGTGTAGTTAAAGCTAAATACACAGCCTGGCTATCTATTTCCCTATTAAATCATCAGAAAAAAATAATAAAATGAAATAAATGATGTTCTAGCACTAAAAAGGCTTTTGGGGTTGCTGTCTTTGCAGCAGATATCAAAGGAGTCCTTCAGGTGTGTAGTTAAAGCTAAATACACAGCCTGGCTCTCTATTTCCCTATTAAATCAGCAGAAAAAAATAATAAAATAAAATAAATGATGTTCTAGGCCTAAAAAGGGCTTTTTGGGTTGCTGTCCTTGCAGCAGATATCAAAAGAGTCATTCAGGTGTGTAGTTAAAGCTAAATACACAGCCTGGCTATCTATTTCCCTATTAAATCAAGAGCAGGTAGAATATATCTCCTCTCTCCACGAATGCAGCTACAGAATGATTCTAAAATGGAGGCTGTCATACAGATGGAAGGCTCTGGAAGGGAGTGTATGCTGCTGATTGGCTGGAATGTGTCTGCTGACTGTAAGGTGCAGGGTCAAAGTTTCCTCAATGATGAAGAATAGGGGGCGGACCGAAAACCGCATATGTTGGCCGTTCGTTGCGAACGCGAACATGCAAAAATCGCGCGAATAGTTCTCGAACTGTTCGGGACATCACTATTCTCGTTCTATCGTTTTGATTTTCAATTGAAGTGATCTTATTTGTTATTGAGTCTCTGTTGATTTCCCTATCCAATTCCATGTATAGTTCCCTTAGTGGACGACCCCTTGTTTTGTTTTTTTATAATGTTGCCAGCTAATCAGCAGGCCACGAATTACCCCCTTATGGGCCATCCATATCATTACTTTCGACAAAATGGAAACACTATTTATCTCAAAAATGTTTGTTATCTCTTTTCTCAAATCTTCTCAAATTTTTTGATCTTTTGTTAAATTTATATTATATTTACATATTGGTGGCTATAACGGAGGAGAACCAGAAGTAAGCTCTATAGAGGTCATCCCATGGTCTGACCATGGAATAGGTGCCACTTCCGTTTTAACTACTCCTTTTAAAAGGTTATCAGTGATTAAGATGTCCAATCTAGAAAAGGTTTGGTGCCTGTGAGAAGAAAAAAAAGGAGAATTCCTTTTCATTTGAATGAAACGTTCTCCAAGAATCAAATAGATTTTGTTTTATTAATAAGTTTTGAAAAGACTTGGCATTTTGTTTAGTTTGGGCATCTGGAATAGGGCATTTCTCCGATTTCATGTCTAGATCTACATTGAGACACAAATTCTCCACAGATTACTAGCCTAGTATTGTTATATTTTTTAATTATTTTAAGCATTCAGTTTAATAATCTTATCTGACTCATGTTGGGAACATAAATATTTGCTATTGTGAATTTCACTCCAAATAATATATTGGCCATTAGGATCCCTCAAGGCCACCTCCTCTACCAAATTTAGTATTTTATTGAATACAATTGAGACCCCCCGTGATTTATTTTTATATATTGCATTTAATGCATCATTAAAGCCTTTGATCTTAAAATAAGGGATCTTATTAGTTTGAAAATGTGTTTCTTGAAGACATACTATGTCAAAAAGATCTCCTCCACAATTCATATTAATCATTTGCCTATTAAATGGTACATTAAGACCTTGTGCATTTTGACTACATATTATTAGTGTCTTCATATATATATTTTTGTACTATCCAAATATTTAGTTTGTGTTTGTCCAAATACCCTTGGCTCCTTCCCCTCCAGGACCTCATATGGTCTGCTCCCCACCCAGCCGAAACCTTGCCCTGACCCATCCATTCTCTCAACATTCTCACACATTAAAAAAGATAAAACATCACCTCTACCTTTCTTGAACCCCCTCTGTTTCTTGTGGGTTTCCAGTCGGATTTTGGTGAAGTTGAACTTCCTTAAGTCCAAAAAATTTGGACCTGACAGAACATTTCCCCATAGATTCATCAATATAAAATCCAGTCGTAAAGTTAGGGTAGAGTAAGGGGTTAGGGAATTTTTATTAATGTATTTCTTTATCACTCTTATTAATACCTCAAATTCCTTTTTTTCTTTTTCCTTCTTTAATTAGCTGATATGTAGGTCGGACGTCTTACTATTGCATTTTCCCTTTTTTTTGAAGTTATCTTTGTGTTTCCCTTAACCTTAACACATAATCTGGCAGTTTAAGTATCTACTTCTAATTGACTATTTTATCAATCCATTTATTACAGTGATCTTGATTTGATGGTATATTCACTTTTTGGGCCTTCCCGAATCTAAAAATTTAAGTGAATACCCATTTTAAATATACCGTATTGGTCAGAATATAAGCCTCACCCGCATATAAGCCGCACCTGTAATATTCAAGGGGAAAAAATAGAAAAAAGATAGTACTCGAATATAAGCCACACCATTAAAATTGGAGAGAAAAAGACAAAAGTCAATTAGATTCAGGGAACAAAATAGTGATTTTATTTTACCATATACTGTACCATATATGGTATCCAGTATTTGGAAAACATTATACGGTAACTCCTTAGGCAGGTTGTCAATATTAACATCAACAGAAAGTCAAGGTAACTTCAAACATAAGGTAACAAGTAAGGTAACAAGGAAACGTTTTACTTAGGTCAGGTAGCACATTTTAGTGTAATTGGCCTATTCACAGTCATCACTGGTGTCACTACTGACTTCGTCACCAGCATTTTTTGAACCCCCTGATGATGGACTGAGAAGATATACTTGACCATGAAGTGAGAACCCATTGGCACAGAAGTGTCACTGACGGCTTCTTAATCTTGCCAGATTGTGTAAGGGCATGAACCCCTTCCCGAAGCCAATCTGAATACTGCTTACGAAGGTTGTCTTTGAACGGCTTGTTCACAATGACCTCAAGCACTTGTAGCTTTGAAGTCATGCCCCCTGGTATAACAACGAAGTCTGTCTTCTGTGCAGCAACTTTATTCTTCACTTCAGGAGTGAGATGACCCTTAAAAGCATCTAAGACTAGCATGGCTCTCTTAGTGAGCAGTGCTCCAGGTCTGCAATTCCAAACTACAGACAGCCAGTCAACCATCAGTTCCGTCGTCATCCAGCCTTTTTCCTGGCAACGAATCACTAAGCCCACAGGAATGTTTTCTTTGATCAAAGTTTTTTGCATCAGAATAACATAGGGGGGTAACTTTCCTCCGTCAGCAGTAACAGCTTACATCACCGTTACTCTGAGTTTTTCATTGCCGGTTGTTCTTAAGGTGACACTTTTTGCCCCTTGCTGGTCTACTGTCGTATTGCTTGGCATGTCAAAAAATACAGGCATCTCGTCAGCATTGCCCATCTGGTCTAATGGGTATGAGTGACGCTGCCGCAATTGGATGACATACCACTGGAAAATAGTCAGTTTCTCCTCAAAATCTGCCAGCAGTTTCTGTGCCAATGAAGTGCTTCGTCGAAGAGCGAGACCCTTTCTCCGCATAAAACAACGGCCCCAACCAATGCTTGAATGAAATTCCCTCTTATTTATTTTTAAGGTTTTTGCAATTTGTTATGCCTTCAGCTGGATTACTTCATGTGAAATAGGCATCCCATCTGTTCTCATATCTTGAATGTAGGAATGAACACCCCAGCTTCAAGTTCTGGATATTTGCCATGTTTTGGTCCCCTGAAAGATTTTCTGGTGGAAACTGAATTTTTCAATTTCTGCTCTGAGGCAACCCAACGTCGCACATTGGATTCATCCAATCCATATTTTTTTCCAGCCTCTCTGTTGCTTGTCGTTTTTGCATAATTAACAACTGCAAGTTTGAAACTTGCATCATAACTACGTCTCATTGGTAGGCTTGTTGATGCTTTTCTCTCCAAGTGATCAGCCATTGCAAGAACCAGGCTTTCTAACATGTACTGTAACTTCTTTTGCAGGTTACAGGCCTTACAGGATGTTAGAATCACTAAAACCGGAAATCGTTATTCAATTGCTACAATGCAGTTTCAAGGACGCAAATCGGCACCCTTAACTCGTAATTGCGCAAATCGGCATTAATTTTACCTTTCCGAATATAAGCCGCACACGTAACTGGCAAGCTCGCAAATCGGCTGTCATTTTTTTACGGTCACGAATATAAGTCGAACATATAACTAGCAAACGCAAAAGTCTGAAAAAAGATGCAGCTGATAATCGGACCAATACGGTAAATTAGCAAGCCTCAAACTTCATATCTTATTTCTGTGTAAATCTACCAGCTAGGATTGAAAGGCTTTTAATCCCCTCTCTCCCCCCATCAGACTCACTTAATCAACAAATATTCTGATGCCTTCTTTTAATTTTTTTAAATTTTTTATTATTTTAACTTCATGAATTCTATACCTCATACCTTATATTTTTCTAGAGGTATATTTAAATCTTGTAAGGCCTTTTCTCCTTTTAATTTTTTTTACAATTATTCTCTTTTCCTTATCCATTATTAGCAAATTCATAGGATGACCCCATTTTTAAGTTATGTGGTTTTCCCGTAACTGTTTATTATTATTATTATTATCATTATTATCTCTTATTTGTATCGCGCCAACATATTCCGTAGCGCTGTACAGGGGATAAGAACAGGGGAAATACACGTTTAACAAACTCAAAAGTTGAAGGGCCCTGTTTTGAGCTTAGAATCTTAGCAGAAAGTGCTTTATTCCAAAGCACCCTACAAGACTGGAAACTCGCTACTTACAATCTAAAGGAAATTAAAGGGCAGAGAACTGGGGAAGAGTAACAAATAAGGAATAGCAAGGGTCAGGAAGCAAGTGAAAGATAGAAAGAGTTTTATTTTAGAGGGAGAAGGGAGGGATCTGAGGTAAAAGACTAGTATGTTGGCTGACCCCTAGTGTTGAGATGATATATCTGCAAGTAGCAAGTCAGGTGTTTTCCATGGCTCTATAAATGTAATCTGAGTTGGGGTGGGTGGGTGAGGGGAAGGGAGGGAGGGCAATATTCTGAGTATCTCACAGATGTAGCAGGCCTTAAACCAGAGTGAATTTGCACTGAAATAAATAGAGACTGAATTGGGGTCAGACAGTACAGGAAGATAGGGGAATTAGAAAGGAATGGGAGAGAGACCTTAGAATGAAGGTATGTGAGGAGGGGGGAGGGGATTTGAGGTAATTATGCCAGCCATAAATGGAAGAAGGATGGGGGAAGTAATGTTCCTCAATTTTCTCCTTTTTCTAATTACCTCCACAGATAGATCCGGGAATATCTTTAAGTTCCCATAGGGTTTAGCAAAAATCCTTTTTTTATATGATTTCCTGCAAATGTTACAATCGCTAAAATTTCAAATCGCGATTCAATCGCAACTATTCCACAAGGCCGCAATTGCTTTCAAACCCGTAATTGGCAAAAGTAGCAAAAAATATTATGGGTTCCAAATAGGACTCGCAAAGGCTTTTTCAAAGACTTAGGAGTGCCCTAGCAGCCATTAAAAAGACAGTAAACCCCTGTCAAATGTGGCAACTTTCCCATAGCCACAATTGTGCACATAAAAAAAATATATGCCTTGCTTCATCATATAAATGGGAACATCATAACATCTCCTCAAGACTCCACAAACAGGCCAGGCTATTTAACTGTGTGAATACAGGTCAGAAAAGATGACTGTACCTCGAACAGACATATGCTCTAATATATAACATTAAAACATATATCCATGTTTTGTTAAACACAAACATCATAATCAAACTCAGGGCCATTACCTCTACCATCAGCTGCACTAGTGAGAGAGCTATTACCTCAACCCTTACATTAACATAAGATGGGTATATTGAAGGATGATCTATGTACAAAATACTGATCTTAGCTTTAAGTAATACATCTGGAGGTTCCCAATCATGATAAAGTACAAACACACAGAAACAGTGATAACAGTATAATAATATCATACTTTATTAGATACACAAACATGTTTATATGTATAGGACTATGCATTAATATCATGGGTGTGGTGTGGGCGGATCCCAGAAGGGCAAGTTGCTTTTCAGCAAAAAAGGACACATAAAGTGTTAACAGTAATACTGCATGATAAGGATGATGCATAGCATCTACTAGGTTCACATATGGTCATTATACCACAGTAACCATAATCTGATGAAAAAAAGGATCATCATACATCACTTCATTTAATAGAAATAACCATTAATGCGCATAGCGCTTCCATATGGCCTTCATCTGCTCAATGAAACAGATGCATCAAATCATGGGTTATGTCATCCGATGCAATTCCACACACAGTGTGTTTTCATATATTAAGGAATAATCACTAATAGACGGTCATTATCTTGTAAACAGAAAGAGGAGGCTGATAAACAAGCAATCACTGTATTTACAGTACAGTTTTTCATGCTGTTACCGAAATAATAAACCAATAAACATGAACTTCATCTACGAGCAGTGCTAACCAAAGTGAATCTGTCCTTGACAATCACTGTCCCCGTAAACTATTGAGGATGTGTAATTCCACAAAGAATGCTTCACTGTGACCACAATCAGTTAGCAAAGGGTACTATCACTATCTCCATATGGAATTGTTGTGCAACACTGATATCACATTTAATTGGTACACAGGTGGTACCAAGGCCAAACAGATTAGAATGATCACATTACTCATAAACACATATCCATTGATGCTGATGTAAAACAAAGGCCATCATCCATAATGTTTGTGAATTAAATCACACACATAAATCTCCTAACACAATGGTAATGAGACGACATGCAACAGTAACGCATGTATAACTACTGATTTGGATTAGCAGATCCTAATGGGACTGCACAACTCTACAGACGGGACTGTATTCATTGTAATTGAACATAACACCAGCCATGTTCATTAGTGATGATATATGGAGTCATATACGGCATTTTAGATCTATCTGCTGGTGGGATTGTCACTGATCTAATGCCTGATAGGGACTTGGTTGAGACTTTACTTACATGATATGATTGCACTGGTCGAAGATGACGAACCTGCCTTCATGGTTGTGAGATTTGACTATTAAGACGTAAAGAGATAAGAACAAGATATCAATCATAAAACTATTAACACTGACTACAACACCTTATCTCAATGGCAATCCGCATTGAGCATCAATTGGTGAAATGTTAAACATAACCATACATGTTTTTATATTATGTATTTAGGTCCTTGGCGCTTATCTTCAGTTTCTTTATCCTTAGTGCTGAAAAATAGACAGGGAGAAAAGAGACTCCTCTAAGGTAGCAGGTTTTGCAAATGAGGAAAATTCTTTAAAAAGTAGGTAATCTCCTTACATTTACGTCAGGTTATCCAGGCCCTCAGATCCTGTCACTGCTCTCCTTGTGTATGGCTATGTGTGCAGTCAGCTTTATGCATGCAGTCATCAGGGAGAGAAAGGTATGGTCAATAAAGTTTTAATACATAGTAAAAAATAATATAAAAAGCTTACATTAGGCTTAGTAATGTCCACAAATGGAAGATAACTTCCTTCAGTCCTCTGTCTGTATCTCCACAGGTCAGCAGCATCACTCCACGTGCTGTGGTTCTGTTTCCTGCTTTGGGTGTCACAGATGGAACTGTTTTATCACTCAACTGGTTTCACTTGTGAATCATCTGGAGTGGCATACGTGTACACACACTGTAGCCAGGTGATAGTATGTCATCATTATACTAATTAATATTCTTTGAGGAGTGTTGATGAGGAGGACTTAAGGGATGTTCTAGTCTACCTCCTCTTTCTCCCCACCTTCCATGCCTCCTCCCTCTACCACTTGGAGGAGGTGCTGGAGTGAGAGTTGCGTCCACCTGGCTTGGCTGTGTAGCAGCTGGTGTTGGCGGTAAGGTGTTGGCTTTGGTTGCAATGGTGGTGGAGGCTGTGGAACCAAAGCCTGGAGAGATATGAACTAGCTTTTCGCAAATTCTAATTGCCGCTCAATTAGTGCTCTCTGGGCTTGTCTGTCCCTATTTGCTCATACCTCTCCATCCTTCACTTGTGCCTCCTCATCTCCCTATATATCAATCTGTTGCTGTCAAGGAGGGAGGTCTTGATATTATTCTGCTTTTCGAGCGTTAGGGTCTGGTCACCCATTAGTGTGTAATGGCTTGCATCCTCCCTCTGAAAAGCGAAAGCAGGATATCCCTTAAAGTGGCTGATGGGGGGGGGGGGGAGGTCTGTCACTGGATATACCGGGCAGGTGAGGATGGTGATGATAGAGGTGCAGGTGGCGATGATGTTGGCCGTGGCGATGGTGTCACTGTTGGCCGTGGCGATGGTGTCACTGTTGGCTGTGGCAATGGTGTCTGAGGTGCGGTAGTGAAGCCTATTTTGGTGGAGCCCAGGTTGGGAGAGCCCATGTTTGGGGTAGCCCATGTTAGGGGAGCCCATGTCGGGAGCGAAGGAGTGGTGGGGTCCTGCCAAGGCATCCATGGGATTGGAGCAGGTGGCTGTGGTGGGCCTGCTGATGGTTGTCCCCAGTATCAGGACATCTGTGGAGCTGGCGGTGGTTGCTGGCACCAAAACATGTGAGGTTGAGGTAGAGATTGCTGAACAGGCTGCGAATGTGCCCACGATGCTTGGGAGGGCCCGGGGGCAGATTCACAGACTGGAGACATTGGAGGAAATATTGCTGATGATGGGCCAGCTTCCTGTGACGGTCCAGGCCCTCTGATCTGGTTTCGCCTTCTCAACCACCACTTCTAGGAGTATATCTGGTTCATCCTCCAGAGGAGCCAACGGCAACGCCTGTGTCTCTGTAGGCGGGCTAGTCCTCTTGGGTACTGATATAAAAGGACAATAATGTTTGAGTTGGGATTCTCTAAAGAATTGTTTGCTGTGTGTTTCCATATCCCTGACATCATGGTCACTTGTAATTGGCTGTGGTGATTGTCTTATGCAGATAAACATTGACTTGTATTATGAGCATTGTTTATCATATCAATATAGGTAATCCTACTGCGGTCGGCCATCTGCAGTTCATTAGGACACATGCTCAGCTGAATCTGCAGTGTGTGAGACTGACCAATCTGTGACCAATTCAGCAACGGTTGTTAACATGCAGATAAGACATGGTCCATGTTAGGCTAGTACATGACACACACATGCAGACCTTCAGAGTCTGTATCTGCATATGCTGCTGTGTGCACACCCATACACGTACTCTCTTTTGGATGATAAATCAATATTGATCTATTTGGTGACTGTTAATCAGAATAAATTGTAACTGCAGGTATTGGACAGACACATTTTGATAACAATTCTGATTATGATATGTTTGCTTACTGGATTTAAATAGTTATTGCAGTCCTATATATCATTCACCATGACCAGAGAGCTTACAGTGCAGCATTGCTATTGTATGTCAATTATCTATGTGTGTGATGTTCATGTATGTGCATATGAGGGTGTGATAATGTATATAATACTCACATTGTGTCCACCCGTCCTGGAAGGCCCACTACTGCCGCTGACTTGATCCACTCCCTCAGGGTCCTGTCCCACTCTGTATAGGTTATAATGGGTGGTGCACAAGCTGCTTTGGCCTCCTCTGCCATCTTCCTTTTCACCTTCATCCGGCTGTCATAAAACCTGTGTTTGGCAGACCTCACATCCCGGTTGGCATACTCCAATGTAGCAACAGCTGAAGCAACATCAATCGAGGCATGTGTCTTATGGCTAGGCATCACCCCCCCCCCCCCTCCCATGTATGATGCTATAGCTAGCATGGATTTCTTTCAGGAGGACCCTCATCTCATCAGGGATATAATTGGGGGCCCTGTGATTTGCCACCGTCTCTTGCCCTCCTAACTGTACCTGCAGTTCCTGGCCTCCATGTTGTCTGGAGCTGGTCCCTCCTCACTGCTACCTCCACCCCTGGGATCAGGAACCTGACCCTCTGCCCCTATTCTTTGTGTGCCTACATCTGGGGACACATCCCTCCCCCACCCCCTGCTCTCCTACAGCTCTACCTCCCTTCTCTGACCTGCCTCCTCGTCTCCATACTTCTACCTTTCCTCCTCCACGACCCTCATGACACAAAGTCTAAGCACTACATTATTAACGCTAACTATACCCCATTAACCCATACTAAGCCCTGTTAACCCTATCTGGACCCAATAACCCTATCTAGGACTATTTAACTGTAACTGGTCCTATCTAACCCTAACTTGGCCTATTTAGCCCTAACTGGGCCTATCTAATCCTAACTGTATATATTTCACTCCTTCCAGACCTATTTACCCCCTTCTAGTCCTATGTAAGCCTATATAGTCCTTTTAAACCCTAACTGGGCCTGTCTAACCCTAACTGGGCCTATTTAACCCTAACTGTAAATATTTCACTCCTTCTAGACCTATTAAACCACATCTAGTCCTATCCATGTAAGCCTATCTAGTCCTATTTAACCCTATCCATCTCCTCATTCTCCTCCTCTCCTCACTCTCCTTCTTTTCTCCTGTGTTCTCCTCCTTTCCTCACTCTCATCTCCTCTATCCTCCTAGAAAAGTAAAACTAAATATGAGGATACATCAATATAATATGTACATGTATATGTATGAGGTAAAACAAGAATGTGGGTATTAGGAGTATTATATTATGGGTGGGTAGGTGGTCGAGTGGAGATGTGCTGTGGCTTAACCTTATGTATACCTATGTGTACTGTGACAGACTGCCCCCCAGTGGATGGTGCAAGACGCAACGTATTGAAGAATTCTCTACAGGGAACAGGAAGGTAACTCCCTGGAGCTGTGCTAATTGTTGCTGCAGGTGTGGTACGCCTGTTAAAAGACACACACAGGGAATGGAAGGGTCTCAGTGGTGAGAGAGACTATGTGGAGACAGGAAGTGTTTAAACTGTGGAGGACTGCAGAGCAGGAAATAGCTGCAGTCTGCATTCACCAGCGCTGCTGGACCAGCAGGGAGCACTGTATTCCAAATGCCACTTGGAAACTGCTGTTATAATAAGACTGGGGAGATACTCACTGGAGCTACTGAAGAGGCACTCACTCCAGTCCAAAGCTACAGGAGAAACCAATTACCAGCTATTCTCAAGGTCAGAAGCAGTTTACCTTTATCTTTACACCCCCCAGGGAAGGGAATGTTTATATTAAGAGTTCCTTTAGTTATTAAAGTACCTGCTGTACTCTTTATGGGTCCCTGGGGGCAGGGCACACAGAGAGACAAGTGCCCTGACCACTAGGTGGTGAGAATCTGTTACCACAGGATCTGCTATCTTCCAGAGATTATTTGGTGCACACTGGTGAAGAGAATTGCTGTCTCCTTTTTTGTCCTTTGCTTTATGTTTACCTGAGGCCGAATAGTGGCTCAGGCTTACTTGTGGTGTTCCAGCATGTTAGTAAGTCCGTTAATGTAGATTTTTATTTTCTCTAGCCAAGTTGCTGCTAGGTTTATTTATGTTTTGTTTTTTCATCTGGCATAATAAAATACTGATCTACTGCACCCTAATGCACTTTTTGTTTTATATTCCTTCAAGATCCCTTCAATTCCCTGCGGCCATCTTTATCACAGTATGTATTAATCTATATGTGTTAATTATGTGATATCAGTAATTATGTGTGTTGTAAATTAAGTGTTAATATTTCTTAGTAGTCCAAATAGAAAAAAACGTACAAAACTGCTCCTTCACTCTCTCTCCAAAACTCAGAAACCCACCAACACCTAGACCTGTGTTTTGACTTTCTCAGCTAGAGCACAGTCAAGGACTTACGGTTTCCAGTAGCTTTTAAAATCCTTTCCTGCGGTGTTCATTGCCCTTGTCTGGTTCCTGACAGGGTCAGAAATTGCAGGCTTGCTTAACTTTGGCACCCTTCAGATGAACGGCCACCCGGAAGTGTTACAGACTTTAGCCCTGTAATTGCAGCCTTGAGTCAATTGGATACAGCCAGAATTGTAACAAATTTCTAACCTGCAGACATGCGGCCTGTATGAAGATAATTATGGGCTTGGAATTGAATGAAGGCCTATATGTGTGTAATTAATTTGGATTACATAATCCAATATTATTTGCATCTGTTTACTTTAGCAGATATGACGTATGTGCTATGCACTTTTATAGTTGCTTCTATTGTAGATGGTTAGATGCTTATATTGTAGGAAGAGCTTATGCTTTCTCAATGTACTGTTATTGTGGTGTAATGACCACGTCTGACTTAAATTATATGCATTCTTACACAGTGGACAGAAAGAACAGTCTGCATTTTATCCAGTTCCTGTTTCCTTGGGATCTCTTTGCAAAACTCCAATGACATTAGGGTCTTCTACAGATCATGACTGTGTTATGTAGATAAAATTACCATTCTCATGATATTTTTACATTAACCCAATTGTCTGTGTGCTTGTAATCGATACTGATTTGGGACATGAAAACTTAAAATTTTGTTTAGAATCACATTTGTGCATACAGATCATACCCTGTATACCTATCATGTGTTAAGGAATGCTGGATGTTTATGTATCCTGTTCTAAGTAATCATCTGAATCTAAATATCATATATTTTTTAGCACATTGAATTTATATTACATGCTGTAAAAATAGTGGTTGATGTTAGCTTTATTAACACTTCTGCCCCCAATATATTATTAAAATAGCCGGTGTATGCAGATTTAAATAATAACATATATCCTGTATAAATATTCATCTTTAGTGGTCCATAAAAATCACATTAGTTGAGTAACCTAGAAATAGACTCACACTATATTGAATACACAAAATTAAATATATGTATACATAAATATACACACAGGACAACAAAAATACAAAGAAATAAACACAAAAGATGCACATAGGACTATTGTAGATGTAGGAAAGGGAAAGAGTGAAGGCACAAGAGGGAATAAGGCATGGAAATACCATGTTGTCAATGAGTACCACATTAAGATGGGTGTGTATTTGAGTGTCATTGGCAATGTATCATCCACCTATGTATATCATATTAGTACAGGAATACACATAGAAATGGAGATGAACATGCATACTGCCAAGAGTGGTGATTTTGCTCACACAATTGGATTGTTTAATGAAAATAGCATGCTTTAATATAACAATATGACATTAGCAGGCAGTAGTTCACAGCATAGCAATACACCCAACAAAAATATACATATGGGGTGAACCATAAAAGGAGGCAAGGAAGTATAGAACAATATCATAAAATAACCTCCACACCGGTTAAAGGGACAGTTACCTCCCCATAAGTGCTCTTCCTGGTGTGAAAGAGCACAACATTCTATGTTAAAATGATCTATTGATTTTTTTTTTTATTACACTAATAACAGCCTGAAAATGTAAGGTCTTGGGTCTGTTTACAAACAGACTCCTGACTGCCCCATAATTAACAACATTTGCCGTAGCGAGCGGTAGAAAATGCTGCACACATAGATTTGTTGCTTTTTCTTGGGTTCAGGTATTCATTGTGCTACTGGTAAACCCACAAAACACATATTTAGCAGTTTGAAGCAGTCATTTCTCTGCACAGAAGTATTTGAGAAGGGTTAAATCACTCCCTGTTTCTGCTCTGTGCACGGAGCCTTTGCTGTCAGTCCGCCTGGGGGACTAGCCAGAGCTCATGTAAACATACACTTCTTTTAAAATTTTGTCTATGAAAAATGCACCTATTTCAAAAATTTGAGTATGTTATAGGGGTGTGCTTCAAGTTGTGCTGAATTAAATGTCCCTTTAATTTTGAAGCCTCCATTTACTACTGTTCCTCATATGCACAGAGAAAGTCACATTAATACTAGGCATGAGATCAGGAAGTAATTACGATGCAAGCTTCTGCATAGGTCAAGTAGAGGAGAGGTGTGACGAAGTGCCCTTCGCCACTTTGTCTTGGAGAGGACTGTTTGCCAGCCTCCTGCCCTGCGACTATGGCCCTGGGACAGATTGCCCTTTAAACACAGTATTCGGCCATACCAGAGTGTATGTCACTCATTCTGGCCCTTTACATACAGGGGGGTCATTCGGTACTTGCCCTGTGTGAACCATGATACCACAGATAGCTATGCCATGGAGCCCATTCATATAATGAAAGACTATGGGAAAGACTTTAGCTACATGGCAATTGAACTGTGTGAAGAGGATCTGAGCACTATTCGGTAGTTTTGTGCGCTCAGATCTCAGCTATCTGGGGATATGTGAAATGTGAGTAAATGTGAATTGCAGTAATGCTGATGGGTTGTCAAACTAGAGAATTGACCAACAAATACTTTTGTCCGGACATCCCCAGGCCGATCCGTTGGGATCAGACCGTGTATGCCGGCTTATGGTCACGGGGGAGGTGTGTAACGGAACCCATCACTGTTTTACCCTGTTTTATGATTATTATGGTTAAAATATGAGCCTACTATTATACTGTATGTATGTTGGTTTATGCTCTGCAGAATATTGGCCTAGACTAGTGCAGACCTTGGCATGGGAGATAATCCTGTTACAGAGACTCTCATAAGATAAGGAAGTCTATTGTATAAAGTGTTTTCATTCTCAGACATAAGAACAAAGAAGGATGATCTAATCCATGTCTGTATCAAAGTTGCCAGGTAGCCTCAGGGAGGTGTGACTCACCTATTGTCCCTCTATGTGTATTGTGTGGCCAACTATGGGGGATATGTGAAATGTCTGTGTATGTTATGTGTAAAAGATACTTTTACTAACTTTTGAACCCCTGGTCTGATTCATGCCATTTTTTAATATGTTGTTCCACAATTTATGTTGTTCATAAAAATATAAGTTTTATTTATGTACTATGTAAAATCATAAAGTTATAAAAATGTATAAAAATGTGTAAGTTTTAGCTGGGAGATAATTGAGTAGATACAGTAATAAAATCAATTATCTCTCAAGTAGAGGGGAGGGAAACTGTGGGCGTTACTATTGTGATATTGGTTGTTTATACCTTCCCCTGGGTGTGTTCTGTTTTCCTGACTGTAATAAAAACCAGGCTGGGTGTGCCAGCAAGAGAGTCCTACTTGACCCTTCAAAAAGTAGCCTCGTCTCGTTCTTGGATGGGATTGCTATATCACACTGGGTAGATACAGTAATAAACTCAATTATCTCTCAAGTAGAGGGGAGGGAAACTGTGGGCGTTACTATTGTGTTATTGGTTGTTTATACCTTCCCCTGGGTGTGTTCTGTTTTCCTGACTGTAATAAAAACCAGGCTGGGTGTGCCAGCAAGAGAGTCTTACTTGACCCTTCAAAACGTAGCCTCGTCTCGTTCTCGGAGGGGATTGCTATATCACACTGGGGATTGCTATGCTTTGGCATACTCCCTTGAGCTTTAAACTACTGAACCCTTGTTCCTGATGTACTCTCCCTTGGAGGAGAGGTCTTCCCCACACGATCCTGGATGCTGGAGATTCATACAGGGTGGAAGGAAGAAGGCACGGCTCCAGTTAAGCTACGGCGGTTGTGGAGTCTGTGGTGGTTGTGGTGCCTGTGCGGTGCTTGTAGGCCTCGACGCAAACTAGGATGCGTCCATCAATGGAGGTACCCGGTCGGGGTGCCAGTAGATCCGTTACAAGAGGAGAAAAGGTAGAATTCAGTAGGTACGTATGAACTCTATGAAGAGTATGTGTGTCCACACATGTGCTGACTGTATGCAAGGAAGATTACCTTCATTTGCATAGAAATCTGACAGTAAAGCTTAATAACGATTCACAAGATTAATATAGTCATAGTCAAATATCATACTGGATAATATATCTTCAAGATTACAAACGGAAATGCAAATTCATAATGCAGTATTACAACATCATGGCTCTGGATTAGTTTGTAAATGATCTTCTGGTATGAATCATTGAGTCATCAAATTCACATGTATAGAAGATCTGTAAAAAAATTGCTAATTAATATAATAGTATATGAAGATAATGCAAAACAAGTACAAACTGTATTTCACAAGCTAAGCTGACTCTTAGCATGACATTATTATTATTATCTTTTATTTGTATTGCGCCAACATATTCCGTAGCTCTGTACAGGGGATAAGAACAAGGGAAATACACGTTTAACAAAATTAAAAAAGTTGAAGAGCCCTGTTTTGAGCTTAGAATCTTAGCAGAAAGTGCTTTATCCCAAAGCACCCTACAAGACTAGAAACTCGCTACTTACAATCTAAAGGAATTAAAGGGCAGAGAACTGGGGAAGAGTAACAAATAAGGAATAGCAAGGGCAAGGAAGTAAGTGAAAGATAGAAAGAGTTTTATTTTAGTGGGAGAGGGGATACAAAAAGTTATACAAAACGCAATATTGATTGCAGGTGATGGTCTGTAAATCTGTACAGTTCACCACATTAACAGTTTTACACATATCTTGTGGAGCAACATGTGCACTTTACCTTTGGTCTGATGAGGAACTTATCAGTCTGGCACAATGGTTGCACAGGACACAGGTGAAGCTGCTGCTTCTGGAAATCAACAATACATATGGGTAATCTGTGTAACATGAAACGTAGACATTCAATAATTGTGCTGATATGCATTATGATTCATTTTACATCAATAACAAGAAAGTATCGACTTGCAATATCCCCCAAGTTGATGATCTCTGTAAGTTTAATACAAGTGAATGGGTTTTATTTACTATGTTGAAAAATTAGGTTAACAGCATACGTTGAATATCTGCAATATGAAGGAATGGTTAAGGTGGACCATCATCATTGATGGTTATTTTCACTTACCTGTAGCAATATGATATCAATTAAAAATGTATTTTCTGACACTACTGATACCCTGGGTGAAGTAACTGCACTGTATACTGATTGTTATGGTTTCTTGCTATACATATCTTTATGTTGTATGGAGCTATGTTTGATGTATAAGAAATATTATGAATGCCCATTCAAATAGATTGATATTAGCCTAATGACTTCATACCAAAGCTTTGTGAAAGTACATAATAACATACTGAGATGAGTGATCAAAATAAAATCTACATGTGTTCCAATGTGTCAATTAGCACAACCTTATGACTGATATGTCATTGTATAACAGAATAAAGTGTAGTAGTTTATCGAGGGTAAGCAATAGTTCATGAAGAGCCATAGTTCATGACAGGAATGTCTGCTCTACTGGCCTTCTATTATTGTTGTTGCACCAACATATTGCGTAGCGCTAGTAATTCTGCATAAATAACATGCTTTAATTTGTATCAGTAATACTTTAGCAGACATCATTGATATAAATGTGATTATATATTTCTACTAACATGCATACTACTCATGAATTAGCCTGGCTTGCTGTTGTGACCCTGCCACATTTATCTCAGCAGGGACAGATATGGCCTTGTGAGAAGCTTCTGAAGGTAGTTAGCCTGAACAGCTATATTTACACACCTTTTCTGAAAAATATTGTATGGCACTACCTGAAGTGTGCAATCAGCAGAATGGCATTTTGAGCCACCTTTATGCTCTATAATGGTCCTGCATGATTTTTTTGTCTCATTGTACCTTTCCTCTGCCTTAGTTTGTGGGTTATTGACAGGGATAGGCAACCAGGGTAGACACCCATATCCTGCATCACCTGACATATGTCAAATGAGGCATGGGAATATTATAGCGATATTCTGATGTTTATGTAACTTCACAGTAGTTTCCACACATTAAATAGTTGCATAATATACTTGTGATCCATTTCAATGTGTAGCACCACTGACATATCTTGAAAATCTTAACTATTCAAAGACATGCCAGTCACAAGTATGAATACACAGCTAAGCACAGAAGTTAGAAATCATTTATTGTTTGACATTTCTCAACTGATGTATTTCAATAACGTTATTAGGATACATGATATATATGCAGTTTTATCTTTCTTGTAATGTATACATCATCTTGTGTTTGACCTGTATAACACATACAAATCTGCTACCTTAATGATACATATAATAGTGTTACCAAAATATTGTCCTGTGGATTCTATTTAGGAATCCTTGAACAACCAACCAAGGTTGTACAGAAACACCTTTTATGCAGCCTTTATTTTAATTATTATTGCCACATACTAATTTTAAAAAATTCAATCTTTATTTGTACATTTAAAATGTTGTTAAAAATGCAACGATTAAAAAAAATCATGTTAAACCCAAGGTGTTTAATCCTTTGGGTTTTTTGACGTCCAGCAAATTATTAGAGGTTTATTAAAGTTTTATTTTTGTTATTATTATATTCTTTGCTTTGATCACAGCTTTTTTATTTAATTACTTTATTATGCTCAAGTCAATAAAAGATTTGGTTTTTAAATTCAATTGTATTTGTGTAATTTTGGTTATGTAGAAAGAAAAAGGAAAAAGGAGTAAAAGCATAATTAAAGCAAAAAAACGGAAGAAAAAGGAGGACATAACCTCCTTCTAAAAAACAATAGACAGAAGCATTAAGGTAATATATAGTTTAAGAAACAGCATAATCAGGAGTGTATACATTTTTTAAAAATAGCACAGCATTAGCACTATAAATGAATAAGGTAAAGTAGTGACTGTGATAGACTAACAGTCACGAGGTAAAAGGGTAATATAAGAGGAAATAAGCACTAAGTCAAATAGCACAAGCACTTTAAGATAAGAATTTTTGAATAACACAACTTGAATTATAATGCACTTTAAGTAATAGAACTCTGAATTAACATAAATCAACAGGATAAAAGATTAACACAAAAGAAATGCAAAGGGACTTAAAACATATACTCCAGAGAAGTGCTGTATGAATAAACAAAACTATACAACAGACAAAAGGATTATAAAACCTTATCTTAATCTTATGTAAATAATGTAATCTTATGTAAATTAAAATCCAGGGTACCTGATAAGGATTTGACTAAGGAAACATAACCAAAATTACACAAATACAAATAGAATCCACAGGACAATATTTTGGTACGCACTTAAGTAATAACACCTAGGCCTAAAAAATAAACAAAGATCATTTTTTTGAGTATTATATAATAGTGTTACCCAGATGCTATATTTCATGAACTTCATGCAGTTGTGGTATGGGTTGAGCATTGCTTTGCATGACAAAATTACCGTATACAGCTGTGTATGTTAAATCGATAATGGAATTCTATTGTGAAGGTGACAAAAAACATCAAATAGTTGCTTGCTGGTCATTGGCTATTGAACACAGCATGTCATTTCAAATCAATAGGAGGTTTCATTTCTTCTGTTTGCCCCTCAAACAGAACTGTTTATCTACTTCTACCTGTGTCTATCACTGGTATAACAAGCTCTGCCTTTGTGCTGGAGTCAACATTAACTATGAACAGTGTGTGATCTGCCTCAGACTAAGCATGCTCATGAGAGAGGTGTTGCTGAGATAGCTACTGTGTGAGGCCTATGGGACAGCAACAAGCATGTTAAAAAAAGCATCTTTGTACGCTGTGGGAGTGGAGTCATTTCCAACACTATTTGCAAAAGACACAAGTTTTATTAATAGCTAAAAAAAACACTGCAATGAAAAACATTTTATGCATCATTATGGCCTGGCATTACACTAGGTGTATTCGAGAACAAATATGGAGCCCCATCAGCTATTTGGATTACACTGAAGTACACTATTATTGTTTAATCCTACCAAGAGAGCAGATTGTGATGGTGCTCTTCAACCAGTATCATTTATCATATTGACAAATCAAGGTTTTATGAGTATGCTGTCAACATGCGCATTACATGGTATATAGTAAGGTGCAAATAAAAAGTAGGGAAGTCAATTGGAGATGTGTTCCACAATAAAGGAATAGTAAATTATGTGTGGATCTGGTAGATTATGCATTTATCATGTAACAGATTGATAGGATTTAACTATCAATCCTATCAATCTGTTACATGGTAAATGCATAATGTACCAGATTCTATGAGCTTCAGTATGCACAATCGGGAGTATACCTACTACATTAGAAATAAAAGAGCTGTTAGACTCAAGAAGTCTAAGTAAGTGTAATCCACTCATTACCGAGGCCTATCTTGAGATATATTAAGCATTTTCTATTTTGGAGCACTATTCGTTTATTGTGGAACACATCTCCAATTTGCTTCCCTACTTTTTATTTGCACCTTACTGTAGCATGTAATGTGCATGTTGACAGCATACTCATAAAACCTTGAATTGTCAGTATGATATATGGTACTGGTCGGAGAGCACCAGTACAATCTGATCTCTTGGTAGGATTAAACGATCATAGGCCTCCATTCGATTAAAACTTGCAACAGTTACAGAGCAATTCAATTGATCAAGCCCACAGCTACCTGGCTGAAAGCCTAAACAATAAGCCATGCACCCGTAAGTAGCATTTCAGAGCATGATCAATTAAGCAAGGCCGTAACTACCCATTTTAAAACAGCCAATAGTAAATGAGACTGTCATCATGACGTCAGCAAAACATGGAGGATAAACCACAGTCAATTAGCGTTTATATGATCCGACTCGCGATCCGGCAATGTGCAAAATAATAAAAATTAATGATGATACTGTTCTAGTCCATGTGGGTGGCCTGATATGTATTAACTCTTGATTACTGAGATTCATATAACACGGAATATCTGATTTGCTGACACTGTTGTGCAATTAATTGTAATGTCTTCAATCGCTTTCCCCATCTTTTAAAGTGCAGTATTGATTTTATATTTGCATTTACAGTGCTACGATCAGGTGTTTAACCCTGTTGCGAGTCCTATCTGATACTCGTAGGATTTTCTTCTACATTTGCCATTTACGGGTGTGAAGACAATTTAGGGCTTGAGGAATTGTAGCAATTGAATAGCGATTTGCGATTGTAACATTTACGGGCTTGAAAGATCAAAGGCTTAGATGGGTTGGAGTTAAGATTTTGACAACCGCAGCGATTTTTAGCTTGTAACCCGCAAATTGTTTGCTGGTAGCTAAAAGATCAGGGTGAATTTGGATTTCTCAAAATCCCATGAGTGTTTTCCACTCTGGTATTAGTATACCATATCTCAATGCTGATGTATAACAAGGTATAGGAAAATAGATATGCATGTGCAATTTATTAGGTACTTATACCTCACAACGACGATTACAATCAAGTTAAAACCAAGGATAGAATAAAAACAATGCCATCAATGTAGCCTAAAGAATCCAAATCAATAGGATAATCAATATCTCTTATTATATTTCAATCTTGAGTAAGAAGGATTCTAAAGAGTAAATGCTCTTCCCTGTGTCCAAATTGTAAATGACACAGACTAATATCTGTATGTATAAGTGTGTTGTTTCTTTCCCTTAAAAACCCTCATTTTGCCAGTTGTTGCCAAAGTGCCTCAGACTCTTAATTGTGCCTCAAACTCTTAATTGTTAAGAAGGAGCTTTATAATAGTATGGTGTTTGGCTATATAAGAGAAGTCTCAATACTATATAAGTTAATGAGAAATAGGACAGGATTATACTAAGGGTGTTGTTTGGAAATTACATTCAGGGAACGCTGTGGAGCAGAGCATGATGCGTCTACATGCGTGTCACTGTGGACCGTATATGACGCTCAGCCTACGACTGACGCGTTTCGACGTCACAGGGGACGTCTTTCTCAAAGGGTAAACAGGGAAGGGGCGTCTATGCAAGGCTTTTAAATGGTGCGGTTGCCAGGGAAAACGGAAAGGGCAGAAAAGCATTCATATAGCAGTCTGAGAGAGAATTAAACAGTTTTAAACTGTCAATGACATGTGAAAGGTTATTGGATCAATATTCAAAGATTAAAAAGCAAACTTCAACGAGGACCAAATAGTTAGGGTGATATAATATACTATATAAAAAGCATATTGAATAATAGAAACTATCATAGTATATAGATGAATTCTCAAATTTATCCAGATGATATAAGTGGAAGTGTGTAAGGTGCCAATAGTGACTAGTGAACATAAATAATTATCTGCAAAAAAAGTGTATAACAGGCCAAAGATGGCTGATAAACTACGGTATATTGAAAAATTATGTAAAATATATAAATCATCAGTAAAAGGGTAGCTTTCCAAATTTACTTTTTACAAGTAAATGTATTAACTATACATTACACTTCTCTGCCTAATTTAAAATTGGTAAAGCATTTGTTTCCTCACTATCATTAATCTGTTCCCTAGATATATCTATTCTACTGTTAAAACCATACCCACACCTTAATTATTCCTAAAGTAAAAAGCAATTGAATTTGAATTCTATATTTAACACATGGGGATACATTTTTCCCATATGGTAAATAAATTCCCCTTCCTTTTGTGAAATCGTTTGTTTTGGTTCTCCACTTCTTCAGCTAGGTGTTACATGTTCCAGAAGTTACAATTTTTGGGATCACATTGGTGATTTCTGAAATTATCTGAAACATGTATAGCTTCTGAATATGTTCAGCTAGTCTCTCCTTTAGCTTTATCACAGTGAGATCTACGTACTTATATGAACAGTTACACTCCAATAAATGTACCAGTTTTTTGTATTAACAGGTTAATGAACTATCAGTCAGTTTCTTATAATAAGCAGACACTCAACAAATTATTTATAATTGTTACATTTAGCTTTACACATATTTAGCTAAAAACATTTTTCCAGCACACTAAGAACATGTTTTTTTTTAAAATTCCTGGGTATTCTATAAAGAATACTTGGTTTGCTAGGTGCAATCTCCTTTAAAGGCATACCTTAATCCCCCTGTTTTTACCTTTCTCTAATCTAACACTTGCTGCTTATTGGCCATATTAAATTAGAATCTGTTGTTCCCTCGGTCCTTGAAAAAGTCATCTTAGTGCTGTTTGCGAGGACTGATTCCTCAATATGTTCCTCGCAGCTGCCATTGCGAGATGACACACCAAAACGGCTTAAAATAGTCTCAGAGAGAGAGCTATGTAGTAACACTCAGCCATAAATCTATGGGGTGAACCTCGGACCTTGAAGGAATTCCTACGGGCACAAAAAAGTGCCCGCAAGGGCTACTAAAGCCCATATGTGATCCCTCTGAGCAGCCCAACTCCGGCATCTAACGCTTCCCCCTGCTCCCTAAACACATCCCCATGCTGCAGGGGTCCCTATCGTGGGGCCCGCAGCCTCCCCATATTAACCCTTGCAGCGAGGGTCCCCAATCAGCATTGATCGTGCCCCCCTGCGGCACACTATTAACCAATCCTGGCCGCGGGGGTTAGGTCCCCCATGGCACCTAACATTAACCCCTCTCTATGCAGCGGGGGTCCCCGATTGGCATCGATCGGGACCCCTTTGAATTTTAAACCCCATTGGAACCGATTTAATCCTAACTGGGCCTATCTGACCCTAGCTAGACCTATTTAACCCTAACTGGGACTGTCCAACCCTAACTGGGCCTATTTAACCCCATCTGGACCTATTTAAGCCTGTCTAGTAATATTTAAGCCTATCTAGTCCCATTTAACCTTAACTGGGTCTATTTAACCCAGAATGTTCCCAGTACAGCCTATCCTTCCCTACACTATTAACCCCCCTCTACCCTATTAAACCATATACTACCTACCTACCACCCTAATACAATCCTTATTACCCCACTAATTACAGAAACCCCCCTCATCTAATTACAGAAAGTAATAAAACCTAGAATTACCGAAAAATAAGGACATTACAGAAAATAAAAAAGGACATTACCAAAAATAAAAAACCCATATTACCAAAAATAAAAAAAAAACTAAGTTACCAAGATTAAAACAAGCTAAGTTAGTAATGTAATGTAGATAGGGTTAATGTATTGTAGATAGGTTTAACTGATTGTAGATATGGTTAATGTATCGTAGTTAGGGGTTCATGTATTGTAGTTAGGGAGTTAATAATATGTAGTTAAGGGTAAATTTGAACTGTATTGTATTTATTGATGTATTGTGTAACGGAGCAGGAACACGCAGTCCAAAATCTCCGCTGGTATACGATAAAATACCCACGAGGCACTACAGTTTCACCATCCCCGACCTCCCATATTGGACGACACACAATTTGGGAGTCAAATGAATACTGACTTTATTTTGTTATTGCAAAACTATATATACATCTCTTTGGCCACAGGCAATACACATGCCCATATTTGGCTACACACAATACGCACAAAGAGAACAATAGGGGGTCACACCTCCCTGGCAACTTTGATACAATCAGACACTGATTCAATTACACCTCTTTGTTCTTATCAGAGAATGGAAACACTTTGGACAATGCAAGGATCCTTTACAACTTTCTTATCTCTTGAATCTCTGTAATAGGATTATCTATTAGCCTAGGTCTGCAAAAGTCTGGCTAATATTCTGCAGAGCATCAACCAGCATACATATTGTAGGATCATATTTTAACCAAGAATAATCATAAAACAGGGTAAAACAGTGATGGGTTCCGCTACACACCTCCCCCGTGACCATAAGCCGGCATACACGGTCTGATCCCAACGGATCGGCCTGGGGATGTCCGGACAAAAGTATTTGTTGGTCAATTCTCTAGTTTGACAACCCATCAGCATTACTGCAATTCACATTTACTCACATTTCCCATATCCCCAGATAGCTGGGATCTGAGCGCACAAAACCACCGAATAGCGCTCAGATCCTCTTCACACAGTTCAATTGCCATGTAGCTAAAGTCTTTCCCATAGTCTTTCATTATATGAATGGGCTTCATGGCACAGTTATCTGGGGTATCATGGTTCACACAGGGCAAGTACAGAATGACCCCCCTGTATGTAAAGGGCCAGAATGAGTGACTTACACTCTGGTATGGCCGAACACTGGTTCCAAAGGGCAATATGTACCAGGGCCATAGTCGCAGGGCAGGAGGCTGGCAAACAGTCCTCTCCAAGCCAAAGTGGCGAAGGGCACTTCGTCACACATCTCCCCTTTGGGGGGAAGTCTAACCAGGCACCTGGATATTTTGCTGGGGTGATGGTGCAACACGCTGACGGGACTTGAGGGGCACAGGCCAGCGGCACTCTGCCCTGATGCCAGCTCTTCTGCTGATATAACCTGCAGGTTCTCCTGCTCTGTACAAGGGACAAAGGGAGGGCAGAGGCCGACTGCACTCTGTCCCACTGTCAGCTCTTCTGCTGGGGTACTTGGGACATATTCCGGCTCAGTAGCCAGGGAAACGTGGGGGTCAGTGGGGGTTAACATTTCCTCTGTTAACCCTGGGGCCACATTAGAAGTTAGCTGGGGAGGGGAATTTGTACTTACCCCCTCCTCCGGTTGTCCCAGTGACGGTAGTTGGGGATCTGGACAAGCTGTGGGTGCAGAGACCATGGTCCCATCTGCGCCGTCTGGGAGATTGGTGTCTCCCCTGGTTAGGGTAAACTGTCGCTGGGGGGGAAGGACGACACCTTCTGCCCCCTGTGTTTCACACTGCCGCTGGGGGGGAAGGACGACACCTTTGGCCCCCTGGGGTACCCACTGCCGCTGTGGAGGAAGGTCGACACCTTCTGCTCCCTGAGGTACACACTGCCGCTGGGGGGGAAGGACGACACCTTCTGCCCCCTGGGGTTCACACTGCCGCTGGGGGGGAAGGCCGACACCTTCAGCTCCCTGGGGTACACACTGCCGCTGGGAAGGAAGGACGACACCTTCAGCTCCCTGGGGTACACACTGCCGCTGAGGGGGAAGGACGACACCTTCTGCCCCCTGGGGTTCACACTGCCGCTGGGGGGAAAGGACGACACCTTCTGCCCCCTGGGGTTCACACTGCCGCTGAGGGGGAAGGACGACACCTTCTGCCCCCTGGGGTTCACACTGCCGCTGGGGGGAAAGGACGACACCTTCTGCCCCCTGGGGTTCACACTGCCGCTGAGGGGGAAGGACGACACCTTCTGCCCCCTGGGGTTCACACTGCCGCTGGGGGGAAAGGACGACACCTTCTGCCCCCTGGGGTTCACACTGCCGCTGGGGAGGAAGGACGACACCTTCGGCTCCCTGGGGAACACACTGCCGCTGGGGAGGAAGGACGACACCTTCAGCTCCCTGGGGTACACACTGCCGCTGGGGGGGAAGGACGACACCTTCAGCCCCCTGGGGTACACACTGCCGCTGAGGGGGAAGGACGACACCTTCTGCCCCCTGGGGTTCACACTGCCGCTGGGGGGAAGGGACGACACCTTCTGCCCCCTGGGGTTCACACTGCCGCTGGGGAGGAAGGACGACACCTTCGGCTCCCTGGGGAACACACTGCCGCTGGGGAGGAAGGACGACACCTTCGGCTCCCTGGGGAACACACTGCCGCTGGGGAGGAAGGACGACACCTTCTGCCCCCTGGGGTTCACACTGCCGCTGGGGGGGAAGGACGACACCTTCAGCCCCCTGGGGTACACACTGCCGCTGGGGGAGAAGGACGACACCTTCTGCCCCCTGGGGTTCACACTGCCGCTGGGGGGGAAGGACGACACCTTCAGCCCCCTGGGGTACACACTGCCGCTGGGGGAGAAGGACGACACCTTCGGCCCCCTGGGGTACACACTGCTGCTGGGAGGTGGAATTAGTTGGAGTATTCCACGTGGAGCGGTTTCTGTTTCTGGGACAGTCTCTCTGCATGTGGCCCTGCTGGTTACACGTGTGGCACCTGATGTACCGTGGAGGGGTTTGGTAGTTCCCACCACCCGGACGCAGTGCTGGGGTGGGGTTAATGGTGGGCGGTCGGTTAGCAGCTCCCAAGATGGACCGTGCCTGTGCCTGCTGTGCCCTCCTGGCATCTTGGTACTCATCTGCCCACCTGGCCGCTTCAGTTAAGATGCGCGGTTTCCGATCTCTCAGCCAGTTTTGTAAATCCGGGGTTAACCCCTGGAAGAATTGCTCCAGTAGCAGTAATTGTAGCATGTCCTCCACTGTGGTTGCTTGTGCGGCTTGTACCCAACCTTTGCCCGCCCTAGTTAAGCGGTGCGCCCACTCCATGTGAGTATCTTTCTCTGTCTTTCGGCTTTCTCGGAACCGCTGCCGGTATGCCTCCTGGGTAATTGCGTACCTGTCCAGGATCGCCTGCTTTACTTTCTGGTAGTCTCTGCTATCCTCGTCTGGCATGGTGCGGTAGGCTTCTGCTGCCCGGCCCGCTAGCTTACTCACCAACAGGGTTACCTGGTCGGCGGCGTTGATCTCATGTAATTGGCATAATCTCTCAAAGTCATGCAAGTAGCCATCAATGTCTTCGGTCTCCACATAGTTTTTAAAAGCATGGTACGGGAGTTTAGGCTTCCCCGGTACTATGTGTGGTGTGATTAGGGACCCCTCTCTGGACCTCCAGTCTGCCCGCTGCTTTCCCATTATGTATTCGTGGACATCGGACATAATCCTTTCCAAGGTTTCTGTGGGAGGCGTACCTGGGAAATGGGCCAGTCTGCATTGGAGTTCTCTTCCAAACTCATTCTGTGTGCTGTCCGTAAGAGGTGCTGCAGCAGCTGCCCGGTCTCCCTCCATGAGTTCAACAATAAGGGTAGCTTTGGTTTTATTGCTGGCAATAATTCCCCTTGCTTCCAATAGCTCTTTTAGCGTGGCCCGTTTCAACATTCGGGTCTATTCACATACCCTTTCCTTTCGGTTCCATACGAAATAGCAAATTTCCCAAATGGCTGTAACTGCCGAACAACGGTCTGCTGTGAGGTTTGAATCCCGTCGCTGCCATCAAATGTAACGGAGCTGGGACACGCAGTCCAAAATCTCCGCTGGTATACGATAAAATACCCACGAGGCACTACAGTTTCACCATCCCCGACCTCCCATATTGGACGACACACAATTTGGGAGTCAAATGAATACTGACTTTATTTTGTTATTGCAAAACTATATATACATCTCTTTGGCCACAGGCAATACACATGCCCATATTTGGCTACACACAATACGCACAAAGAGAACAATAGGGGGTCACACCTCCCTGGCAACTTTGATACAATCAGACACTGATTCAATTACACCTCTTTGTTCTTATCAGAGAATGGAAACACTTTGGACAATGCAAGGATCCTTTACAACTTTCTTATCTCTTGAATCTCTGTAATAGGATTATCTATTAGCCTAGGTCTGCAAAAGTCTGGCTAATATTCTGCAGAGCATCAACCAGCATACATATTGTAGGATCATATTTTAACCAAGAATAATCATAAAACAGGGTAAAACAGTGATGGGTTCCGCTACATATTGTAACTGTATTTATTGTATTGATTGCTGTATTGTAATGTAATGTGTTGTTTGTGCATGTATTTTGATGGGGTTAGAAAGACCCAGTTAAGGTTAAATAGGACTAGATAGGCTTACATAGGCCCAGATAGTGTTAAATAGGTCCAGATGGGTTTAAATAGGCCCAGTTAGGGTTAGATAGTCCCAGTTCGGGTTAAATAGGTCTAGATGAGGTTAGGGGTTAATATTTCTTTAGCATGGGTTTCAGGACCCGCAAGGCGGGAAATTTCAAACTTTAAATACAAGGAGTTAATGAGGGGACACTGTGGGCGTCCCGATGAGGACCTCCAGCATAGAGGGGGGTTAATGTTAGGAGTACCCCACGCGGCAGGGCTTGTATGTAGAACTGCCGTTCGGGCCCCCCACAGCAAGGAGCATTTCTCCTGCCTTGTTGCTCCGTGTTTGACACAGACGGCCATGCTGCATAGCTCATACGATGCTTGCAGCAGTCTAATTTAATACCATTGTAACTTTTCCAAATTTGAAGCATGTAGGGCTTCAGTTCTAACCTCGTATCTACGAGGCTGGAATTTAATATGGCTATAAATTAGAAACACTACATTACATTGATTAATTCTGTACACATACAGATTTATTTTAACTTTTCCACACCCCCAGAGCTGCTTACAAAGGCACAGTGGAGCTCTCAATAGAAACACTGCATTTGGGTATGGATTTTAACCCTTTACTAGCTTTTGAGCCAGCAGAGATGCAGAGATGTTACAGAGCAGTGTCTGACTCATCCTGCTTCCTTCTGCAGAGGATTACACATCCCATGACTCCTTTCTGCACAAGCTGCTATCACAGATTACTAAAATGTATTAAAATGTATTAGCTGCCTGTGATTGGCCATCACAAATTATAAATGTTATGCTATTTTTAGCAGGGATATCTAGGGGTGTCAACTCACAAAAGCAACTGCTTGCAAACTCAAGAGATTTCAAAAACATCAGGGTGAGTTTGTTAATGATTATTTTGGTATTTTTTCATGCAATTTTTTTTTCATACTCTACTGATTCTCCTCTATCAGATGCATTCATAATCCAGGAAACCTAAAAATGCTTTTACCCGAGAGGGTCTTTAATAGAGTAAGTCAATGTTTAGTGAAAGTCCTTTTTACCAATTGACTGTAATATTGAGTAGTAAAGGAGATCTTATACCCCTTCTGATTTTATGCTTTTCCATAATGATTTTGGACTGTTCCAAAAATATCTTGTCAACTGTGTAGTTTCTTTTTAACCGCCGGATCTCCCCCCTTGGTATGTTTTGGAACCATGGGTTGTAGTGTTGACTAATTTAAAGATGGAATGATCGCCGTCAGTGGGTTTGTGAAATGTCTTTATTTTTATATGACCATGTATATTGTTAAATACAAAAAGTTAATGGTGGTGGTACTAGATTGATCAGTAAATCTAAGATATGTATTGATATTTAAATCATTTCTGACAGTTCTTAGGGTATTCTCATCACATTACCTAGTGAAATAATATCATCCACAAATCTTTTCCAGCCTTGCCATTGATGGGTTGTTTATTACTTCCTTATCCATAAAATCCATCACTAAATTGGCATAGCAGGGACCAAACCTGGTTACCATTGTGGTTCCGTTTAATTGAAGAAAGATTCTTATTTTAAGATTTAAAAAAAGATTGAAGAGTCAATAAGCAGAAAGGGCAAAACTCTGTTTACCAACCCTGACTATGCCCGTCTTTCTCAGGTTTTGCCTGTTGTTTTCTCTCTTTTTTCTACAGAATATTTGTGTATGGGTTATTATGTACATATTAAGTGTATGTATCATGAATACTTAGTTTAGATATACTTCAGGATGGTGCTAATACTATCACATAGTGAATATGTTTTCCAGAGTTTGTGTCCCTCTTTTACCATTTCAAATGCTTGGAGGCAATTATACATTTGTGCGTTATAATCCTGTATGAATATGTAAGAAACTGTAGTGATGGTGAGTAGGGAATATGTCTCTGAGAAGGGAGCAGAAATTATGAAAAGAAGGGAAGAAAAATAATAAAGCTTGCAAACACTCTATGTCCTTTATGTTATACTAGCGAATTGCCCGTCAAAAAATGACGGCAATGAAATTGTAAGTGAGCTACTGCTGTTTGGTGTATAATAATGAAATAAATAATACATTAATAAATGAATATACTTTACCTATTTTAAAATAATATATGCAGGAAGCATTCAGTTGAAGAGCTGACAATCTGTTTTGATGTTGCTGGAGTATTAGTGGTGTGGAGCTGCTGTGTAAGCGTGATGAATGTGTGCAGTGTAATAGTGTGCGTGCGCGAGACCAAACCGTTAGCGTAGCTGTGTACTTCCGCATTAAAATGGCAGCAAATGTGTGGTATGCGTCTGTAGCGGAATATCCGTAGGTGTTTTGGGGTGTTTTGCGTGTTTTTTGTGGTGTTTTGCGTGTTTAGAGTGCTGTAGCCTCGTTTTCGTTTTGTTCGGCGGCCATTTTTTCTCTCGCTTAGAGAATTTTTTAGTGTCTAAACTCTTTTTATTTTGAGTTAAATGAAGGTGTAACTTAATTTTTTGAGGTCCTGGATGCTCCCTCTTGCTGTAGGTAAGCTTTTTATGCATTTGTTGTGTGTATTTATTGTGTTTTTCATTTTTTCCTGTCCGTGGGTTGCGGCCGATTTTTGCGAGTCCGTAATGGGTGTTAACGTGTCTCGTATGTTGTTTGCGTTGCGACGTAAAGTTTGCGAGGGTCGCAGTTGCTGGCAAGGAGTGCCTGCGTTTCGCGAGGGCCGCGGGATCGCTATGTGAGCCTGCAAGCGTGATTCCTAGTAACTGTAATGCATGTAGATCTAGGAAGCCAGGAGATTATTATTTACTAGCGACTTGCCCGTCAAAAAATTACGGCAATCAAATCGTAAGGTAGCTAATGCTGTTTGGTGTGTAATACTAAATATATAATATATTAATAAATGAATATACTTTACCTATTTTGAAGCATTGTGTTGAAGAGCTGACAATCTGTTTTCATGTTGCTGCAGCATTAGTGGTGTGGAGCTGCTGTGTAAGCGTGATGAATGTGTGCAGCCCAGGACTCCCCAGCTCCACTCACCGCTTCACCACCCCAGTTTTAATCTTGATCTGCCTGACGCGTGGGTCTGCCATGGTCCTGGAGCTTCAAAATAGAGCGACGTCAGTGGCCGGAACAGGTGTGCACTGACACAGACTCAAGTCGCTACGGAAGCCCGCAAGCGTGAGCAAAGGCTCGGGCAGGCTTGCATGCTCACAACTATATATGTGATAGGACTGTCAAAATCTACAATTAGTGTTTGTTTAGGTCAAAACTTCTCTCAGAGGAAAATTACCAATCAGTGGCAGTCCTATTGCCAGTGCTGCAGGTGCAAAGTACCATGGTCCATAGCAGGGGCCCTTTGCTGTCTGCCCTCCTCTTAAAGTATTCAATCATTATTTTGGATCTTTCCTGGTATCTGCCCTCCACTACCTTATCCCTTAAACCTAACAACAAAGTGGAAGGCAGGTAACAGTAAATATAAGTGGGGGGCAGATTACATGAAAGGCCCATTATTGGTGTGCGCGAGACGAAACCGTTAGCGTAGTGGTGTACTTCCGCATTGGCGTCAAATGGCGGGTTATCTGTGTTATGCGTCTTTGCGGATTATCCGTCGGTGCTTCGTGGTGTTTTTCGAGTTTTGTGTGTTGTTTTGCGAGTGTGTTGTGGTGTTTTAGGTGTTGAGAGTGCTGTAGCCTCGTTTTGTTTTTTTTCGTCTGCCATTTTTTCTCTCGCTTAGCGATTTGATTAGTGTCTAAAGTGTTTTATTTGTATTGAAATGAATGTGTAACTTGGTTTTTTGAGGTGCTGGATGGTTCTTCTTGCTGTAGGTAATTTTTTTATGTGTGTGTTGTGTGTATTTATTGTGTTTGAAATGTTTGTATGTCGGCGTGTTGCGTCCGATGTTTGCGAGGTCGTAATGTGTGGTAACGTGTCTCGTATGGTGTTTGCGTGTGTAGCATCGTTTTCGTTTTGTTCGGAAGCCATTTTTTCTCTTGCTTATCAGTTTTTATTGTGCAAACTCTTTTATTTTGCGTAAAATCAAGGTGTGAGTTGCATTTTTGAAGTCCTGGAGGCTCCCTGTTGCTGTAGGTAAGGGTTTTATGTATGTGCTGTGTGTATGTATTGTGGTTTTAATTTTGTAATGTTCGCAAGTTGCGTCCGAGTGTTGCGTGGCCGTAATGTGTGTGAACGTGTGTCGTATGTTGTTTGCGAGTGTCGTAATGTGTGTGTTGTGTTATTTGCGTTGCGACGTGAAGTTTGCGAGGGTCGCAGTTGCTGGCATGGAGCGCCTTCGGCGCTCCATGCCAGCAACTGAGGCCCTCGTGCAGGGCCCTCGCTTCGCGAGGGCTGCGTCTTGCTACGCAAGCTTGAGCAACGGCCCGTACGCTCACAACTATATATGTGACTAGCGACTTGCCCGTCAAAAAATGACGGCAATGTGATGTATATGTTTGTCAAGTTGTTTAGTTATTAACATATATTTTTGACACTTGTAAGTATTTTAATATGAACGTGTATTTTTGTAAAATGTTGATGTAATGGTTTTTTAAAATGTAATTAGTATCTGAAGAATTGTTAACTTTAATATACATTGAATGAATAGGAAAGCAAAAAGTAAAAACCCTTCTTTAAACGTTGCGAATTTTAACATGAATTTTAAACTATATGTAAGCAATAACCATCAAAGTATATATTTTTAAACTTGAACTTTATTTTTTATGTAAGTTTAGAAGTTAACAAAACATTTGTATAATTTTGAACATTATAAACAGGAACATAGTGAATACATTTTGTAACCTAATTTTTTATTAAAATTATTAACATTTGAATGTAAAAACAATTGACATTTAAATTAATCAGTATTAAAATTCAATTTCTATCACAATAATTGTTAACTCGAATATACATTGAATGTAGAGGAAGGCATACAGTAAAACTCTTCTTAAAACGTACGTAATTAAAGTAATTTATTACTGAGCACATAAACTGGCGATAAACATTAATGTAGGTAGTAATCTTAAGATAACAGACAATATTTACATTGTGACTTAAAAGGTGCTTGACCTGTTAACATCCACTTTGTAATCTGTTGAATGAAATAACTTGAAAATATATTTTTTAAACTTGTAACATTAGAAACATTAACATAGTGACTTAACATTTCAACATAATTTTTACTAACAATGCAAGGCAAGTATTTTGTGAGGCAAATCATTCATAAACATGACTTCCATTAATTATGACTGAATTAAACAACCAATTTTTATGTATTTTGCAATGCTTTTAAAAAATCTTGGCATCGTTAATTTGTATCCTTCAAAGTTATAGTACTTCATAGTAGACAATGTTTTTAGTAAAAATACGTCCATCTTCTAATAAATCACCTTGACTTTCATTGTTTTCAATGTAAACTTTAATAGCCTGTGGATTTTTGCACCGTGACAACGCAACGTACAATTGACCATGTGCAAAAACTGGTTCTTCCAAGAAAATACCCACAGATTTGAAAGTTTGACCTTGTGATTTATTAATGGTCATGGCAAATGCCATAATAATGGGAAATTGTCTTCTTTGAAGTATAAAAGGGAGACAACTTTCACTTGGTGCTAAATCTATTCTTGGTATGAAAACTCTCTCTCCTTTATGGGTCCCAGTTAAAATTTCAGCATCTATAAAATGGTCCTTTAATTGTTGAACAATTAATCTTGTGCCATTGCATAGGCCTTTTTTGGGGTTCATATTTCGCAGTAACATGATAATTGCACCTTTCTTTAGCTGCAAAATATGTGGTGGCATTCCAGAAGGAGTTAAAGAGTTTATGAATTCAGTTGAAAAGTTAGCCTGACTTTCATTGTCATCAGCAAGTACAGAATCAGCACTGTGAAAATTTCTTTGTGGTGCATAAATTTTTTTTAAGATTTTATTATTGAGGATTAATGCATCTTTATTTTTACACGTCAGTATGACTTGGTTGGCAAGCTCGGAATATTCTTCGTTATTTATGCTCCCTTCAAATATAGCCGATATAATATCTTGTTGACAAATCATATGAGGTGGGATCTCTACAGTGTCATCAGGTAAATGTAGTATTTTTTCTGTTCTCCCTTCTCCAATTTTAATAAGCCAATCATTGAAATCAGTTTGGCCTTCTGATCTCATATTTTGTTGCAGTTGAAGATGGGTAAAATGTTTCCATACTATACTTGACTTTATACATGTTTCGATAATGTCAGTTCGATTTCCATGTACAACGACAGGTAATGTTTGTCTGAAATCGCCACCCAACAACATTACCTTTCCACCAAATGGAAAAGTATTCTCCATGACTTCACGAAGCAAACGGTCAATACATTGGAGAGCATAGCATGACATCATTGTGGCCTCATCTATTATAATTAATTTACATTTCTTCAATTTCTTTGCTTGTAAGGATGTCATGCGAATATCTGACACAGAATTTTCTAAAATAGGCACTGGCAGTTTAAATCCACTAAGAACAGTTCTTCCACCTTCTAATAAAAGTGCAGCAATTCCAGTAGTGGCAAACGCCATTGCTATTTTTCCTTGGGCTCGTACTGAACTCATTAATAAATTGTACAAATATGTTTTTCCTGATCCGCCAGGTCCATCAAGATAGAAATAACGCTCTGTCACCATGTCATCATCCATAGCATTTTTAATGGCATGAAATGCTTGCAATTGTAGTGTATTTAAAGTTGCAAGTCTTTCTTCTGTTCTTTCTGCTTGTAGTTGAATGTCATAGTCTTCAAAGTTAATGTCATCTATAAGACCTGGATCAGGCAAAATAAAACTTGCACAACTTAATCCATGAGTTAAAAAGACTTCTTGGATTTCCATTAACGCTTTTAAGTGTGCAATGGGTTCATTGTATCGTCGCATAAAGTCTTCAGCCATATTACTTTTAAAAGTCTCCCACAAAGCTAATGCATTTGGAGCATTTGAGAAGATACAAATAAAAGCAAATTGTTCTCTCATCTGTCGTGGCATTTGACATTGTGCTGCTTCTTCTAAACATCTTTCCCACTCTGTATCATCAGCGAGTAAGTTTCTATGTCTTGCAGCTAAATGGAAGGATTCATATACAATGTCATTAACAGTTCTTAAGTGTTCAAAACTTTGTGCTCCAGGAACATTTAAAAGTAATATCCGTAAGCAAAAACGTTCCACATCTCTTGGACTGACTGTGTAAATTCTTGGAATAATTTTATTGCCTCTGGTTTTTCTTGGTCTCCATAATCCATTCACAAAAACATAGTGATATGGAATTTCAATATATAAGTATTGTGTTGCTTCAGCATCAGTGGAATTTAATGCAAACCATGCAGTTAGTGTAGTGTGACGATCTTCACTTTGGGCCAATGCATTCATTTCATTTCCAGCATGGAAATAGACTAAATGTCGTTGTGGCAAATGTACTGCTAACCTATATACTGCATGTGATCTATCATGCATTTCAAATTTTAAAAGCCGCCACATAGCTTCTGGCGCACTGACATAGCGAGCATCTACATGAGATGCAAGTTCATCATGTACTAACTCACTACTTTCAGGGTTGTCTGCACTTTTGACGACTACAGTAGCTGCATCGTAACCTTTGTAAATATATTTGTAGACATATTTAATGGATTTGATGGAAGTGCAGGCTTCTACGTTGATGTGGGCGTTGTACTTCATGAGTAAATGTGGATTGTACGGTACTACATATCTATTGTCCACTTTTTTTCCACGAATAATGGCACTATCTCCTTCTCTTCTTTTATAAAGTGGATATCCATCACAATTGGCATAGGTTTTGTCTCTATAATCTTTTGGAAATTCTTTGGAACATTTATTATTTTCCATACATGGTGATTGTGGATTAAGGTCACCACAGGGTCCATGAATCATGCGATGAGTAACAATCTCATATAGTCTACCATATAGTTCTGGATCTGGTAGTTCAGCAACAATGACTGCATCCACTTTGTCTGAAGTATCTAATTTATCTTTTTCTTGAAGTATTATTAGAAGATGTGCATGTGGAAGGCCTCTTTTTTGAAATTCAATGGTATATACATAAGCAAGACATTTGCCAAATAACTGATTTATAGTGAAGTCACGTATTAATTCATTTAATTTAATCTTAAAAACTCTGGCTACTAAATCTGGTCGATCTGAAGCAGTTTGTCCAAGAAGTAGATTTAGTGTAATTTCTGGCCATTGTGGATTACATGTAAATGTCACAAATAGATCGGGTTTGCCAAATTTTGTCACAATAGCCATAGCATCATTGTATCTTTCTCTCATATTCCGAGGAGATCCTTGAAAGGAAGATGGTAAAATGATGGCTTTGCCAGCTGTCATGTCTCTGCTTGTAGCCACGTCAGCAACATAGTCCATGAGTCCAGAATATTGTTCTACACGGAGTTTATCTTGTTGATATTTGATAAAGTTTAAATTATTTGCCTCAACTTGCAAATATGAATCAATAATCCATTGTTGTGTTAGTTTCCCACCACATAAAATTGGATTAAATACATTGCGAATGGCAATTTGAGCTACTTTAAATTCAAGCATAGAAACATTATTTCGGATTCTGGCTTTAGCATTTGGGTAACTGGGAAGAGTTAATTTTGGTTGCCAACCTGCTTCTCCGTGTGGGAAAAAGATGGGATATGTCATTGGATCTAAATTTGGACTTAAGATACTCATATTAATAAACGGTTGGTCCTCATTTCTAGGATATATTCGAATGTCTCTTTGAAATGGTGGTTCTCCTTCATCATTGTGAAACACCATTGCAACCTCATTTGTTGTTGGCAAGTTATAACGACGTTTATCAGTATGTCTGTCTCTTTTAAGCACCATATTAACCTTCGGCATTGGTAATTGATGTGTTTGTGAATGAAGTAGTTGTTCATTTTCTACTTCTGCCAATTTTTTATACGCTTTACTGTAGGGATTGTTGTCCATAATGTTATTTAGCTCTATGAAAACAGTGGGTAAGCATTTTTTATTTTCTTCCATCTGCATACGTTGGTCAACAGCTTCCATTGTATCTAGGACATATAGTTGAGCGAATTTTCTTTTATTTCCTTCCTCTGGATGTAAATGTGAAGTCCGATGATAAATTTGTCCTTGGACTTTAAAACAGTAAGGACCATGTCCTGGTACATTAGCAGCTAATGTTGCCCCCATGGATGCAAAGGATATGGCACTATTGTAGGATCTTATGTTTGTCTTAAAATTTTTGTAGTTTGGAAAAGTAGGTTCAGTCATAATATTTTGTAAATAAATTGGAAATTCTTTCCTTTCTGGAAGTTTGAACTTGCCTTTTTGACAACAACTAATAAATTGTCCATCTCTGGGTCTCTCCTGTTTAAAATAATAAGCCTCACAAAACTGACATTGAGTAGTCATGTCCCCACAACTATGAACCTCTACTGCTAAAGACTTGAGTAGAGGACAATTTGCAAAGCATATAGGATTTTGACTTTCATATTCATCAGGTGAAATGTCATATAATGTTTCAACAACAGGTTCTAAATGTTTTGTTTTTTTCGTTGCTTTTCTTGGTATATGTTGTATTGTTTGAGGTAAAATGTCATGTAATGTTTCATGAAACGGTTCTAAATGCTTTGTTTTCTTTGTTGCTTTTTTTGGTATCTCTTGTATTTTTTCTGGTAAAATGTCATCTGATGTTTGAGCAACAGGTTGTAAATGCTTTATTTTCTTTGTTGTTTTTTTTGACATATCTTTAATTTCTGCAAGTGACAGTCTTTTGCTTGCAATTCTTTTGCGTTCTTTTTCTCGTCGAATTTCCTTCTTCTCCGGTGTCTGCTGGCTGTCTGCTCTCTGTCGTCGTTCTCTAGCTTGGCGTCTTTTCTTTTCTTGTTTACTCTCGTTATCAGCCATGTTAATCTGTAAAAATAAAATAATGTACCATTAGTTTATTTTGAGATGTTAAGTTGTTTTTCATGACAAATAGTTATCAATAGTGTGTTAACATTTTATACTTAATCAATTTCAATGCGGTCAATTGAATAAAAGTCTAAATAAGGCCATCAGATAATTATTTAAAGAAATTTTTATTTATTAAACATGTATCCAAAAGCAAGTGTTTCAGTAACTAAAAAGGTATTTTCAAAAAGATGTTATGTCCTTATTTACAGCACTATTCAATTTGTCAAATGGCAATTAAATTAGGGTTTAGGACTGGAATGTTACAATGACAAATTGTATGGATTCTGTGTTTTTAGACTTTTTTGGACTATGCCAATTTATTTTTTAAGTTTACATTGAAGTTTGTATTTATTGTTAAAGATTATTGGCCCTAAAAGACAAATAAGAGATAGATGATAGATATTACTTTTTATACTGTACCTTGGTTGAAGTTTGATTTCAAGCAAAATTCTTTGTTGGTCCTGTGTTGAAAGCCTTCGTCCGATGGTCTGGTCCTGTGTTGAAAGTCCTCGTCCGATGGTGTAGTCCTCTGTTGAAAGTCCTCGTCCTCTGGTGTGGTCCTCAGTTCCAACTCCTGTTCCGATGTTCTTGACGCAGTATCTGTTATAAAATAAAAATGAAAATGTTATGTTATTTGAATGTCTTTGTATGAATGAAAAAATGGCATTATTTCTGTGTTTTTCTACAATCCTTTTTGGTGCGCCACAATTTTGGTATGCTTCTGTAGGCTATTTTCTAAGGCTTATAGGTGGTTAAACATTAAAGAAGAATATTAATTATTTTTTCTCTTTTTTTACTTGTTATACTGTACCTTGGTTGAAGTTTGATTTGAAGCAGAATCTTTGTTGGTCCTGTGTTGAAAGCCTTCGTCTGATGGTCTGGTCCTGTGTTGAAAGTCCTCGTCCAATCGTCTGGTCCTCTGTTGAAAGTCCTCGTCCGATGGTGTAGTCCTCTGTTGAAAGTCCTCGTCCAATGGTCTGGTCCTCTGTTGAAAGTCCTCGTCCGCTGGTGTGGTCCTCAGTTGAAACTCCTGGTCCGATGTTCTTGACGCAGTATCTGATATAAAATAAAAATGAAAATGTAATATTATTTTAATGTATTTGTATGAAGTAAAAAATGACATTATTTCTTTGTTTTTCTACAATCCCGTTTGGTGTCCACCACTTTTGGTATGCTTATTTAGGCCTTTTTCTAAGGCTTATAGATTGTTAAACATAAAATAAGTATCTAAATGTACTTTGGTATGTGTTTGTGTGAGTTTTCATACAATCCTGTTTGGTGCGCACCACTGTTGGTATGCTTATTTAGGCTTCTTTCTAAGGCTTATAGGTTGTTAAACATAAAATAAGAATGTAAAAGTAGTTTGCTATGTGTTTGTGTGAGTTTTCATACAATCCTGTTTGATGCGCACCGCTGATGGTATGCTTATTAATGTTGTTTTGTAATGCTAATAGGTTGTTAAACATAAAATAAGAATCAAAATGTAGTTTGCTATGTGTTTGTGTGAGTTTTCATACAATCCTGTTTGGTGGGCACCAATGTTGGTATGCTTATTTAGGCTTCTTTCTAAGGCTTATAGGTTGTTAAACATTAAATAAGAATGTAAATGTAGTTTGCTATGTGTTTGTCTGAGTTTTCATACAATCCTGTTTGATGCGCACCACTGTTGGTATGCTTATTAATGTAGTTTTGTAATGCTAATAGGTTGTTAAACATAAAATAAGAATCTAAATGTAGTTTGCTATGTGTTTGTGTGAGTTTTCATACAATCCTGTTTGGTGGGCACCAATGTTGGTATGCTTATTTAGGCTTCTTTCTAAGGCTTATAGGTTGTTAAACATTAAATAAACATCTAAATGTAGTTTGCTATGTGTTTGTGTGAGTTTTCATACAATCCTGTTTGATGCGCAGCACTGTTGGTATGCTTATTAATGTAGTTTTGTAATGCTAATAGGTTGTTAAACATAAAATAAGAATGTAAATGTAGTTTGTTATGTGTTTGTGTGAGTTTTCATACAATCCTGTTTGGTGGGCACCAATATTGGTATGCTTATTTAGGCTTCTTTCTAAGGCTTATAGGTTGTTAAACATTAAACTAAGAATTTAAATGTAGTTTGCTATGTGTTTGTGTGAGTTTTCGTACAATCCTGTTTGATGGGCACCACTTTTGTTATACTTATGTAGTGTTTTTTCTAATGGTTATAGGTTGTTAAACAAAAAGAATATAAATTTAGTTTGCTATGTGTTTGTTACAATCCTGTTTTGTGTGTACCAGTTTGTGTGTACCATATGTTGCATACTTTGGCCCTCATTCAATTGCAGTTTGGCCAATTCAATAGGGTTCTAAATGTGCTTATTTGGAGCCCTATTGAATTGTCCAAAATATCAATTGAATGAGGGCCTTTGTTTGCTGGATTTGTTATATTGTGAGGGCCTCATTGAATTTTGTTTTTCAATAGGGCTCTATATAAGCACAGAGCATATTTTTGAACAGAAGTTTTTAGTTAAATTGAGCCAAATGTGCTTATATAGAGCCCTATTGAAATGGTCAAATCACATTTGAATGAGGCCCTCGGCCATTAAACATATTTAGGTCCTGAATCAATTGCGTTTTGACCAATTGAATAGGGCTCTATATAAGCACATAAAAAAATTTTGGACAGAAGTTTTTAGTTAGTGAAGACATATTATGTGCTTATATAAAGCCCTATTCAATTAGCCAACTCAGAATTGAATAAGGCTCATGGTTCGGTTCTTTTTTATACTTAATACTTTACCTTGATTGAAGTGTGGAATGACAGAGGGTCCCCTCCTGCCAATCTTAATCCGCCGGTCTTCTTGTAGTGTCTGTTTGAAAAATAAAGTGAAATAGTGAATCATAGAATTTTTTATTTGTATTTAACAAACCATGGCCTTTTCAGCATTTAAAGTATTTTTGTATCTTACCTCTTGTTCTTTGTTGGTGTTCTTTAAAAGGGATTGTTCTTCACAGTGCACAGTGCAAATTGTTGAGAGACGCTGTTGATGCAGAGTCTGTTTGAATATTAAAAAAAGTAGAAAGATTGAGTTTTAGGTGATCTATTAAATTTCAGTAAATTAATTTCATTGAAATATACTTCTGTAATTAATTTGAATTAACATTATTTTTTGGTGGGGTCTACACACATATATGTCACATACATGAAGCACATTTCCATAGTTGAAAGTAATTTTTTTGTGTGCGTGTGACATATCACTATACATGAATCATATTTTAATTGTTAAATTAAACTTATTTTTATTTTTGGCCAACATACATAAATGTGTGTGTGACATGTGACTATAGATGATACACATATATGTGCGTGTCACATATCAGTATACATGACTCATATTTTAATAGTATTTTAATAGTCCCAACTTATTTTTTTGTAATGTAATTTAAATGTAGTTGTTTAATTAGTTTGTTGCAGGGGCAATACACATAAATGTGCATGTAACATGTCACTATACATTATACACATAAATGTGCGTGTCACTTGTCAGTATACATTATACACATAAATGTGCGTGTCACTTGTCAGTATACATTATACGCCTAAATGTGCGTGTGACATGTCACTATACATTATACACATAAATGTGCGTGTCACATGTCAGTATACATTATACGCATATATGTGCGTGTCACATGTCACTATACATTATACGCATATATGTGCGTGTCACTTGTCAGTATAGATTATACGCATAAATGTGCGTGTCACTTGTCAGTATACATTATACGCATAAATGTGCGTGTCACATGTCAGTATACATTATACGCATATATGTGCGTGTCACTTGTCAGTATACATTATACGCATAAATGTGCGTGTCACTTGTCAGTATACATTATACGCATAAATGTGCGTGTCACATGTCAGTATACATTATACGCATATATGTGCGTGTCACTTGTCAGTATACATAAACCTCTTTGTCTTCTTTAATTTTTTTTTTTGATGTCCTGTCTTGAAAATAAGTAATATATTATAGCTTACCTCTCAGTTGTAATTTGCACAATGTAAAGTAGTAAATTAGGAAAGAATTATCTTCTCAAGTTTTAGCAGCAGTTATCTCCGAAGTCACTCTGTTCATCACCTGAGGAGAAATGTATTTTTCTCTGTCAAATAGACAGTATTTATAAACTTGTAGAACATTCTGGAAAGTTAGACCGTTAGAACGTAATACGCATGCGCTATTTGCGTTCCAGCTTACAATTTGCGTTCCATCCGCCATTTTGTGCGTAGTAGTGGTTAAAATGGTGTTTAATATGAGTGTGATCCGTTCCGCATAGTATGTGTTTCATTATTGCGAGTAAGTGTAGTGTAGTTACGTCTGGAGCCTCGTTTTCGTTTTGTTCGGCGGCCATTTTTTCTCTCGCTTAGCCGATTTTCGGTCGTTTAAACTCTTTGTTTTCACTTAAATGGACGTGTAAATGAACTTTTGGAGGTGCCGGATGCCCCCCCGTGCTGTAAGTAAGCTTTTTATGTGTTTGTTGTGTTTATTTCTTGTGTTTGTGATGTTTTGATGCGCGGCGGTTGGAATGGGTCTTTCGCGGCCGTATTTTTTTCCGATGCGGCCGTATTTTGTTGCGATGTTGCCGTATTTTTTTGCGATATACGCAGTTAGCTTTTACGTGTACGACGCAGTGTATTTGTTTCTAAGTCGTGCGTATGTGTGTTAAAAGCGTGTGAAGGGCCTTTTTTACTGTTTTTTTGTTAAGTCTTGCGTCTGTGTGTCTGGGTGTAAGCGGGTGTGAGGCGACTTTGAGTTTTTTTTTGTTATGAAGTTGTGTGTGTGTGTATGTGTGTGTTAACACAGCCGATGTTGGGATGCTCCCACCACCGCAAATGCGGACCCTCGCTTCGCGAGGATCCGCATTTGCGGGGACGTTGTTTGGTTTTTGTTGGCTGGGCGGTTGGGTTTATTCTGTTAAAAAAGTCGTGTGTGTGTATGTGTGTGTTAACACAGCCGACGTTGAGCCTCCACAACCGCAAATGCGGGCCCTCGCTTCGCGAGGACCCGCATTTGCGGCGAACTGCGTCCCTCGCTTCGCGAGGGACGCAGTTTCTTGCGGGCTCGCTACGCGAGCCCGCAAGCGTGAGCAACGACTTGGGTTTTTGTTGGCTGGGCGGTTGGGTTTATTCTGTTAAAAAAGTCGTGTGTGTGTATGTGTGTGTTAACACAGCCGACGTTGAGCCTCCACAACCGCAAATGCGGGCCCTCGCTTCGCGAGGACCCGCATTTGCGGCATTTGCTACGCGAGCCCGCAAGCGTGAGCAACGACTCGTACGCTCACAACTATATATGTGATTCCTAGTAACTGTAATGCATGTAGATCTAGAAAGCCAGGAGATTATTGTTTACTAGCGAATTGCCAGTCAAAAAATGAAAAATTTGAAGTGAGCTAATGCTGTTTGGTGTGTAATAATGAAATATATAATACATTAATAAATGAATATACTTTACCTATTTTGAAGCATTGTGTTGAAGAGCTGTTAATGTGTTTTGATGTTGCTGCAGCATTAGTGGTGTGGAGCTGCTGTGTAAGCGTGGTGAATGTGTGCAGTGTAATACTGTGCGTGCGCGAGACAAAACCGTTAGCGTAGTGGTGTACTTCCGCATTGGCGTAAAATGGCGGGTAATCTGTGGTATGTGTCTTCGCGGATTATCCGTAAGTGCTTAGTGGTGTTTTGCGAGTTTCTTGTGGTGTTTTGCGAATGTGTTGTGGTGTTTTCCGTGTTTAGAGTGCTGTAGCCTCGTTTTCGTTTTGTTCGTCGGCCATTTTTTCTCTCGCTTAGCGATTTTATTAGTGTCTAAACTCTTTTATTTTTATTTAAATGAAGGTGTTACTTGCTTTTTTGAGATCCTGGATGGTTTCTCTTGCTGTAGGTCAGCTTTTTATGTGCGTGCTGTGTGTATTTATTGTGTTTTAAATGTTTTTATGTTCGCGTGTTGCGTCTGATTTTTGCGAGGTCGTAATGTGTGCTAACGTGTCTCGTATGGTGTTTGCGTGTGTAGCCTCGTTTTCGTTTTGTTCAGCGGCCATTTTTTCTGTCGCTTATGAAATTTTTTAGTGTGTAAACTATTTTATTTTGAGTGAAATCAAGGTGTAAGTTGTTTTTTTGAGGTCCTGGATGCTCCCTGTTGCTGTAGGTAAGTTTTTTATGTATGTGCTGTGTGTATGTATTGTGTTTTCAATTTTGTAATGTTCGCGAGTTGCGACCGAGTGTTGCAAGGTCGTAATGTGTGTTAACGTGTGTCGTATGTTGTTTGCGTTGCGAGGTAAAGTTTGCGAGGGTCGTAATTGGTGTGTCGTGTTGTTTGCGTTGTGACGTAAAGTTTGCGAGGGTCGCAGTTGCTGGCATGAAGCGCCTTCGGCGCTCCATGCCAGCTACTGCAGCCCTCGGCTGGAGATGTGACAGCACAAGGCCCAGCCTCACCTGTTCCTGCAGTGTGAGGCCTTTTGCCCTGTCAGGTCCCCACAAACCAGCCCAGGACTCCCTTCTATCTCACAACCCTCCCCAGCTCCACTCACCGCTTCACCACCCCAGTTTTAATCTTGATCTGCCTGACGCGTGCGTCTGCCATGGTCCTGGAGCTTCAAAATAGAGCGACGTCAGTGGCCGGAACAGGTGTGCACTGACACAGACTCAAGTCGCTACACGAGCCCGCAAGCGTGAGCAACGGCTCGGGTTGGCTTGCATGCTCACAACTATATATGTGATAGGACTGTCAAAATCTACAATTAGTGTTTGTTTAGGTCAAAACTTCTCTCAGAGGAAAATTACTAATCAGTGGCAGAGCTATTGCCAGTGCTGCAGGTGCAAAGTACCATGGTCCATAGCAGGGGCCCTTTGCTGTCTGCCCTCCTCTTAAAGTATTCAATCATTATTTTGGATCTTTCCTGGTATCTGCCCTCCACTACCTTATCCCTTAAACCTAACAACAAAGTGGAAGGCAGGTAACAGTAAATATAAGTGGGGGGCAGATTACATGAAAGGCCCATTATTTTTATAGAAAGGTGATCTGATCACCATCTGGATGACCGGACCATCACATATATAGTTGTCAGTGTGGGGAACGCTTAGATGTTGGTCTCGCTGTTGCGCATGAGCAATGAGCACTGAAGGGAGGAAAGGGAGGAAGAGGAGGATAAGGGGGGAAGAAGGTGGAAAGAGAAACAGGGGAGGGAGAGGGGGGGAAGAGACACAGGGGAGGAAGAGCAGGGCAAAGAGACACAGGGGAGGGAGAGAGGAGGAAAGAGACACAGGGGAGGGAGAGTGGGGAAGAGACACAGGGGAGGGGGGAAATGAGTCACAAGGGAGGGAGAGGAGGGGAAAAGGAGACACAAGGGAGGGAGAGGAGGGGGAAATGAGACACAAAGGAGGGAGAGGAGGGTGGAAATGAGACACAAGGGAGAGAGAGGAGGGTGGAAATAAGACACAAGGGTGGAAGTAGACATGGGGAGAGACTTGCAATGAGTGTCGAAGGTGCTCATTGCGAGCCACGCAATGAGCCCTGAAGGCGCTCAGCACAGGGCTCGCGATAAGCCCCGAAGGTGCTCACATTGGGTGGCAAACAGCATTGCCAGGCTTAAAATTGTATTCCTGTCATTGTTGACGAGCAAGTAGCTAGTCTACATATAGTTATATATTGTTTTATAGAGATGAGCAAGGGAGGCTCAAATTATTTTGCACCAGGGTCCACCATTCGCCTGCTCTACCTCAGCTACCAATATGTGCATTCTTTTAATTAATGCATAATTCACCTGCAAGTATAGTATGTATCAATAACCAAATGTTGTTTAATTCTTTATTGAAATGTGATGGTGTGTAATAAAGTATGCAGGATTGGCATATATTCCTGCTACCCTATTCCTGAGATTTGCAGACCAAATATTCCTATATTTCTGACCATTTATATATCATAAAACTTAGCATTAGCTATTTGCCTCTTAGTTCTGTTACATTTTTAGCTTATATTTTAACTGATTACATTCTTAGATTTAGATGTAATGCTTTTCTCTCTTTGTCTCGGCGTTTCCAAGAACAACCTGAATGAGATACACGTAGATATCTAGCTTTCTGGATAAACAAGCTATACCATAACTTAACATTATTGCACTCCACAGGGTATCCAACAACTCACTCAGACTTCTAGCCTAGGCCATACATCACCATGGCAACCCACCCAACTGCACAACATAGAAATCTAACAATGTTAACTCCTTCTAAGCTATCTGTTATTCACATAATACTTGTTAATCTTTTACATGCTGGAAGAGACAAGGGAATGCACACTGGTTAAATGATATGCATAATTAAATAGTTTACTGTCATTCTGCATGAACAGGAAATAATTATACAATTGAATACACCTGTACATGTAAATGTTCTATATACATATGTATTTAACATAGAGAAGATAGGGATAGAGCAATTCATAAAAAAAAGACACAAAGCCAAATTAGATTTTAACATTTTTGGCTTTATATGAAATGTTAAGTAACTGCAAAAATATCAAAAACTCAAAGAACCTTTTTCAAAATAAAATGTAAAGGAACACCACTTTAAAGAAACAGTCCACTTTAAGCTTCAGGCTCATCCACTAACCAGGCTTTTTTGGTGACAAACTGGTCCAAGGACATTTGTCTCTGCTTTCTGCTCCCATCCAGCAGATGCTGGTAGTAGGACGTTACCCCAATAACATTCCTGCTCCTCACAGCTTCGGGATCAATTGCCACTCAGTGGACAGTTCTTTACGTTCTTCCATATCAGAGTCACTGCTGTCCAGAAGCTTCCTCAATGTCCTGTTCCGCCAGTTGTTGGAGGTCCTCGTTGGTCAGGGTCGAGCCCGAAGCCTGTACCAAGTCCTCTATGTCCTGGGTGTCTGCATGTCCTAGTCAAGCAGTGTTTACAAAGTTCACCATAGCCGCTATGATGTGCTGTACTGCTTACACATCTCCACACATCTCTGCCATTTTCCTCTACACATCTTTTAGACATTGCTATGTCACCTCCTTCCAGGACAAATCAATGTTAGTGACTGCCTGCTTGATGTTGTACTTCTTCCAGAAATCCATCATGGATTGTTTGTCCTTTCTGTCCATCTGGTCAAAGAGCTGGCAAAATGTACAGCAAAGAAAGTAGGCCATGAATGTCACCATTATTCCCTGGTCCATAGGCTGGATAAGAGAAGTTGTGTGGGCGGCAGAAACATTTCTTCTACTGGGATGTATCAATGAAGCTCAGCAAAGTTGGTAGACCAGAAATGGCTTGGTTTTGTCAAAGTCAAAGCTGGCGTTCCCACCCAGAAAAAGGGATAGCCTCCCTTTGCCGCTTTGTAGCTCAGTGCTCTCTTCTGCTCCCGTGTTTTGAATGTGCAGCTTGGCATTGACTAACAGAAGAGGCCGATCTCATCCATGTTGAATGTGGCTGGAAAGGCCTCTGAAGCTTCAGTGTCAGTGCTCGCCGCTTCTCCTGTGATCAATAGCTTGTACAGTTGGTTCCCTTTTTGAAGTGGTTAAACCAATCTGTACTTCTACTGGCTTAGTAGAAGCTCTCCATCACATCTGGTGTTTAGTGGATATGGCCGTATGTGCTTCCAGCCTTCCCCATTATGATGGCCTGGCTGAGAGGCATGATACACTTTAGTTAATTGTCAATCCAGATGGACAACAGCTTCTCCATCTCCTCCAGGGCGTAGCATCTGGAGTGGGTAATCTTCGCTGAAGATGCATTGCTGGTGGTTGCTGATGACTTGATCTTGTCTTTGTTCTTCAGTATTGTGAGGATGGTTGGCAACCTCAGATCCACTCCAATGTCCACTTGGTGCTCCCCTTTCTCCAAGCAGCCCAGCTCCTGCATTTTGACATCCAGAGAAATGCTCTGGCACTTCAACTTGTCCTGGTCTTCCCTGCAATCACTTGTGATCTGTAAAACAGTACAAAAAAAATAAAATAAAACCAATTTAGATTTTATAAACAATTAACAACCACATTGTGAGAAACAAGGAAAATATTTTGTACCTTCTCCAATGTCTGTCTGTCTCTCTCTTTCTCTCTCTCTCCAGGATAGCAGTTTTCTGTTTCGCGCTCTCTGGTGCCTCTCTTAATGCTGTGATGCTGTTAAGAGCATTAAATGGGGGTCTGCAAGGAAAAAACACTGTTAATGTGAAGCAGCGGCCAAAAAGCATTGCTATAGCAGGGTTTAGCGCAAAAGCAGGAAAAACAGCAAAACAGAGCTATAGCGAATCAGTGCTAAAAGGGGTATTGATAAGCAGGGTATATATATATATATATATATACAGTTGCAAGCAAAAGTATGTGAACCCTTTGGAATGATATGGATTTCTGCACAAATTGGTCATAAAATGGGATCTGATCTTCATCTAAGTCACAACAATAGACAATCACACTCTGCTTAAACTAATAACACACAAAGAATTAAATGTTACCATGTTGTTATTGAACACACCATGTAAACATTCACAGTGCAGGTGGAAAAAGTATGTGAACCCTTGGATTTAATAACCGGTTGAACCTCCTTTGGCAGCAATAACTTCAACCAAACGTTTCCTGTAGTTGCAGATCAGACGTGCACAATGGTCAGGAGTAATTCTGTAAAGAGGAATGGTCAAGAACTGTTTCAGTTCAGCAATATTCTTGGGATGTCTGGTGTGAATCGCTTTCTTGAGGTCATGCCACAGCATCTCAATCGGGTTGAGGTCAGGACTCTGACTGGGCCACTTCAGAAGGCATATTTTCTTCTGTTTAAGCCATTCTGTTGTTGATTTACTTCTATGCTTTGGGTCATTGTCCTGTTGCAACACCCATCTTCTGTTGAGCTTCAGCTGGTGGAAAGATGGCCTTAAGTTCTCCTTCAAAATGTCTTGATAAACTTTGGAATTCATTTTTCCTTCAATGATAGCAATCTGTCCAGGCCTTGACACAGCAAAGCAGCCCCAAACCATGATGCCCCCACCACCGTACTTCACAGTTGGGATGAGGTTTTGATGTTGGTGTGCTGTGCCTCTTTTTCTCCACACATGTTGTGTGTTTCTTCCAAACAACTCAACTTTGGTTTCATCTATCCACAGAATATTTTGCCAGTTCTGCTGTGGAACATCCAGGTGCTCTTGTGCAAACTGTAAACGTGCAGCAATGTTTTGTTTGGACAGCAGTGGCTTCCTCTGTGGTATCCAATTTGTGCAGAAATCCATATCATTCCAAAGGGTTCACATACTTTTGCTTGCAACTGTATGTGTATAAGACTGAGTCATTGATGCTGCCAATCCTGTCCTTGCTGTGATGTGTAGAGTGATTATTATTAGTACTAGCGACTTGCCCGTCAAAAATGACGGGGCAATAACATTTTAAGCCATGGGAATGCTGTTTGACACACAATGTAAACCGTTTTGTACTCTGGGGACCTTCAGCGCTCATCGCGAGCCTTGCACTGAGCGCCTTCGCCAAAGGCGCTCATTGCGAGCCTCTCCTGTGGTGTACTTTTGTTCCTCTGAGCACCTTCATGAGTCATCATAAAGAGAGATATATATTTTTATGTATATGTAGTTAATATTTATAATTAATATATGCAGCCAGCAATAGCCCAAAGAGCTAACAATCTGTTTGTATTTTCTGACAGCATAGAGTATACAGTTTGAGTGTTGGTGCCCTGCTGATAAAGTGTAATGAATGTTCCAAGTGTGCATTATAAATAAGCTGCATGTGTCAGGTAAAGCCGTTGTTTTTTTTGTCTAAAGCACCATTGTATATTCGTAATGTTATTAATGTGTTACGCGGCTCGTGAGCATTTTTCCGGTTTTTGTAATAGTGTATTTTCTAGTTCGTAGTTTGATGTGTAAAGTGCTACGCGTTTGGCAGTGTTTTACGTGGTCCGGGGTCGTGTAGCCTCGTTTTCATTTTTTTTTTTTCGGCGTCCATTTTTTGGCTCGTGTGAAGGATTTTTCATGTATTTGCCTGTGGGCCCTCAGTTAAAACCTTCTCCCTGCTGTTTAAATGCCGGTATCTGTCCGGTTCAATATGTATGTACCACTTTAAGAACCAAGGGTATGTGTGTGTAATGCATTGCAGAACATTTTTAAAAAAGTTGACAGTTGGCAGTTTACTGCTGGAGCGGGGATTAAAAAAGTTCGGTTGACTCCCTGAACGGTGTTTCGTCTGGTTACTGGGGGATGTGGGATATTACCTTCTATACCAGCGGAAATCTGGGGATTTAATATTCAAGTCCCGTTACACCTCGCTTAGGCAATGTGAGTGGTGAACATCGTCTAAATCTGCTTAAATTCATATTTTTTTGTCCCACGTCTCGTTTTTTTTTTTTTTATAAGTCCCACGTCTTGTAATTATTTTTTTCTAAGTCTTGCGTTTGTCTACCTCTTGCAGGCCAAGTCGTTCCTGTGTTTAGGAAGTATTTTGTGGCTAAGTCCTGCGTGTTTCATTGCCTCATCGTGTTTGTGGTGGTAGCTGTAGTGCCTTAACGGCTCGCCTCGCTACGTGAGGCTCCCAGGTGATTAAAGTATTTTAATTATGTTGGTATGCATAATGAAAAGGACAAGGCAACATTTATTCACAAAGAACAATAATACTTACTCAGGGGAGAGCATGCTAATGACTTAACTATATGTCTGCCTCCAAATAATTGATATAGGCAGGCAAAATGCATGACTATTATATGCAGGCTTGACCTACTAGTGGGTGTTATAAGTTAACATGTAGAGGAAAAGAAAAACAAAACACCTTTAGACTAGTAGGTGTTATTTCCCAAGGAAATAGATCAAGACACAACTATACAATAAAACATAACCTTTAATTAGTTCATTAAAAATAAACACATATTAAAAAAATCATGATTAAGAAATATAACATTAAAAGAAATGTTCTGTTGCATTCCAGTCATTTATGCCTATAGCAATACCATGTTGTTCATTAAACTACCCAAATGGATAGATATGTGTACAACTGACAATATATTCAGTAGTTTGAAGGGCCAGCAGGTATTTCAGACTGACTGGTAGAGGGACAAATATATCCATTAGAAGAGTATGCACCAGATTAAAATTATATAATTAGACATACATATTTTGTTAGATTACTTGACATGTAGTTGAAATATGGATTAGTGTTGCAATTATGATAAATAGCCACACCTTAATATGTAACTTGGCTGTTGGCTGTTACTCATACACAAAGGCAATAATAACAAATCATGCATTATATCATAATTATGTATCAATAACACAAAGTGTCAGTGTCGCATATGTTTCAGTTCCCTACTTATACTATTAGAATGGAGGTTTGGGGACTCACTACTTAACCCTAAATATCACCTATATTAGCTTTTTGTTGTGAGTAACCCCTGCGAGATGCGTTCTGCACAGGCACAGGGAGGAAGGTAGAGAGGCACTGGGTCACTGGGAGGGAGAAAGGAAGAGAGAGTGAAGGGGAGAGAGACGGAGGCAGAGAAGAGGAGAGGCGAGGCAGAGAAGAGGAGAGGCGAGGCAGAGAAGAGAGAGACAGAGAATGAAGGAGAGAGACAGAGAGAGAATGAAGGAGAGAGACAGAGAGAGAATGAAGGAGAGAGACAGAGAGAGAATGAAGGAGAGAGACAGAGAGAGAATGAAGGAGAGAGATAGAGAGCACACAAAGCACAGAAAGAGGACACAGAGAGAGACAGGGCACACAGAGAAAGAGAGAGGGAGAACAGCGAGAGGATGCACAGAGAAAGAGGATGCACAGTGAGAGAGACAGCACTTACAGAGAGACCGAGGGCACACAGAGGGAGACCGAGGGCACACAGAGACAGAACAGACAGTTGAACATAACATATGATACCATCAATTATGACAGGCAGGTTACTAGTATAAATTATATAAATACACTAACCTCCTGCAGCTTAATTTCATCAATAAGACAGAACATAAAATACAATGGTAGATGATACCAGTAAAAAAGGTAACAAAATCGCAACACAATTCTGTTCATGTATCAGTAACAAGCTGTCAATGTCTCAATACAAGCAATAAAGTATATGCAGTAAAAGTTCAAGTGTAATAACTCCACTCCTAAATACCCTACTGGTACAATTGTAGTGGAGATTTGAGGATCTGTTACTTACCCCCTGTAAATAAATAGTCATAGAGTATAGGGCTACACTCACCTCCTACAGCTACATTTCAACTATAGAACAAATCACAATATACAAAAAAATAAACACAATTGCAGCTCAGTGACCCTCACTCCTCAGTGAAGCTGTTGATGACATCAGGAGTAAGCGACAGCACCTGGAACTGGTCTAACACAAGCGTTTTGCCTAGGCTTCAATGGAGGACAAACTTAGGGTGAAGAGGAAGTCTCTTAAATAGGGTAATGTTTAAATATTAATTAGTTAATTGTTAGATATTAACCCTTTCTGTTTTATATTGCAGGAGCTTAATCCAACCAGGCTCAAGTTATCTATTGAGGTAAAAGAAGAATTCCAATTAATAAGAATTCACAGAAAAATGAAACAGTCTATGTTTTTTATAATCAACCACAATAAAGACAGTAGATATTTATTGTCCTGGAAATTGTTTCTTGTGAGAAGCACATGTTAATTTTAGATGAGCTGTATCCATTTAGTATTAATCATGGATCCCACATTAATAATTTTATGTAATAAATATTGAAAAGAAAAAATACACCTAATGAAAAGAAAACTTATACTATGTGTTGTATGAGTCACTCAAGTGTGCAATAATTTATCAAATAATATGAAGAAAAAAATGATAAAGAATATATTATTAGAGAAGTTATCCCTTTGTGAAGTGGTGATCAAACAAACCATATTTCTGCCAAATAAGGTTGGTTGAGTAGCTTATATGACACATAGTATAAGTGACTAATTTTTTCTTTTAATTATTTACTAGCGATTTGCCAGTCAAAAAATTACGGCAATAAAATTGTAAGGGAGGTAATTCTGTTTGCCAGAGAGAGTAAGTGTTTTGGTGGCCTGAGATCCTTTGGCGCTCATTGCGAGCCTCTGGGTTGGTGTATTTTTTGTAATCATAGGCGCTTTTGCGCTTATTGCTGATGTCCTTTTGGCGCTTATTGCAAGCCTCTCCCCTGGTGTACTTTGTGTCCTATGAGCACCATTGTTGCTCCTTGTGAGGCGCGCGTTGAAGGTCTTTGTGGTTTTTTGCGATACTGTGTTTTTTGTTTTTTTTTGTTTTGTGTATATATTTTTTTAATGGTAATTAATTCATTAATTAATTAAATCATAAATTAATATACTTTACCTATTTGTAACTAATATATGCAGGAAGCATTGTGCTGAAGAGCTGGCAATCTGTTTTGATGTTCCTGCAGCATATAATGTAGATTTGCACTCTTGGTGAGCTGAGTTGTAAGTGTCAGCAATGTGTGCAGTGTGTAGTGTAAATAGGCCGCGTGCGCGAGGGGAAGCCGTTTGTGTAGCTGAGTACTTCCGCATTCTGTAAGTTAGTGTTGTAGAATGGCGGCGAATGTGTATGTGGTAGGTGGGTTTGGATGATTTAGCGTCCTTGCTAATGGTGTATGTTGTAGGTCGTACGGGTTTTTGTAAAAGTCGTATGTGCTTGACGGTGTTTTGCGGCTTTAGGGGTCGTGTAGCCTCGTTTTCGGTTTTTCCGGCTGCCACTTTTTCTACCGCTAGGGGATTTTAGAGTGTCTAAACTTTGTAAATTGGACTGAAATCGAGGTGTAACCTGTCTTCCAGACGTCCTGGGTGTCCCCCCTTGCTGTGGGTAAGGTTTTTTTTTTTTTTTTTGTGTGCATTTTGTGTTTTTTTAATGTTTTCCGCTGTGCGCGGGTTGTCCGTCAAGGTCGTATTTTTGCGAGTCCCGCGGCTCGTAATTTTTTGTGTGTAAGTCCGCAATTTTTTTTTTCTAAGTCCTGCAGCTTGTATTTTTTTGGTTAAGTCCGTATTTAGTCATTGCGCGTTTTGTGTTTTTTTAGCGGCCTGCAATGAGCCTTATTGCTGAGAACTATATACTGTATATACTCGAGTAAAAGCCGACCCGAGTATAAGCCGAGGCACCTATTTTACCACAAAATACTGGGTAAAATGAGTGACTCGAGTATAAGCCGAGGGTGGGAAATGTGCTGCCCCCTGTGTCCCTCTTGTGCCCTCTGTGTCCCCCTATCTCTCCGTGTCTCTTCTCCACTATCCCTTCCCTGTGTCTCTTCCAACCTCTCCCTTCCCTGTGTCTCTTCCCCCCTCCCTTATCACCCTCCTCAACCCCACTCCTCAACCTCCCTACTCATCCTTAACCTCCCTCCTCATCCTCAACCTCCCTCCTCATCCTCAACCTCCCTCCTCAACCTCCCTACTCATCCTCAACCTTCCTCCTCATCCTCAACCCCCTCCTCATCCTCAACCCCCTCCTCAACCCCCCATCCTCATCCTCTCTCATCAATCACCCAACCTCAACCCCCCTCCTCAACCCCTCATCCTCAACCTCCCTCCTCATCCCCCCCATCCTCAACCTATCTCCTCAACCTCCCTCCTCATCCTAAACCTTCCTCCTCATCCTCAACCCCCTCCTCAACCTCCCTCCTCATCCCCAACCTCCTCCTCAACCTCCCTCCTCAACCCCCCATACTCATCCTCTCTCATCAACCCCCAACCTCAACCCCCCTCCTCAACCCCTCCTCCTCATCCTCAACGTCCCTCCTCATCCTCCCCCCTCATCCCCCCATCCTCAACCTCTCTCCTCAACCTCCCCCTCCTCATCCTCAACCTTCCTCCTCATCCTCAACCCCCTCCTCAACCTCCCTCCTCATCCTCAACCCCCTCCTCAACCTCCCTCCTCAACCCCCCATCCTCATCCTCTCTCCTCAACCCCCCAACCTCAACCCCCCTCCTCATCCTCAACCTCCCTCCTCATCCTCCCTCCTCATCCCCCCCATCCTCAACCCCCCCCATCCTCAACCTCTCTCCTCAACCCCCATCCTCAACCCCACTCCTCAACCCCTCCACCTCATTCTCAACCTCCCTCCTCATCCTCAACCTCCCTCCTCAACCCCCCATCCTCATCCTAAACCCCCTCCCCACCCCCATCCTCATCCTCTCTCCTCAACCCCCCATCCTCAACCCCCTCCTCCTCAACCCCTCCTCCTCATCCTCAACCTCCCTCCTCATCCTCAACCCCCCATCCTCATCCTCTCTCCTCAACCCCCCAACCTCAACCCCCCTCCTCAACCACTCCTCCTCATCCTCAACCTCCCTCCTCATCCTCCCTCCTCAACCCCCCCATCCTCAACCTCTTTCCTCGACCCCATCATCAACCCCCCTCCTCAACCTTAACCCCCCTCCTCAACCCCTCCACCTCATCCTCAACCTCCCTCCTCATCCTCAACCTCCCTCCTCAACCCCCCCATCCTCATCCTAAACCCCCTCTCCACCCCCATCCTCATCCTCTCTCCTCAACTCCCCATCCTCAACCCCCTCCTCCTCAACCCCTCCTCCTCATCCTCAACCCCCCTCCTCATCCTCCCTCCTCATCCTCAACCTCCCTCGTCAACCCCCCTCCTCAACCTCCTTCCTCAACCCCCCATTCTCAACCCCCTCCTCAACCTTCCTCCTCAACCCCCCCCATCCTCATCCTCAACCCCCCATCCTCAACCTCAACCCCCCTCAACCTAAACCCCCCTCAACCCCCCACCTCAACCTCAACCCTCCTCAACCCCAACCCACCTCCTTAACCCCCCTCAACCTCCCCCCTCAATCCCCCTCAACCCCAACCCCCCTCCTCAACCCCCCTCCTCCACCTAAACCCCCCTAAATACCTCCCCCCTCTCCCCTCACTTACCTGCTTGTGCTCCGGCCTCCTCTCCTTGACCCGGCGCGCATGTGAGAAATACTTTTTTTAAGTTTACCTAGATGGGTGTAGTGTAACAGCCTTATGGAAACCAACAGTCTAACTTATTACCATGTATGATGTATAGAGGAGGTGGGACATAGCCCCAAATATGATATAAAAAGCCAAGAATATATGGAACATGGGCACAGGACGGAGAAGGGCACAGAGACTGACGGGTATGGGCACACAGATTGATGGACTAACAGACACAGATATACGCAGTCCAAAGTCCAGAGTGCCAGGTGGATGCCAGATTAGACCAGCTGAGCAGAACAATCCTGATCAGATAACCTGATTTATAGAAATGATATATTAACTAGCGACTTGCCCGTCAAAAAATGACGGCAATGAAATTGTAAGTGAGCTAATGCTGTTTGGTGTGTAATAATGAAATATATAATACATTAAAAAATGAATATACTTTACCTTTTTTGAAACATTGTGTTGAAGAGCTGTCAATGTGTTCTGATGTTGCTGCAGCATTAGTTGTGTTGAGCTGCTGTGTAAGCGTGATGAATGTGTGCAGTGTAATAGTGTGCGTGCGCGAGACCAAACCGTTAGCATAGTGGTGTACTTCCGCATTCGCGTAAAATGGCGGGTAATGTGTGGTATGCGTCTTAGCGGATTATCCGCTTTGTGAGTTTCTTGTGGTGTTTTACGAGTGTGTTGTGGTGTTTTCCGTGTTTAGAGTGCTGTAGCCTCGTTTTCGTTTTGTTCGTCGGCCATTTTTTCTCTCGCTTAGCGATTTTATTAGTGTCTAAACTCTTTTATTTTGATTTAAATGAAGGTGTAAGTTGCTTTTTTGAGGTCCTGGATGGTCCCTCTTGCTGTAGGTAAGCTTTTTATGTGTGTGTTGTGTGTATTTATTGTGTTTTAAATGTTTTTATGTTCGTGTGTTGCGTCCGAGTGTTGCGAGGTCGTAATGTGTGCTAACGTGTCTCGTATGGTGTTTGCGGATGGTGCCAGGTTTTGTGCTCTTTGTGTATCCAGTTTGTGGGTGATCAGGGCAGTGATAGAGCTATTCTCTAAAATGTATAAAAAAAATACAGTTATACATACCTAATATGTGGAGTGCTTTAAAAAGCCATATATACTCCAAAGCAGTGGTGGGCAACACAATCCTATGAGGATACCAACAGTCCAGAATTGTAATCTCTTTCTGTTTGAATCCAGGCGGTTGAACCCGAATGAATGAGACTGGGTAACTCAGTTGAGCTTAGTCCGGGAGATCTTGAATACACAAGAAAAGGGATAATGAAATCCTGCACTGTTGACAGCCTCATTGGACTGAGTTGCCCACCACTGCTCCAAGTAGACACATACCAGAAAAAGAAAGAGGGACATGATCAAGTTGGAACTGTGAAATTTCAGTCATATGTAGAATGGTCCTTTCAAAAGAGGGAAATATGGGAGCCTTAGGGACATGAACATTTTATCTTACAAGACAGCCTGTCTCTCAAAAAGTGGAACCATTGGGTGGTATACAGGAGAGATATTGGTCTCTCCCAGGATCATGGCTGGTTTACCCTTTAGGGGGGAGGGGTTAAGTTAAAAAGCCTTAATTAATGGATTTCTGTCTGAAAAAAATGAAATACTTCAGTTCACTGACCACCTGGAACTAAAGTAACAAGGAAGAGGAAGTACCAGACATGTCATTGCAGTGCAAGAAAATTGTAAGTGGGAATATATACACACATGTACTAGTGGGTATATACATATAGTTATAACTGGAGTTTTATCATGCACATACTGTGTAATGTAATTCTATGTCTGTGTGTTATTGTGTGTGTATAAACTAGTGTTAGAACGTCTGATTATCTCTATAGTATTTATGTATACTGCGTATGAGGGAACGTTTTGTATATCTGCAGTGTTGGGGGCTGTGTAGGGAACTGAGGTGTGTATATATATATATATATATATATATATATATATATATATACTAGGAACTTGCCCGTCAAAAATTACGGGAATAAAATTGTAAGGCTGGCAATGCTGTTTGCCACACAATGTGAGGCTTTTGCTCCTCTGAGCACCTTCAGCGCTCATCGTAAGCCCCGTGCTGAGTGGCTTTGGCGGTCATCACATGGCTCGCAATGAGCGCCTTTGGTGCTCATTGCAAGCCTCTCCTCCAGCCTACTGTATGGGCCACTCATTGCAGGGTTTGTTAACCTGCAAGTTTAGTGCTTGGGAATGCCATGTGTCTCTGTCCACCATCTCCGACCTGCCCCTTACCTGTCTCTTTCTCCTCTGTATCTGCTGTATGTTTGCGTGTTAAGTGCCTAGCGTTGTCGGTGTGTTACTGTTTTCGCCGTCGTGTGCTTGGCTTTGTTCAGCCTTATTTTCATCCAGTTTCAGAATGTTTAAGTTTTTCGACTGCAATTTTTTTCCTTGCTTAGCTGATTTTGGATTGAGTTAAAAACACCAAATATGGCTTAAATTCGCTTGCACACTCACTCCCAGCCTTTGTGGCTCTCCCCCTGTGCTGTGTGTGAGTGTGTTCTTATTTTTATTTTTTTTATAACTAACTTTTTTTATTGAAAGAATAAACAAATAGAACATTGTAAGTTCAGCAAATCATATAACAAATCTCTCAAGTATCAACAAGATATATCAAAAATTTTCTTTCAAAGTTTTTCTTTTTTGTTTAGAATAAGACATGAACATGTAAAACATATATATAAAGTCACACAAGGTCTTGAACATATATACATTCCTCAAAGCAGACATATGTCCAGGAGGTACAGTAAGGTGAAACCATAGATCAAACATCAGGTCAACCCATAAAAGTAGTTCACACAAACCTTATTGTGGACCTCGTAGAGTCCATAAGTCCCAGCAGGAGGCCCATCGACGGTATCTTTCATCAATTTCAGCTGAAAGTGAGCTCATAGCCCGAATGAACCTGATTTTGTGAAGTACTTCAATGTGAGTAGGGGAGGTAACTTTCCAGTGTTTAGCTATGATGCATCTCGTGGCCAAAAATATCTGTGTTGTTAAACATTGTTCTGATTTGAATAGCCCCGTAATTGGAAGGCCTAGCAAAGCTTCCTCAGGCTTTTGTGTTACTGTTGTCCCCAAAAGTGTTTCTAATAGGTCGTATGTTGCTGTCCATATGGGTCTTATTTTCGGACACTCCCACAGCATGTGAATCAGTGTACCAGTGTCTGTGCAACCCCTAAAACATGTGTCAGGGTGTGTTTTGTTCAGAAGATGGAGTCTTGCTGGTGTAAGGTACCACCTCATTATTGTCTTAAAAGAGTTTTCTTTTAGTGTCACGTTTAGTGAAGAGGTATTGGCTTGTTTGAGGATCTTATTCCATTGGCTATCGTCTAGAGTTACCTGCAAGTCAGCCTCCCATGCAGTTTGGTAATGTGGTTTAACCCTGTTGGTGAGAGACACCATCTGATTGTAAATGATGGCTATATTGGCCTTACCTCCGGGATTGTTGATACAGCATTTCTCGAAGGGAGATTTGGTGTGATATTTGTTGATTTTCGTAGAGTGTGTTAGTGTCTCATTAATTGCCATCAGATTAAGCCACTCTCTATGTGGCACCTGAATTATGTCAGTGATAATTGACGATGTGTTGCTTTGTGAGGTCACCCAGGTATCTGCCACAATTGTTATTTTGTTCTTTATCCACCATTTCATCTGGGTAAATTTATTGAGGTGCTGACCTTTGTGTGATTGCCATAGTGGAATCAAGCCAGAACCCATGCTCAGGAGGTCCACCCTTCTGTTCAGGTCTTTCCATAATTTCAAAGAGTGGCTAATACAAATTGGTAACTCTCCTGTTCGTAGGTCCCGACCTGAGCTAAGCCATAAAACCTGCGATAGTACCCAATGCTTGTCTTCTAGAAGTTGCCTCTCTATGTCTGCCCACACCGGTATGGCCTCTTTTTTAAACCAGGTCGTGGTTTGAGCTAATCTTGTGGCCTTATAATACTTGATTAGATCAGGGAAGGCTAGCCCCCATTTCTGTTTAGGCGCACACATTGTGGTTCTATTAATTCTTGGTTTCTTGTTATTCCAGGCGAACTTAAAAAGTGTTTTTTGCATCACTCTAAGGTCGGGTAACCTGATTGGGGTTGGGATTGTCCTCAATAGGTATAATAATTTGGGAATCACATTCATCTTGATGGAATTTATTCTCCCCAACCATGAGATGTTAAGGAAGGACCACTTGGAGATATCTGCCTTGATTCTGTTAAAGACAGGAGGAAAATTTGCCTCGTATACCAACGCTATAGACCGCGGAATATGAATACCCAAATAAGTTATCTGTTTGGGGGCCCATTTTATGGGAAAGCTGTTTTCTAAGTTCTGTTTCATCGTTTGGGGTAGTGTAATGTTGAGGGCTATGCTCTTGTTAGTGTTGATTTTGAACCCTGACACTCTGCCAAAGTCTTTGAGCAATTGGAATAAATTAGGCAGGCTTGGTATTGGATCTGTAGGTGACAGCATGATATCGTCTGCAAAAAGGTTGAGCTTATGCTCATTAGGGCCAATCTGCACTCCTTTAATGTTTGGACAATTTCTAACTGCCGCTGCCAATGGTTCAAGACTAAGGGCGAAGAGCAAGGGGGAGAGTGGGCAGCCCTGCCTAGTTCCCCATGTAATATTAAATTGTTTGGACACAAATCCCTGATATATAATACATGCTCTGGGATCGCTGTATAAAGGCATAATGCCCTTCAAAAAGCCGTCCCACAGACCAAACTTCGCCAATGTTTTCCACATAAAAGTCCAGTCTATCCTATCAAATGCCTTTTCGGCGTCTAAAGATAGGAGCATTAGCGGGATATCCTCTCTGGTAGCCAAGTCTATCAGGTTAAAGATTCTCCTGGTGTTGTCGGGTGCTTCTCTACCTGAGATGAAGCCTACCTGGTCCGGATGGATCACGTCCGGCAACAATGGGGCCAATCTGTTTGCCATTATTTTGGAATATAATTTGAGGTCCGTGTTGATCAACGAGATTGGTCTATAACTACCGCACTGTGCTGGGTCTTTCCCCTCTTTGGGTATTACGATAATTATAGCCTCTAGAAATTCTGGTCTGAATGAAGAACCAGAAAGGAAACTGTTAAATCATTCTTGGAGGTGCGGTAGCAAGAGATCGATGTATTGTTTATAATAAAAAATTGTGAATCCATCCGGACCAGGTGCTGCATGTGATCTCGTGGCCTTAATAGCCTGTTTAATTTCCTCAGCAGTTATGGGGTCTGCTAGGGTCTCTGCCTGTGATTCCTCGATTTGTGGCAGCTGAATCCCAGAAAGAAATTCATCAATTTGTGATTTGTGAGAGTAGGATCCTGAGTGAGAGGGGGCGGAATACAGTTCTGTATAAAATTGTCGAAAGACATCAGCAATCTGGTCTGGTTTAGAGACCGGGCCTTTCCCTTTAGTAAATATCTTTGGGATGAATGAGTCCGCCCTCTGTGCTTTAAGCTTTCTGGCCAACATACTGTCAGGTTTATTGGTGCTCCTAAAGAAGCTGGCCTGCGTACGTTGTAGCATGGAGACCACCTTCTTCCTGAGACCTGTGTTTAAGGTGTGTTTGTATTTCAGAATTTCATTGTAGATCTTAGGATCATGATTCCTGGCAAATAGTGATTGTAACTCTGTGATCTTGCTATTAAGGTCCCTAATTTGCACTCTATCTACTTTTTTCGCTGCTGCTCCTAGCTGAATACAAACTCCTCTAATCACTGCCTTATGGGCTGCCCACACTCCTCCCCCGTCTACCTCACCCCCACTATTGATCCCGAAGTATTAGTGTGTTCTTATTTTTGTTAAATTATCTTGGTGGTTTTGGGGTTTTCTAGAGTTACGCTCTTGGCTCGCAGTTGCAACCCTCGCAAGTCCTGTGTGCTTCAACTGCTCTCCTTGCTTTGCGAGGTTTGCAGTGCAATAAGCGCCTTTGGCGCTCATTGCAGCCTAAGTCCAGCATGCTTCAACTGCTCGACTCGCTTCACGAGGCTTGCAGTGCAATGAGCACCTTAAGCGCTCTTAGCAGCCTGTACTGTGCGGTCGACACTCGCAAGTGCGACACTCAAGTGCGTTACCCACATCGTAAGCGTTCTAAACAGGCGCAAAAATCCACAACTATATATGTGATAAATGTGTGTGTATATATATATATATATATATATATATATATATATTTATATATATGTATATATATATATATATATATATATATATATATATATAGATATATATACAGTGGATATAAAAAGTTTACACACCCGTGTTAAAATGTTAGGTTTCTGTGCTGTAAAAAAATTAGACAAAGATAAATCATTTCAGAACTTTTTCCACCTTTAATGTGACCAATAAACTGTACAACTCAATTGAAAAACAAATCTTTTAGGTGGAGCAAAGAAAAAAAGAAAAGAAAAATAATGTGGTAATAATGTGTGCATAAGTCTGCACACCCTCTTATAACTGGGGATGTAGCTGTGTTCAGAATTAAGCAATCACATTCCAAATCGTGTTAAATAGGAGTCAGCATACATCTGCCATCATTTAAAGTGCCTCTGATTAACCCCAAATAAAGTTCAGCTGCTGTAGTTGGTCTTTCCTTACATTTTCTTAGTCTCATCCCACAGCAAAAGCCATGGTCCACAGAGAGCTTCCAAAGCATCAGAGGGATCTCATTGTTAAAAGGTATCAGTCAGGAGAAGGGTATAAAAGAATTTCCAAGGCATAAGATATACCATGGAACACAGTGAAGACTGTCATCATCAACTGGAGAAAATATGACACAACAGTGACATTACCAAGAACTGGAGCTCCCTCCAAAATTGATGAAAAGACGAGAAGAAAACTGGTCTGGGAGTACCAAGAGGCCTACAGCAACATTAAAGGAGCTGCAGGAATATCTGGCAAGTACTGGCTGTGTGGTACATGTAACAACAATCTCCCGCATTCTTCATATGTCTGGGCTATGGGGTAGAGTGGTAAGACAAAAGCCTTTTCTTACGAAGAAAAACATCCAAGCCAGGCTACATTTTGCAAAAACACATCTGAAGTCTCCCAAAAGCATGTAGAAAAAGGTGTTATGGTCTGATGAAACCAAGGTTGAACTTTTTGGCCATAATTCCAAAAGGTATGTTTGGCGCAAAAACAACACTGCACATCTCCAAAAGAACACCATACCCACAGTGAAGCATGGTGGTGGGAGCATCATGCTTTGGGGCTGTTTTTCTTCAGCTGGAACTGGGGCCTTAGTTAAGATAGAGGGAATTATGAACAGTTCCAAATACCAGTCAATATTGGTATTCAAGTGGAATCACTAATGTACTATTCCTTATTTGTACTACTGTACTTTGTACGGTGGAGGGCTTCTATCACTCTTAGCCCACCATATGTGAAATAATTGCTGTATAGAACTACTCTTTACAACAATCAACACACAAACCAGGCACTCACACCATACTGAGGATCGGCAGTAGCCGTGAAACAGTACTGTATGTGGTTAAGTGACCTGGTTTGTGAAAAATCCATCCGTTGCTATGTCTAAAACTGTGAAATACAGTAAGCATATGCTTTAAAGGAGCCATGTTTAAAATGGTTTGGATTGACAGAGTGATGGTGCATTATGTGGCCTCATTTGCATGTCCCGCCCAGTTTTCCCAGATTGCAGTGCATATACTGTGTTTCTGAGAAATTGGAGCAGGAAATAAGTTTTTATCAACTTATTTCTAGACATTCAAGTGGAATCACTAATGTACTATTCCTTACTATATATATATATATATATATATATATATATATATATATACATACATATATAGTGTTGGGGGCTGTGAGGTTATATCTATAGTGTGCAGAGAATTAGTATCTATCTCTCTATATGTCCTTGAGCTCTGTATATCTCTGCTGTATATGTACAGTATATATCATTCCTGATAACGTTTTCTGAAAAGCTGGTGCTACCTCAGACAAATTGTACCTGTAAGTTATTGTCAAGCGTTGGCAACTATTTGTTTTACACATCACTGTTTTACTATTCAAATTGGATTATTAGAGCCTGTATTATGAGGGGGAGGGTGTGATATACAAGATGTCCGCCTCAGCACAAAGCTTCTCTATCTCTCTGTTTCAGTATTCTGGATAACGGGCAGCTTATCAGGCTTTAATTATTACACATCTGTTATTTGCTCACCCAGCAAGAGAGCGATACACAAGCACAGAAAAGGGAAAAAGGGTGTGTGCATACTTTGCGCACGCACTTGCAGGTGCTCCTCTGCTTCACTGCCCAAGGACTCCAAAAAGGTAGATCCTGGCCTGCCCAGAATGTAATGCAATAATTTCTGCTCAGCCTAATCAAAGTAGGAAACAACATATGGAAGGGAAACTCTGTTTTTACCCCCAATTAACTGTAATATGTGAACATGTGAAACAGAATGACAAATTATGGGTTGTAATGAAAATTGACCTACACACAATATTTTCTTCTCTGTAGTTAAAAAATCAAGTAAAATCAGATTATAATTTACTATGTAAATACGAATTATTTATTTTGCAAACTAAATAAACATGATAAAGGTTCTGGTACATTGAAAATAATAAGCCAAGTAAACATTTGCCATTTACAAATGGGCAAAATAAATTGACTTAAATCAATTTATACAATATACTCTGAACTGTGAAGACTTGTTCAAACATAACAGATTTTTTTAATTTATACACACCAGACATTTATATAAAACCGTGAAGTAATGCAGTAAAGTCAATTTCAGTTAATTTCCGTTTTTTCACCAATATGTGATGAAGTATATTCACTACACAGGGGTCTGCTGCCCTCTGCTGTATCATTTACAGTGGGTGCGCATCTTAATTATGAGAATAAAAAATCCAATTCAAAGAAGATTCAATTCAAAGGATTAAGTACTGTATGTTTACTTTATGTTTTAACATTGCAAAATAGTTTTAATTGATTATATATGCAGAATTTATAAGTATTCTGTAAAAGATTATTCGCTTTTTAAAGGCACTCTGTGGTGCAAGCAGATAAACTCACTGCAGAGGTGGGCAATTCACTGAGCTAATCTCAACCTTCAAGGTTCCCACCTACTTGCCGAGAAGTATACACTCCCTGACAGTAAAGCTTAGGCCAAGACTGCATTGTTGTTGTTTAGTCATTCAGTTGCGTTAAAATCTCCTTGAAAATATGGACCTCAGAACACCAGGTACATTTGTCAGTCCCAGGAAAATAAAATCTGTCACTGCCTCCACTTCTTCCCCCTTCCTACTTGCAGTAGGCCAGCCTTTTGCACTCTGTTCTTTTACCATTATCAGTAGGACCTTTACTTCCTCCTCACTTTCAGCATCCTCCTCACTTATCATCATCGTCTTCTGAGGTTGTTGATATTTCTTCCAGCAATATTGATTCCGGCTTGGATTCATCCAGCCCAGCCTTACACATGACGTACTCTGTGTATAAGTTGAATAAATAAGGTGAAAATATAAAACCTTGTCACACACCTTTTCCGATCTTGAACCATTCTGTTGCCTCATGTTTGGTTCTGACCGTGGCTTTTTGGTCCACATACAGATTCCTCAGGAGGCAAATGAGATGATCTGGTACTGCCATCTCTTTAAGAACATGCCACATTTTGTTGTGATCCACACAGTCAAAGGCTTTAGAATAGTATAGACTGCATACACTTCCTTCTTGACCTTCCTTGCTATTCCTTATCTACTCTTCCCCAGGTTTTTGCCTCTTATATTTCCTTTAGATTGTAAATATTGAGTTTCTAATCTTGTAGGGTGCTTTGGGAAAAAAACACTGTCTACAAAGATTTTAAGCTCACAACAGGGCCCTTTATCTTCTACAGTTTGTTAATATTGTATTTTTCCTTGTTCTTATTCCCTGTACAGCTCTACGGAATATGTTTGCGCATTACAAATAAAAGTTAATAATTATAATACAATTGCATAATTAGATGCTTACATATTTTTTGTTTTTCTCCTTTGCTAAACAATCTTTATCCAGTATCAATATTAGTTCTTTACAACTGTGTAATACAAATATCAGACTACAGTGCCCCTTTAAGGCCATAACACTATTTATGTATCGTTTTAATAGAGAAACAACATAACCTAATATCTATAGATATGAATTCACCACCTATACAAAAACACTTCTAAATAATATCACAAGACTGGGAATACATTTTACAACAAGACAGTCCTGGTACCCAGAGAAAATGGTCACACTTTACTTGGTCTCATCGTTGTAGCTCTCTTAAGACAATTAGTACCTCTCATTTCAGCACTCCCCATTTTATAATGGCCAAAAGGCAAGTTATTGAATTTAAACTTTAGACACTGACATCATCTCTCTGGACTGACCTACTGGTAATGAGTATCTAGTACTGTGCCATACTATATTTATGCTATGCAGTCTCTCAAACCACTATCCCATTTCCAATATCAATGATGGGACTTCATGTATGAGTGAAGATGTACAACTAGATTAGCTGCTATTTTTGACAACTGTAGCCTTTAAACTAGAGGCAGATTTAGCCTTAACTCAATTTTAATTAACTGCTGAAAGTAAATTAACTAACTCACATTTTAGAGCGGCATAACTAGTACTATGATTTAATGAGAATCACCATGAATTGGCTTCTTGAGTACTATACACATTTTGAATTTGTCTTGCACATGGTTTAGACTACCCAATTTCTATTGTTTTCCTTTCTTCTTAATTTTTAATAACAACTCTTTTAAATGACTTGTCCCTTTAATTATTTAGGTATCAGTAGAATTTGCAGCAATATAAAATATGCAATGCAACAGTATGTCATTTAGTGAAGGCAAAAAAAGAGGTTGTGGTAAATTTCTCCAAAAAGGAGATAACACATCCCAGTAATAGGTGAGTTATCTTTGGTGAAGTTGTACAATCTATGGGTGTCCTGCTGGGCAGTGTAAAAACTAAATTGTAAAGGGGGGGTTTAAGACCTAAGAGAAGACCCACAAAGGACACCTTTAAATCTCAGCATAATAACTCCAGATTGCCGCATTCACTGTGTATAAATGAACCATAAGACTGGTAAGATAAGTAAAAAATAACTTTTATTGATATATAATAAAACACTGTTTAAAAACGGACGGTTAAGAACTAATACAAGCAAAGACCGTCCCACTATATATAGTGGTAGTAATGGTATCCCACTGGATATAGTAAACAGTGTAACAATATTAGATGGCACAAATCGCAGGCAACAGCACTGGTGACACAGTAATCAGACAGGAAAAAAAATAATCACCTATGTGTAATGGTGTTTTTAGAATAGATAGTAAGACAGGGGTATATATATATAGATTATGTACTATAGTATGGAGAACTATGGAAAAAATATATCTATGGATAACACATGTATATAGTGGCACAAATGGACTAGCAGTCTGTATGGTTTATTGCTAGTCCATTGGTGCCACTATATATATATGTGTTATCCATAGGTAGAATTTCTAAGACAGGAGTCTCATTGCTATAAAATCAATTATTCTACTTTTCTATAGTTCTCCATACTATCAAATATAATAGTTGTCAAACTACAAGACATTGTCACGCTCATCACTTGCGAGCCTCGCGTAGCAAACCGTTAACTCGGTGCACTTAGGCAATGAGCGCCAAATGCGCTCATTGCCTGTGAGCCTTGCGAAGCGAGGCGAGCAGTGAAGGCAAGGAAACACGCAGAACTTAGCCTCCAAGCAGTTAGGAAACGTGGGATCGCCTTAGGCTGCAAGCAGTTGACCAACGCCGGACTTAGAAAAAAATATTACGAGATTTAGGACTTAGAAAAAAAATACGAGATAGGAAAAATACAAAGTTAACGGCCGAACCACGCAAAGCAAAAAACACTAAAAACACACAAAATACACCAAAAAAAACATCACACACAGCACGGGGGAACAGCAGTTTCCCCTTGCGCACGCAGCCTATTTCTAATGCACACTTGGTACATGTATTACACTTTCTCATCAGGGCAGCAACACTCCAATTGTACATTCTATGCTGCAGGAAAATAAAAACAAATTGTTAGCTCTTCAGGCTATTGATTGCTGGATATATTAATTAGAAATACTGTAGGTAAAGTATATTAATTTATTAAGTAACTAAATAATTAATTATTAGTTAACAAAATATAGATGGTACTCAGAGGATCAAAAGTACACAAGAAGAGAGCCTTGCAATGAGCGCTTAGGTGCTCAGTGCAAGGTTTTGCAATGAGCGCCGAAGGTCCTCCGAGTAGAAAAAGCTTTACATTGTGTGGCAAACAGCATTGCCATGGCTTAAAATTTTATTGCCCCGTCATTTTTGACGGGCAAGTCGCTAGTAGTATAAAATATATATATATATACCCCTGTCTTACTATCTATTCTAAAAACACCATTACACATACAGTAGGTGATTCTTTTTTTCCTGTCTGATTACTGTGTCCCCAGTGCTATTGCCTGGGATTCGTGTCATCTAATATTGTTACACTGTTTACTATATCCAGTGGAATATCATTACTACTACTACTATTACCCCCTTCACACCTTCATATCTGTCTGCACCAAATGCTCCTTTTAAATGCTTAAATACTGGGCTAGTTCCAAACTATATCTCACATCCTCTTCTTTGTTTCAGCCTCCAGCAACCATCTTGTAATTTCTCATCTGGCTTTTGCATACACTGCTTTCTCTGCCCTCCCTCCCTGCAACAATCCCACCAACCCTTGCATTGTCTCAATTTATAGATACCCACCTGACTTACACCTTCTCACTCAGCATCACCTGCTTCAAATGAATTAATTAATTTAATACAAAACATTTTTTCTTTTTACTTTCTCACCTTTATCTCATCTATTTCCTACACCTACACACTGTGTCGAAATGCTCTCTCACTTTTTTCTCCTCCTCATCTTCTATTGCCTCTCTCTCAGACTTTAATTTGCAGCCTATCCATATCACACCCCAATACTATAACCATCTCACCTTCCTTGCTTTTGTCTCCTCTTCTCTGCTCCAACAAGCTACTCTTCCTCCTCCAATCACAATATCATCCTCTCCCCAACACTCATAAGCAGAAACATCACTGTAAGTCCAACTCCCATATTCTCTCACTCTCACTCCTCCTTCTCCTGGATGCTGGAGACATATCCCCTAACCCAGGTCCCTCCCTCATTTCTACCTGCTTTCAGCCAGGCTCTGCTCCAAGGGCAGAAAACACCCATCACTTGTCACAAACCCTCCACTCTCTGGAACACACAATCTATCTGCAATAAACTCACTTTCACTCATGACTTTTTCATTACCAACTCCCTCAATCTACTGGCTCTCACTGAAACCTGGCTCTCCTCTTCAGACACTGCCTCTCCTGCAGCACTCTCGCATGGTGGTTTTCACCTCACACATAGTGATGTCGCGAACATCAAATTTTGGGTTCGCAAACGGCGAACGCGAACTTCATCAAATGATCGGAAACGGGCGAACATCGGCGACCCGCCATAGAATTCAATGGGCAGGCGAATTTCAAAACCCACAGGGACTCTTTCTGGCCACAATAGTGATGGGAGAGTTGTTTCAAGGGGACTAACACCTGGACTGTTGCATGCCGGAGGGGGATCCATGGCAAAACTCCCACGGAAAATTACATAGTTGACATTCCTAAATTGTTTGGAATAACATGCTTTAAAACATCAGGTATGATGTTGTATCGATCAGGTAGTGTAAGGGTTACACCCGCTTCACAATAACAGACCAATCTCCCTGTTTAATGCACCGCAAACAACCGCAAACAGTCCCTTTGCACAACCGCAAACTCCCCATTTGCACAAGGTTGGATACCGAGCTAGCCATGTCCCGTTCCTTGTCCTCACTGATGTCATTGAAGGTCTCTTCCTCCACCCAGCCACCAAGGGTCCCCGAAAGGTGACAACAAGCCCCCTGGGACGCCTGCTGTGTTTGGTCTTCCACCTCCTCAAAGCCACCTTCCTCCTCTGACTCCTCTTCTTCAGACTCCCAGAGTCTGGGGGCTTCCACTGCCCAGCATGGAATATTATACACAGGTCAGAGTCTGGGGGCTTCCACTGCACAGCATGGAATATTATACACAGGTCAGAGTCTGGGGGCTTCCACTGCCCTGTATGGAATATTATATACAGGTCAGAGTCTGGGGGCTTCCACTGCACAGCATGGAAGATTATACGCGTTGCCTCTGTCTGCGTTATTATAAGGTGTTTACTGTTAAGTAGTACTATTCCTATCGGTTTAATCCCTGTTACGTCCACTATCAGGGGACGTGTATATGGCATGGATTTTTGGAAGCGGGAGATGGAAAAAGATGCTTGATCGGTCCTCCCACTTCAAATTTGGGGCACTGCGCGTGCAATCTATGGTGCCACCAGATATGAGTGTCACTGTGCACTGGCAAAAGTTGGCAGAGTAGATGCAATAGGCTTCACACACACGCCTGTAGGCAGGCAATTGCTATTCAATCTATTATAGTCACAAAAGTGTTGTTTTATGTCACTGTACACTACGGTTGCACCAGATATGACGTATCACTGTGCACTGGCAAAAGGTGGCAGAGCAGATGCAATAGGCTTCACACACGCCTGTAGGCACCCCACACCACCACAGTCAAAAAAGTGTTGTTTTATTTCACTGCGCAAAATATAAGCTGTTAGGTGTTAGCCTATCACACACACACGCTGGCAGGCAGGCATATGCAATTAGATTACACAGAAAAAAATTATAAAATAAAATAAAGGGCTTTTTGGGTTGCTGTCCTCCAGATGGAAGGCTCTGGAAGGGAGTGTATGCTGCTGATTGGCTGGAATGTGTCTGCTGACTGTGAGGTGCAGGGTCAAAGTTTCCTCAATGATAAAGAATAGGGTGCGAACCCAAAAGCGCATGTGTTCGCCGTTCGCTGCGAACGTGAACATGCAAAAATCGCTGCGATTAGTCCGCCGGTGAACTGTTCGGGACATCACTACTCACACAACAAGACATGGGAACAAACACGGTGGTGGTGTGGGTGTATTACTTTCTTCTCGCTGTACATATCACCTCATACACCCTGTCCCATCCCTCCAATTTTCATCTTTTGAAGCTCATACTATGCCCCTCTTCTCTCCTATCTCTCTACGTGTTGCTGTAATCTATCATCCCCCAGGTACTCCCTCTCAATTTCTCGATCACTTTTCCGCCTAGCTCCCACACTTTCTTTCCTCCAACATTCCCACACTGATACTTGGTGACTTCAACATTGCCATTGACACCCCCACCTCCCCAGCAGCAGCCAAACTACTTGCACTCACCTCTTCCCTTGGCCTCTCACAACTTACTGATTCTTCAACTCACCATGCTGGACACTCTCTTGACCTTATTTTCACCAATATTAGCCATACCTCCAAGCCAGTCATCCACCCTCTCCCTCTATCTGACCATCACCTCCTTACCTTCAACCTCACCACATCTTCCTCCCATCACTCTTCTTCAACCCCAGCCACAATAACCCACAGAAACCTGCTAGAACTCGACCCTACACAGCTCTCCACTGTGCTCCAACCTCTTCTGAGCACTATCACCAACCTCAACTGCCCTGACATTGCCACCTAACACTACAACTCTACTCTCTCTTCCACCCTTGACACCCTTGCCCCCATAACTACACGCAGACGCCCTCAATCTTATCCACAACCATGGCACACTGCACACAAACGTTACATTCAGAAGTGCTCCCGCACTGCTGAACGACTATGGAGGAAATCACGCCCCACAGCAGATTTCCTTCACTACAAGTATATGCTACGTTCCTACTCCTCTGCCCTCAACCTGGCCAAACAGCATTACTTCACATCACTAACTCTGTCCTCAAACCCCAAACGTCTGTTTGCTACTTTCAATACTCTGCTCCGCCCTCAACAACAGTGCACCCCCATACATCTCTGCTCTCATCTCCAAATACTCCCCCACACTCCTTCTTCGTTCTGCTAACGACCTTCTTCTTTCTACCACTCTTGTCATCTCCTCTCACTCCCGCCTCCAGGGCTTTTCTTGTGCTGCCCCTATTCTCTGGAACTCCTTCAAACTTCAATAAAAACGCACCTCTTTAAAGAAGCCTATAACCTTCCTCCCTAACATGCTCAGCACTACTCTCTCCCTACTGTACCACATACAAACTTCAACCTTTAGATTGTAAGTCTGCGAGTTTCAATCCTGCGCGGTGCTTTAGGGAAAGCGCTATGGACACCGGATTCCAAGCTCAAAGACAGGGCCCTCCATTCATTGCAATGTGTGAATCTTGAACTTGTCAATGCCTGTAACTTAACTTATGTATAGTGCTACGGAATATGTTGGCTCGTTACAAATAAACGATGATAATAATAATAATAGTGGGATGGTCATTGCTTGTATTAGTTCCTAACCGTACGTTTTTAACCAGTGTTTTATTATATATCAATAAAAGTTATTTTTTTACTTATCTTACCAGTCTTATGGTTTATTTATACACAGTGGATGCTGTAATTTGGAGTTATTGTGCTGAGATTTAAAGGTGTACTTGTGGGCCTTCTATTTGGCCTTAAATCCCCCCTATACAGTATATAATTTAGGTCTCCTTTTACTTCTACTTTCAACATGTGTGACTCTGGCATGTTGTTTTTTCTCTATATTTAAGTAGCTTATCCCCTAATTTCAACCTGCCAGTTCCTACTCCAGTGGACTGCATTTTGTCTGACTTCCCTGAAATTACCTGCACATCTTGGGTGACCCTTCATGATATAGCTCACAGCTTCATTGAGGTAACAAGAGCCCTCACCACAACAAGGTAGCGATCCAGAAGGGGGCATTTGTCTTAGTCTCTTTCTATGTTCATAAGTATTTATAAAGAGAGGGTATATTTTCTGATGTGTAAGATATATATAAATATATAATGTGTATGTGTGTATATATATATATATATATATATATGTGCGTATGTGTATTTATATGTGTGTGAAGGAGCAGAATTAAAAATATATGCTTACTTAACCACTCAAATATGTTTTGTGAAACGTAATATTAATTATGTATAAGCAGCCTATAAACTGAATAAATATTTAGAAAAAACATAGATTTATTCCAATATATTTTTTTTAAAGATAATCTAAATAGCATGTGGGAGATTTGAGATGCTTCTCCCACATGCTATTTAAATTATGTTTAAAATGGAGGGAGAAACAAAACAGTCATGCAGAACCAACTTGGGGTGCAACTTTCTTGTTCCGGTTTGTTGATGGTGAATTATCACCCTGTCCTTCTGTAGATGCAAGATGTTCCTCCCCCATGTTGTTTAGTCTCTGTTTGTTTAATTAATCTATATGCTCATTTAACAAATGATTTATTTATGTAGTTTTAATCTCTCAGTATATTTGCTGCTATCATAGTATCTGCTTGTATCATTATTGGCTCAGTCGTAAAATACCTGACCTAGGCACAGAGGGATAGAGAGAGAGAGAGAGAAAGGGATAGAGAGGTATGGGATAGAGAGGGGTTAGAGAGGGAGGGGGAGAGGGGTAGAAGGAGAGAAGGAGAGAGAGGGAGAGAGAGGGATAGAAGAAGAGCCATAGAATCTATCTCTCTAACTTTCTATATTCCTCTCTCTCTATCCCTTCCTCTCTCTCTATGCATTTCACTCTCTCTAACCCTCTCACTCTCTATCCCTCTCTCTCTCGCTATCCCTCTCTTTCCCTCTCTATCATTCTCTCTCTATCTTCCTCTCTCACTATGCCCCTCTCCCTCTCTCTCTATCTCCATCCCTGTCTCTCTCTATGCGATCACTTTTGTGGGTGGAGTCTGTATCACTTGGCAGGGTCTATACTGGTAACATGTTGTGAAGGGGAGGGGTTTATACTGTTGGGTGGAGTCAATGTAAGGGGAGGGGGCCAGGTTCTGTCTTCCGCCCCACCAACTTGAAAAGTCACCAGCCGCCACTGACTATTCGAACTTGTGGGACATGCAGCAACCAGCTGTGAAGCAAATCAATGATATATATTTCTTACTGGGAGAATTACCACAAGATTTTATAGCCATTCACATTCTCTGCAAAAACCTAGTGAATCTATCTGAATACCTCCAGAACACCCAAAGACAATCTTTCATAACTGGGGTGCCAAATCTTCATTCATTTTAATCTTTAGAAGGTGTGATTAAACTTTTGTGGTATGTAAAGTAAATATAGAAAATCTTATGACAAAAGAATGTACACACAGGGAATGCAGAAGACGCAGGCTTTTTAAAGTGTGGGTGGGGAGAGGGACCCTCCCAAAATCCCAGGTTAATTAACCTGGATATATATATATATATATATATATATATACACACACACAAGTAGCTGCTTTCCCTTGAACTGGCAACACATTAGCATAAACTCCCATCATCCTACTGTACTAAAATAAAAAACCTACTAGACCAATACAAAAGTAAAATAGTCAAGTTTCATTGCATTTACTTACATATTGAATCTCTTGCTGTGTATTGATTAATATAAGAACATTATTAAATACTATGCATTACTAAAGGCACTATTCTATTGCCCAATACGGGTCAGCAGCCAAAGACACAAATTTGTCCTAAGAACTCCATTGGTCTTAGCACAGCTCTAATATTCTATTAGACCCGCAACTGTAGCAGATCAGTGTGAGAGGCATTGCAGGAAAATGTCTCTGAAGTCAGGAGGAGCTTCAACAGGCATCTGCACTTCACCTTGGTCAAAAACAGGAACGTGTCCATCCCCAGAGACTATTACTTTGCCTTGGCACATACTGTAAGGGACCATCTGGTGGGGAGATGGATCAGGACCCAGCAATATTACTACGAGAAGGACCCCAAGCGTATTTATTACCTCTCCCTGGAGTTCTACATGGGTCTCAGAACACAATGTTGAATCTTGGGCTCCAGCACGCCTGCGATGAAGCCAAGGACGGTTATGATTGGAGGAAAGGCAGCTCCTGGTTATCATAAATGATCAAGCTAATCACCTTAGTGGGAAGGATTGTGAACAATGATCCTATCATTGGAGACAGGCTGAAGGTCATCTACTTGGAGAACTATTGGGTGTCCCTGGCTGAGAAAGTTATTTCAGCTTCTGATTTGTCTCAGCAAAATTTCCACTGCTGGCACCGAGACCTAAGGCACAGGTAACATGAAGTTTATGTTGAATGGAGCCCTCACTATTGGTACTATGGATGGAGCCAATGTAGAGATGGCAGAGTAGACTGGAGAGGAGAACCTGTTCATCTTTGGAGTGAGAGAGGAAGATGTGAAAGCTCTGGACAAGAAAGGGTACAACACAAAAGATTACTATGACAAACTCCCAGAGCTGCGCCATGCAATCGATCAGATCAGTGATGGCTACTTCTCTCCTGGGGAACCTGGTCTGTTCAAAGATGTTGTCAATATGCTGATGCACCATGACAGGTTTAAAGTGTTTGCCGACTATGAAGAATATATAAAATGCCAGGGAAAAGTAGTCAAGTTATATATGAACCTCAGGGAATGGACCAAGGAAGTAATCAAGAACATTGCATGCTCTGGAAAGTTCTCAAGCGATAGGACAATAAGTGAATACGCTACAGAGATCTGGGGAGTGGAGCCCTCTGCAGTGAAGATTCCACCACCCAACATCCCCAGGGAATAGACCTGATGGTGCATGTTCTCACCGTTATTCACCAATGGTTAGTTCAGGATTAGTGTTTGTCCGCTAGTTTTGACTTTGCACCACTTCCCCACCAAACTAAGTCTTGTTTAGATGGAGGAAAACTTATATTTTATTGTCCAGAGCTGACCATATGCAGCTAATTAGATAATTATATTTTTTAGCTCAAAGATCCACAGCTTACTGCAAACATTAAACAAAGAGTTAATAACAATAGCCAAACTTTTAAAGCCACAGTTATCTAAAAGGCACACTATTAAATCCCATGACAATACCTAAACCCTATTTTACATAATGTAGAGGCTGACTCACAAAATTAATAGAACAATAAAGCTAAAACAATAAACAACTTGTATTATTAATAATAAACTACTGTAATAGTCAATGCAAATTCCAAGAAACAACACAGAATATATTGCCCTATACCTGCAACATTTCTAGTTAAAAAACCATACTATGATGAACTTAAGAGAAAAAGATTAACTAAGAGCTGATATATACAATATATACAACATAAAATAGTCTGTTTGCTCTAAGAAGTTAAGATTTTCAATCAAGGTGATTTGCAGCAAATTCAATTCAAGAAAAGCTGTATATTATTCAGTAGTGAGTTACATTTTGCTCTAGAGCTAGATTGTAGACCCCTGCCCTATACAATTTATCAAATAATCTGGTGCACTAATAAACAAGCACAGTTGCTGTGATATCCAGTCTTCATAAAAAACACACAAAAAGTACAATTCTGAATCAATAATTATATTTGTGAGGTAGTTTTAGGCATGTACATTAGTAAAAGACCTTATTAATAGGACAAGTCTGTTATAGTTCAAATACTATATTAGTAGGGTATTAGTAGTATGCATAGATATATATTAGCCAGAGGCACAATGGGATCTTGCCTGAACTTACTTTTGTGGTAGACTAGTTTCTAATGTAGAACATACTTGTGCTGTGAAATAACTCACCAGTGGGCAGTGTGCTAGGGATTTAACTTGCTTCAGAAGCAGGACTTCAAGTACTGTATTACAGAGCAGCGGTTTGTCTGGGAAGGTTTTCCTACATTTGCAGCTTAATTCCAAGGTGCTAAACACGCACAGAAAACCATGCTGTCTGATCCTCTATCGAACCACCCATAGGAATGTTATTCATTATTTCAGTGTTCATCAAACCACTTCAAGAAGAGAGAAAGCATATTCTTTTAAATGTTGTATTTCATGTGTATGTCTTTGTAAAGACACGATTGTTGTGTTAGCATTTGTGTGTGTGTGATTTAAAGTGCTGTATTTCTAAACTAAACTAAAAATTTGCACGTAGCTTCCCCAAAAAATAATAAATAAATAAATACAAATATTACGATTACTAAATAGAACTCGCAAGGGCTTTTTCAAACACTAATTAGAGCTGTAGCAGCAAGTAAACACACACTACTGTACTTCAAAAGCACGGGAAGGCATGGAAAGACATTAGAATTAATTGCATAACAGTCTCAAAGCTACAAATATGCAATTCAAAAATATTATTCTGAAATGTTATTTCTTAGTAATATCGATCCCGGGACTCAAGAGGTTAATACATATACTGAAGCCAACATGGATTAAAAGAGATGATCTAATGCATTTTATAGAGTGCTAGATTGCTTCCTTGTGAGTGCGATCAGCAAATATTACTTATTGGCAGTAACTAATTTGTAGCCTCCAAATGCAGATCACATTTAACTTCCATGTTTTACTATTGGCGGTGGCTAAGAAGTAAATTATGGGCTTTCCTAAATATTGTCAGATCTTATGATCACGCCCCCTGAAATCCTACTTAAAAAGGCAGGGTTTACATGTTTAAGCTTAATTGCAGGCATGAGTTTTTAGAATACATCTAAACATTTAGAGAAAAAGACAGGGTTAGAGTGATTTGTGGGCTTAGAATAGAATAGAGCTTGAATAATAGGGCTAGAATAAGTCCAGAAAGGTACCCAAAAGTCAAAATCAAAGAGTTTAGTTTTAAAGTGAAGCTCTTAAAATAATGAAAATACAGACTGTAAACTATGCTATTTTTAATCAGCTTAGCAATTATATAATGTAAAGTATACATTATTTATTACTGTGAAGTTTGGCTTAGATTGACTCTTTAAATTGAAGACACCTGTGTTTAACCATGATTTTTTCCCTTCCCAGAATCAAAACACTTTTTTATGTAAAGTATCTTCCAATCAAACCTCAATTTTATGTTCATCATAGTTTATGTATGTTTTGTTGATAGTAGTGCTGTGTTGGTGTCCCTGACCGAAGATATAGAAATAGTTCAAGGCAATTATTTTTTCTAATTACTGGCATGTTTGTATAATAAAATAAAAAAAAACTATTTGTATTTGTTTTTTTAATCAAAACTCTGCATTTATTATGTAATCTCTAAAAAAATACTATAATTTTTTCAGTGGAGTAGTATGTGAAGCTTCTAAACAGACTATTGGCTTTCCATTGCTGATCCACTTCAAAATAATTATTTTACAAAAACAATAGGGTATATACCAACAGTATTATAACCAATATATGGTAGAGCCACAGTGTCAGGGGTATTAGCAAGTATATACTATATATATATATATATATATATATATATATATATATATACAACCATTTTTTTACATGCTTATTCTGTCATTGGACATACTGTGATGAATCCACACTTTTCGAAAATGATATGTCCCCGTATATTAACTTCACATATACTAATTCTCCAACTGTGTATAGACCATCAGCAGTCCAGTTTACAGTAGAAAAATAGTGATACCTCCAATAAGAAAATAGTCCCATACTGTTTTGTTTAATGAGGATATGCAGTTCCAGTGGTACTAACGTACTACCAGTCCTCTTCCTCTCTATTTACCAGGTTAATCTGGATCTCTCAATATAGTCTCTTGTCTGTCTAGATCTGTGGACTGCTTCTCTTCTTCACAGCTGTGGTCACCTCAGAGTTGATACTTGAAAGACAAATCAGGAGTGGGGGAAAGACAGCACGCCACTTTCTAGTGCAAATTATAAAACTTTTATTGTGATAAAAAAAGTAAATTTACAGATATTCACTCACATGTATTAACTTGTAGACAAGAGGTTGTCAGAACTTTTCTACAAATAAAATCCAATCTAATTTGGGTATTATAAGCTAATATAATAATCCTATTATATACACTTTCTTTTATATAAAATGTTTTAATATGTTATATGCTCTATACATTTATATATACTGTATACTGTATATATGTATATGCATGCAATTCCATTATTGGATAATATTTATGTAAAGATGTGTTTTTCCATTTCTCACTAAAGTAGTGTTATTAATGAATATTTGTTCTGTAATAGACATTACATAAACAAATTCCAAAGCTAATTGATAAGGGTAACTTAAAGGTTTATGTTAATAGGATACTCCTAAGTTTTAGTAGACATATCTATTTCGCAGAAAATAAATGTATTTCTTGGTATATATAAATGACACTCCTTATCGTTGGAATATTAGTCATGTCTTGTTTATTGTTTTATTTATGATTTAATGTCAAGGGGTCATTAGTTAGTTTAATTTTAATTATTTGATTGTAATTTGAAGGTTTAAGAGCACCCTCTGGTGTTCTAAAACAATAATTGACACTTAATAAGTCTCTAGAAAACTAGAAAAGATATATATATATATATATATATATATATATATATATATATATATATATATATATATATATATATATATTGTGGTAGATTAACCTGTTACCTTGCAAATTACCAGCCAGGAATTCAGGTATTCTTTTAATATTTTATTTAAAAGTCCCAATTTTATTTGAAAATAATAAACACTCTCTTCATCTGTGGAAAAAGGGGGAGCATTCGGCCCGCCCGTCTCTCCGAAATGCTCCAACCACCAGGGACCCTTTAAATAGTCTTTTGAAAGACAGTGACACTTTCAGTTATACTGCTGCCTTCTCCCTGGGGTTAAAATGTCCACAGTCTCTAAACCGGAAAACTGCTTTCTCAGCAGATTAACTTGCCGTGTAGGGCTGAGTTGCTCCTGCAGACAGCTCTGCTCTGGAAACTTGTGCTGCTCCTGCAGACAACTCTGCTGTGGAAACTTGTGCTGCTCCTGCAGACAACTCTGCTGTGGAAACTTGTGCTGCTCCTGCAGACAACTCTGCTCAGGACTTCCTGCTGCAGGACAACCTCATGCTTATGTATACTCCTTGCTTGACTCTGTTACAATATATATATATATCCTAGTAAGAGTGAAATATGTTGTGACATCATTAGGATTTCTGATTGGTTGCCAAAGCTCACTAACTAAGTTTTTCTTCTGCAATATAAGAAAAGATCCAGACCTCCATTGGGCTGAGTATTTGATGAAATCAATTACAAGGACTATGTATGTTATAAGTTAATATTTCTCAAAATTGCATTTCTTCTTTTTCATTCTTTTTCATTACAATCATAGAAATATTTTATTAATTTAATATAAAATAGATTGATATATCAATATTTATCTGATATATACAATATAAAACTATAATTTGTGAATTATAAGTCAACATATAATTTGGAAATGAGTTTTATAATTAACAAATATCAGCTTTTATAGCAATCTAATATAGCCGATAATTCATTGTAATGAAAAACATTTTCTCTTTTGAATTAGTGATAATACTATAATTCGACTATAAAATTATATGGTATTAAAAGAGTATGATAGCTTAATAGATATGTGTAAACATACCAAAATACTCAAAACCATCTCTGAAGTCATAATTTACCATATTTAATTATTATAATTATATATAATTATGTGTACTATGTAATAATAACTGATTCTTAATAATTCATGTACCTTGATATATATATGTTACATTTGTTTATACCAACTTGTTATATTAAAATATACTGAATTATTATCTATATACGTTTATAATAAATATATTCTCACATAATACACTTCATTTTTATTTCATGAGGCCAATGCTCTTAATACATTGTGTAGTAAGAATTAGGAATTAGTCAGAATTGTAAAATATGTAAAATATGTAATTTTTTATTAATATTAATAAAGATTATTTATATTAATAATATCACCAATTGCCAAAACCCACGACAAGGTATTTTAGCCATCCAGTCAACAAAATCCCATGTCCGTCCTTAGTGCATACAGCAATGGTACATCTACCTCTGATGTCTACAAATTCACTTTGATACGCCAAAGGTTCTCAGGTAACCACACCTTCTCTATTGAGTGGGTATATTAATCAAGTATATCTGTGGCTAGACGTGTGGAATTGTAGGTACCTTTGGAACCTGGTTTAGTCCCTTGCTCACCATAGTCTCTGTCAGTTACCAATAAGGTCATGTGTCTAGAGCCAGGTGCCTACTCCTACTCTAATAGTGTTACCACTTCTCATGATTTGTAGCCATATACAAACTGTACAAATCAGCCATACAAGGTCACAATGTATAGGTTCAACAATTTTTGTGTTTTGGGCATCAGAATATTTGATAAATCACAAAACATGATAACTGTGACTATTTAGTTAATTTGGTACCATCATGAATTACTTATTTGATGGTGACTGCAGCCATGAAATTAAAAGATGTTTGCTTCTAGGAAGGAAAGCTATTGCAAGTCTGGATAAGCTATTACAAAGTAAAGATATTAAACTATCAACAAAGGTCTGCATAGTTAAAGCTATGACATTCCCAGTAGTAACATACAGATGTGAGAGCTCAACAATAAAGATGGCTGACCAATGTATAGTTGATGCCTTTGAATTGTGGTGTTGGAACTGCTTAGAGTTTCTTCAATTAAAAGATCAAACAAATCAGTATTACAGAAAATCAAGCTAAACTGTTCACTGTAAGGTATGATTGTCACGACCCACTCTCTGGCTGGGGTCTGCTGACTTGATTTGGGTTACTCTGGACCTTGGAGTAGCTTTGAGTACAGGAACACCATGTCTCAGGCCTTGGTTTAGACTGAGCAATATTGACAGTAAGTCTGACGAATCTTACTGCAAGCATATGTCCCCGGGTAAATAATACATCTACACACCACGTCTTGATGAAAATTATGAACAACTTCTTTATTTTTACACAAGTATTTAAACAACTCACAAAACCAGTACAGGGAGTGGCTACCCCTTTGTCTAACCCTTATCTTCCTCTTGGCCAATGGGGTAATCTCCAGAGTAATTTTATTACCTCTAGCCAATGGACTAGAGGTAAGCTCTGGGAACTTCCAGACCCCTCCCCTGGGCCGCCCACTAGGTGTGGCTAACAGAGTCATTTGGGCGCTGGCAGTCAACAGAGACACATCTCTTTGCTATGGCCCAGGCCCTAGTATTGAGGCTGGAAGACCCTGTACTATACCATTGTCCTACGGTGCCTGGCAGTCTGGCAAATCTCTTTGTTCTGGCCTTGCTATCACTTCAAGTGTTTACTCTAAAGACCATATGGCCAACTCCTGACTGAGCGTTTATACAATGGGGAAGGGTTGACTAATTAAAACATAGCTATCACTCCCCAATACAATATACAATATAATACTAACATATTAATAACCTATAACCATATTTCCCCATTCCCACATGGTATCAGGGTGGGGCAAGTTTTCCACGTCAATCCATTTTATGCAGTAATGCTGACTTTATTTAATGGTGACAGTGGAACCCCCTATTCATACCATTTACAAGCAGTAACTTTGTGCCCAAATCCTTTGTTCTTCCACATGGCACCAGCATGTGTAAGATAATCCAGCCCAAAATGGCCACTGCTGCCAGTCACAAAATGGCCCCAGCATAGTTCACACCAAATCCAATATGGCCCCTGGGTGATTCATGACAACACCTCCCCAAGCGTGGCAGGAAACATCCCTGATTTTTCCAGCTACGCTGATAGTCATGAATGTGCTGGTTTGGCCCTCTGTATGCTATGCCAGTTCTTGTTTGTCCCAAGGTGCAGAGTAAAAACCTCCCCCAGCCCTTGGCCTTGCTCCCACTGTATAGAGCAAATTGCTCTTCCCATTCAAACCCACCCAAATAGTCCAGGGTACCTCCCCAATAATCTGGTATCCCAGAGTACAACAGGTGGGCCACAGTTTCTGTCCCATAGCAACTCTGTTCCCCCCAGCCAGTCCCCACAGATGGGCTGGGATCTCTAATACAGTCTCTGGGCCTATGGGATTGCAAAGGGACCGTTCCTTTTGGCTTTCTTCCTCTGGTCCAGCTGTTTCCGTTGCTGCTTGGGGAGCTACGCTGCTCCCACCCAAGCTGTGCTTACCTTCCTCCATTGCTCGGGGGTTGAGCTACTTTATCCCAGTCCTTTCTGTTGAACTGGATCTTTGGAGTGGTGTCTGTTCCAGTGGGCCCCTGGACAATGGTTATCCAGGGTATCTCCCCACTTGGTACACCCTCTTTCATGGTGCCACTCTGCACCCATAATGCTTTTGCCAAGGCTGGCATGCTTGCTGCCCCCGCCTGGCTCTTTGTGCCCCTGGCACTCTCTTGCTGTGTGAGGTCAGGTTCCCTGTAGCCAGAAACCAATTCCTTTCCCTCCCCACAGTCTCTTACACAACCCTCCTGGGCTCTGTGCTTCACTAGCACCTCTGGGGACAACTCCCCTGGACTGTCAGGGTACAGACAGTGGTTATCTGATGCAGGCTGGGGAATCTCATCATTCCCTTCCAGCCTGGCCTCTAAGGCTCCCTTCCCACCGTCCATCACATAATAATCCAGAGCCTCTGGCTCCATTAGCAGTTCTGGCCAACACACTTTGCCTAGAACTTCTGAGGGCAGACTTAACTTATCTGGCCCTAGCTTGTGAGCAGTTCCCACTTCCTCTGGGATTAAATCTCTTGGGGTATCAGGGGGCAGACATGGATTATCTGACCCCACCCAGGGAACATTCCACTGGGTCTCTGGCTCTTTGGGCTGGTGACTAGGCCCTGACACAGTTACTGCATGTTCTAGGGGCAAACATTCTCCGTCCCCAGGAGTTGGCAAAGGAACAGTGTTTACCCCTTCCCACTCCTCACTTTGTTTACAGTCTAGAAGTGCCTCTCCCCAGTTCCAGTGAGCATACTCACTCTGGTACATACCGTCTGAGTTGTAAAAATACTTCTTGGGTATCGCATCCCACAATTCCACATGCTCAGCCTCCAGTTGCAGCTCTTGCTGAATCAGGGGTTCCAGCAAAGGAGCCTCCGGGAACCATGCTTCCAGTCCCCGACCCCGGCAGCGTTCAACAAACAAGTTATTATGCCTCCTTGCAGTTCCCATGCCACATTCCGGATCACCATTCAGAATCTCACCGACCCCATATTCTAGATCCAAACGAAAATAGAGATCCTCTCTCCGGCCACCCAAGGACTCTATCCTGGCAAGGTACTGTTCCTCCAAGTCCATCTCTTTCTCTACCAGTTCCTCCAACCAGCTTGCCAGCTCATGGCCATGCCATAATTGCATGAATGCCATCCATTGATTTAGCAGGAGTAGTCTGTAGTCCTCTGCTTCCATCTGCTCCATTTTCTGGTCCTTCTCAGAGTACCCCACCACTGTGCCACCAATTGTCACGACCCACTCTCTGGCTGGGGTCTGCTGACTTGATTTGGGTTACTCTGGACCTTGGAGTAGCTTTGAGTACAGGAACACCATGTCTCAGGCCTTGGTTTAGACTGAGCAATATTGACAGTAAGTCTGACGAATCTTACTGCAAGCATATGTCCCCGGGTAAATAATACATCTACACACCACGTCTTGATGAAAATTATGAACAACTTCTTTATTTTTACACAAGTATTTAAACAACTCACAAAACCAGTACAGGGAGTGGCTACCCCTTTGTCTAACCCTTATCTTCCTCTTGGCCAATGGGGTAATCTCCAGAGTAATTTTATTACCTCTAGCCAATGGACTAGAGGTAAGCTCTGGGAACTTCCAGACCCCTCCCCTGGGCCGCCCACTAGGTGTGGCTAACAGAGTCATTTGGGCGCTGGCAGTCAACAGAGACACATCTCTTTGCTATGGCCCAGGCCCTAGTATTGAGGCTGGAAGACCCTGTACTATACCATTGTCCTACGGTGCCTGGCAGTCTGGCAAATCTCTTTGTTCTGGCCTTGCTATCACTTCAAGTGTTTACTCTAAAGACCATATGGCCAACTCCTGACTGAGCGTTTATACAATGGGGAAGGGTTGACTAATTAAAACATAGCTATCACTCCCCAATACAATATACAATATAATACTAACATATTAATAACCTATAACCATATTTCCCCATTCCCACATGGTATCAGGGTGGGGCAAGTTTTCCACGTCAATCCATTTTATGCAGTAATGCTGACTTTATTTAATGGTGACAGTGGAACCCCCTATTCATACCATTTACAAGCAGTAACTTTGTGCCCAAATCTTTTGTTCTTCCACATGGCACCAGCATGTGTAAGATAATCCAGCCCAAAATGGCCACTGCTGCCAGTCACAAAATGGCCCCAGCATAGTTCACACCAAATCCAATATGGCCCCTGGGTGATTCATGACAATGATCATGAGGCTAAAGCTTAAATATTTGGGCCATAAAATGAGAAGACAGGATTCCCTAGAAAAGACTGTGATTCTGGGAAAGCTTGAATGCACTCAAAGAAGGGGATGGCAGAGGTGGAGATGGATAGATGAGGTCAATTATGTAATCAATTAATTATATAACAGCATGTCTTAACTTTTATTCTTCCACATAATGCCTTCCACTTGCCCCCTTAAATCTGCAACTGCTTTTTTTCCTTTTTCTGGCAAGTTACTTTGTTGACTGAGCTGATATTTCTGGTTCCCTATCAACATTATCAAACTGTTCATGCTGGGTATATAAGAATTGAACAACAGATTGAAGCATATCTGCAGTAACCTTAAGATCAATGGTTGAGAATTGCAGTGATTTCCTTGTTGTATCAAATCTGAAAAAGAACGTTGTTCCATAAATAAAAAAGGAAAACTGTTTCTAGCAAAAGCCATTCTCAAAAAAAAGACAACCTGAGGTCTTGATGTTGCAGTTTAATATGAACTATTTCACTGAATACATGCTCACATTTTTTTTCCTTTATATGTCAATTGCATCTGTTAATCTCACTTCTTTACAATGATTACTGTTATACTATCCAGTTATTTATTTAGACTAGGTCTAAATGTGTAGATGAAAATATAGTAAACTTTTGCCAGACATTAAAATCTCATACTGCTACACATATGTAAATATAATTTGAACCTAGAAGGAGCATAGAATATACTACATAAGGCAGAAAACATTAACCAGATTGCTTTGCGTAATTCTGGTTTGCATTTCAGATTTTTTTCATCCATTTTGCTTGAATTATCAGAAATATAGATATATTGTGTCTCACTTCAATAGATTATTATATTTCTGAAGCTTTTTGACTTTGTTTGAAAGGACTGCAAATATGTGTTCAATGAGTACTTAGTTTCCAATGATAGCTTCACAGCTTAAAATATTGAATATCATGATAACCCTATTAGTTGTGGGACAAGTATATAATATACAAACACAATATATGGAAAATAAATTGTTATATGAATACTTTATCGAAACTATAAATAGATATCTATAATTTTTAAACAAAACAAGTAATTAATAATTATAGACATGATGAACAAAGATATATAATACTTAGGAGCAAGGAAGGCATTCTGGGTGTCATGTTTATAGGAATCAGGAATGGTGTTCATCCAAAGAGATACACTATTTTTCTGGAGAATTACATTTTAGGAGCCTGGGCCTACCAGAATACAATATTTACTTCTCAGCCACTGAAGGTTATATTGTGTGATATTTTTTTCTCTGTAATTTTTTCGAAGAAATCAAATAATTTTAACAGTAAAGGTCATTTGACAGAGGGTAGACTAGCTTTAATACAAAACTGTTTTTTTTGGCATATACCGTCTGGAGGTCAAAAATGGGACATGACAGAAGGGAAGGACATCCATAAATTGTGAAAGTGCTTGCTCCTCTCCAATAAGGAGCAGACATATGAGGGTGAATTGATCTGCTACCCCTGTCCATACTCCTCTTGTGTGTTTTGGACATTGTGTGGATAACGGCTTTTTATACTGATTGTGTCCATCTCAAACAGGCCTGATGTTGGTATATTTTTATTTATGTAGTTTTTTGGTTTATATGCTGTGGTCCAGTTGTTTTTTTGCAAAGACAGGTCTAAGGGGCCCACTGTGAAACACAAACACAATGGGGCCTGAAGACCTCCTGCTGAGTGATTAGGTTAGCTGGCCTTATGTTACCATTTGTTACTCTGTGACCTAGACTAATTGAATTACAAGGACCCTTTTATGCTCCGATGTATATAAATCACTGTGTGTTTCAATAAAGGGTAGTACCTCTTTGGCAATTATACAAGCATGTCAGCTGAGGGGTAGGAAGTAGCGTTTTCATTACTTTTCTCCAGTCCAGATACCAAGAAATCTTGCATCTACATTCCACCACTGCAGGGATATTCTATGGAGCTTTACTCGGCCATTGACCAGTAATATTGCTATTTGCAGTAGACCTTTAGTAATCAAAGTAAGTACAGTATCTTATCTGGGTTCATTAATTATCCCACTCCTACAAGGTTCATAAAACTTCTACAAACAAAAATAAACACTAGTAAGTAAAATTCTTCAAAGAGCAGACTATAAATAATACACTGCCTTTAACCTAGAATATTTAGAATATGCTAGTTCTGATTCGCCTAGAAAGAGCATTACAGATTCCATTTAAGTAATTCTATTATTTACTGTATAATTTAGGATAAAAAATATGATTAAAACTAGCGACTTGCCCGTCAAAAAGTGAAGGCAGTAAAATGTTAAGTGTCTTTTGTTTTTCCTTATTCCCCCCCTCCCGTGTCTCTTTTCCTCCATCTCTCAGCCCTGTGTCTCTTTCCACCCTCTCCCCCCTCTCCCTTCCCTGTGTCTTTCTCCTCTGTGTCTCTGCTCAAGTTGTGCGTGGCTCGCAATGAGTGCTGTCGCTTGCGTTGTTCTGCTAAGTGTTACTGGCTTCGGGTTCGTTACTACTGGCTTCGGCCTAATTGTCATCCTGTTACGTTTTTCATCCACCATTTTTTTTCTCGCTTAGGCAATATTTGATCGATGAAAAACGCCAAATATGCCTCAAGTTAACTTGCAACCTGGCTTTCCCCCTGTGGTGTGTGTGAGTGTGTAAGTTATTCTTTTTAATTATTTGGCAATTTTTTGGGGGGTCTTTCCAGTTCGGTGGTTTGGCCATTAAAGCCGTAATTTATTCAACGTGTTGCGTGCCTCGCGATCAGCGCCAAAGTGCTACTGGCTTCGACGCCGCTCGTAGCCATCACTATGTGCGCCTGCAATCTGTTTCCATCCTTTATCGGTGGAGCGTCCTCGGGCAAATAACAGGCATGACAGGACAGATGACACATAGAGGGACCCTGAAAGGCCACAATTTGTTGCGCCAAGTGGTGGTGGCCTCGCGATGAGCACCTACGGCGCTCATAACATGCCCTGCAAATGAGCGCCTTTGGCGCTCATTGCAGCCTAAGTCCTATAGGCCTGCAATGAGCCTAAATCCCGCGGGCGCTCATTGCGAGGCCTGCAATGAGTGCATTTGGCTCTCACTGCAGCCCTGCAACTGCGGCCCTTGCTTTGCGAGGCCCACAATATTTAACATTGCATGACCAACATTCGTAAGATCCACAACCATATATGTGATCCTACTTTGTCCCAACCAAAACACAAAAATATAAAATAGCTAAGTTCATAATGTCAGCACAAACATTAATTCTTAGTTGTTGATGTAGTTTTCATTTTTTGTGTTAAACAAATGTCTGAGGAGGTAGTAATCTTAGTTCTGAATTATAATGCTCTAAATAAAATAAACAACCTTTATGCAAACTGAGAAATCTTTGTGCTTCTTTGTATTATTAATTATTATCCCACTGTTGGAATGAAACCAATATTGATGCAAGTCTCTTTTTTCAGCCCATTAAGTAGAAGCAATAACATATTCAAGGAAATTCTACATTATAACAATACTGGTGTAGATAGTCTGATTTTTAAAGTGATAGCCTGCATTATAAAATTATAATCAATATAAGAACAGTAAAATCGAGAAAATCCTCTTTGAGAGATTACAAGACCTGTGTCATCTACATGTAGATTACCTTTTTGGTTCTTCAATATTAAACTCAATCACAATTTTGTGCATTAGACAGAAAAGCTAGTGAAATAGTTAAGTAACACTTTCAAATAACTCAAGAAAGAGATTTAAAGCTTCTTTTCACAGAATACATCAAAGCAAGAAGTGACACGCGGTGCCCCAGAGCTCTCTGCAGCATACTTTTAGGTTTTGGAAAATTTGATTTTCTAGCTTATGGTGATTACAAGAAAAAAGATAAAATGCCTGCTTTCAGCTTCATTTTAGAAGGAGATGTACTAAAAATACTGGCTTCCTACTGCTCAGGATCTGGACCTCAGCAGTCAGAACATATGAACAGGTTTAAGCCATAGATGCAATTTTATATTTTGGCAAGTGTGTGATATTTAAAACAGAACACGTTTTATCATTTAATAAGAATGTATGCTATTTGTTTACTAAGCATTTATTTCTTATTGCACCTTGTGATGATGAAATTACATTGCATATGGTCTATGAATTTTTAAATATTATCAGCCTTATTAAATTGCGATTCAGCAAATTTAAAAGGGCTCTATATAAGCACATGGCATAATTATTTTACAGAAGTTTTTAGTTAGTGAACTTCTATCCAAAAGCAATGTCTTGACTAACTAAACACTTCTGTAAAAAAATATGCTATGTGCTTATATAGAGCCCTATTAAATTTGCTGAATCACAATTTAATAAGGCTGTATATATGTCATGTCTCTATTGGTGGTGTTGTCAGTATAAATAATTTGCAGACAGGTTACCATCCTATTTCCCCCATGATGAACAATCAATCAAAACCATAACCTAACTGCGCCCAGTACCTTTTTGGAGGCCCTCGTCAGTGAATACACACCCATTTTCCCATTTTCTGTGCATGTACATCGCTCTCTTGCTGTGTGAGCAAATCACAGATATTTCCCCAAAACTAATATTGCTTGTTTAATTAAATGCATTTGTTAATGGGCCATATTAATTATATTTTTCTATGGGAGGACAACAAGCATATGATACACAAACACATATCATGATCACTTGTGTCACATAGAAAAACTGAGTAATTATGAGAGTTAAAGGTTCACTGCACAACAACAGCAAAAATTGTTTGAAGAAATTGTGTGTTGGGGGAGGAAAGTTAACATTTCTGGAGAGATAAGGTTGCATTTTCTGAAGCAAGAAATCTGCTTCTGGGCCAGTGGGGGGGAAGGGGTGCAGTGTCAATTCCAATCTTCTCAAATAAATAAATGCTTTCTGTTCCCTCTTTCCTCAACCCTCCTTCCATTGAAAATACATGATCCAGCTCTAATGAAGTGATGTGACAAACACAAAATGGATTCCTATACTCATAAAGATAGACTACAAAAATTCAGATTGTCCCAAAAAATGTTTATGTCCTTGACTTAGTCCACACACAGACAAAACACAGACATAGATACACACACAGACGCAACACAATAGATGCACAAACAAGTGGAATAATAAAAGCATGACAATATGAGTGGCACACAAACCTGCTTTAATTTGCAGGGAGCCTGTCAGTAAGCCAGAGTACTGAGACAGAGAAGCTTTGTGCTGTGGGAGAAATGAGGTGGAGGTGCAGATGGTGACATACAGACACCTCATCCATAATGTCAGTGAGCACAAGATACTGACCTGACACTTCTCTATACAGTTCCATCAGATAATATAACCACAGTTGAGCCATCTTGTATAGAACACGCCCTCCCCCCATAATACAGGCTCATAAATCAATCTGTCTAATAAAACAGTGATGTGTAATACAAATAGTTGCTAACACTTGACAATAACATACAGGAACACTGCACAGGGTAGCACCAGAAAACATGAGGAATATATATAAATATATAAATATTACACCTCCACACAAGGTAGAAACTGAGATATATATATACACAGCAGAAATTTACAGAGCTTGCAGACAGCTCTGTACTCTATAGATATAACCTCCACACTATAGATGTGTATATATATATATATATATATATATATATATATATATATATATATTCACCATTGAGTCCATTGTACCACTGCCTTTGATAAAGCGTATACACCGAAATCGGCGTCCGGTCAGGCAAGTGCTCTTTTGTCTGTCCCACTGTACTCCTGATCCTTTTTGGCTGCTCCCAGACGGCCTGCCTAGGAGATGATGGGAGGATTCATTTTGACCCCAGAGTGATGAGCTGTGAGTATTTCCCAAGTTCCTGGGATTAATCCTCACGCTCTGACTACCATTCTTTACATATTTATATATACATTTAGTATTATATATGTATGGTGTCTTACTTCTGTGGGTATCCTCACCATAGCCAGGTCCTGTCTTATAGATTTAGACTGTTACTGCTTTCACACAGCCAGTCAGTACTTGCAGTTTACCACAAGGAGGTTTATTATTTAGGAGATTCCAGTGGTAGACAGACACTTTTTAGTGCTTGATTAGCACTATATTGATTAACCCTTTATAGACTCTTCTCTGGTTTACACACTCCAGTAGCTTTTTACCCACAGTTTTCATCTCCACACACCCTTTTAGCACTACCTATACACACACTTAGACATTTTCTCACATTATTCACACACACACACACTTAGACACCCACGGTTCACATCCATCCTCCACCTTTTCAGACCTTTATAGGTTCATAGCTATATACACACCCCATTTTGTCTGGTATCCTAGCACACTTTTCCCTTATTCCTAGGATTCTTTCCTGCCCAGCACCCTTCCCTCACATACACATCTCTTCTTATCTTACTTTTTACCACATTCCTTTTCCTTTCTACTGGGTAGGTTAGCTTTTAGATATTGGGGGCGACCTATTTAGGTCTCTTAAGGTTATCAGCGTTTTTCTATTTTTATATGAATTTTTTATTAAAGATGGTCTCTGTTTTTATTAGATTTTAGTACCACGAACCAATCCAGTCTCTCTATTGAGCCACCTTCTGGACTCCCCCTCTTTTTCCTTCTTCATTATTATTATTAGTACTTACTAATTGGTGTTTCATTCACCAGGGACTTTTGCTGGAGTCCCATTGGTCTGATTTTTTCTTTGATATATATATATATATATATATATATATATATATAAATAGCTTTCCTACAAAGCCCCCCAACATTGCAGTCCCCTTATATACAATATACATAAATATTATAGAGATAGGAGATAGCCAGACCTTCTAACACTAATTTATAAATGCACAGTAACACCATTTAATTACATTACACAGCATGTGGATGATAAAACTCTAGTGATATCTATCCATCTATCTATCTATTATATCTATCTATCTATCTAAAATATCTTCTTAAACTCACCAGTTCCAAGCTGCGATAGCTCTATCTCAGTCACTTCCTTTTCCTGTTGCAATTCCAATTCCTGTCTGTGAATTGCAGTACTTACTTTTTTTTAAGCCAGCAACCTATTTTGAGTGTATATTTAGCCAAAGATGGGCGCCCCTCAAAGAGAGCCCCCCTAGGCAGATTCTCTAATTGTACATGGTTTTACAAAGTTGTATGACTATGTTACTTTAAGGTATGGCTAAATATTGTTATATCATTTTATCATTTTACAATTTTCCAAAAATAGATGAAAGCTTGTGTTGTAGTGGTAACTAGTGCTCTTATTTCATATCTCCTTTGGTCAAAGTAATGATAATGATGTTGTTATATTATGTTCACATTAATATGTGCTATTGCCTATTTCCTCATGTATTTCATCATGTATTTCAGTAGGGCCTTTTCTTTGTTATGGATCAGGGAACAAGAGCACGGAGGTGAAGGTATAACAATAAATCACAAACCTATTATTCTGCTACACAGCTGAATAAGGTTTCAGAAGGGGCATTGAAGTATGGCACAATAGAACAAAACTGACACAGAGGAATAAAAAGAAACCTTTCTGCAAAAAAATGTGAAGTGTTCTGGAGGCAGACGTTCTATAATCATTTGGGTCAAATTTACAATGTGCTTGCAGGGATCAGACCTGCTAATGGGCATGCTTGCAAATCACACCTGTCTAGTGTAGGAGGCGTGTTCACTGAGGATAACATTTGGAGAAAGTCAGAATATGGCTAGTTTGTTAAAAACTGCATAATAATTCATAAAAATTCTTTCAGGTTTTTTTTACCAGCTCACATTACTTTTATTATCCCTTTTCTCGCACTATACCAACCACACTATCAACTATACCAGACTATCAACTATATAACTACACATCAGTGTGATTAAGCCCATTGCAAAATTACAACCAAACATATTTTCCAATTTTTACCATGCCATAAATGTGTGTGGAGATCAAAGGAGTGGTCATTCACAATAGTGTCAGGTCTTGGTGGTCAGGCATAGACAGGAAAGTCTATTGTGATCATAGCCGCCCTCCTGACAAATTTTTATGCAAAGCATGTAGCGTGAGTTTAAGGGAATTTACTAATATCACTAGTGGCATGTCAGCCAGCTACCCCAGTACAGTCCATGCAACATCCTAACTCTCATTAGATGACTTCAATTATTCAATAACTAAGATTTTATTTCCTGCACACACGTACGTTTGTGTTTTGAGATCTCTCCAGCAGTATCTTAAAACTCATAACACTAATAAACAAAAGGCAACTAATATTTTGGAGACTGACTGATAACTTTTTGGAAATGTAATCATCCTGTGATTATTACTTGGATATCAAAATATAATGCTCAACTTTAGCAAAATAGTTTTCTTGCGGAAGTGAGAGGAGGTAATAAGAGAGGAGGATAGAAGAAGGTCGTCAGCAGATCGAAGAGGGCGGTTGGGGGAGTTTTTTTTTGATGAGAGCAGAGATGTAAGAGGGTGCTCTGTTGTTGAGAACTTTATACGTTAGGGTCATGGTTTTACATTTTATTTTGGAGGCTAAGGGAAGCCACTGGGGTGACTGACAGAGAGGTGCTGCAGAAGCTGAGCATTGGGTGTGGAAGATGAGTCTAGCGGATGCATTCAGTATGGATTGGAGTGGGAACAGATGGTGATGGGGAGATATGATGAAAGAGTAAATTAGAATTTAGGTGAAAATGGTCAGAATGTTTAATTGATTGTATATGAGGAATGAAAGAGAGGATAGGGTTCAGTAGAACTCCAAGACAATGGGTCTGGTAGATGGGAGTGATGATGGCATTGTCAACAGTAATTGAAAAGTGAGGAGTAGAGGCTTAGGAAGAGGGTGGGAAGATTAGGAATTCAGTCTTTGATTTCAAGGGAGGATGTACAGAGAGAGAAAAGGAGAAGTCCTAGGACTGAACCTTGTGGAGCACCAACAGTCAGAGGCAAAGAGGTGCCAGAGAAGGAGACACTATTTGCCCTATTTGTCTTTAACTTTTATTTTGCATTGAATCAAAATTAATCTCTTCTGTATGTTTTATAAAATATTTTAATAAAATATCGGAAACATTTTAGAATTACTTGTCTTTCTGCCACCCATGATGCTTAATATAGGTGCTGCTATATTCCTCATAACATTCTCCCCCACAGAGATCCTCCTCCATCTTGTTTAGCTGAAACATGCAACAGGATATGCAAAGACGATGTCCCTGTTGGGACTGGAGCCATCTACAAAGCTGGGCAGGGCCCACTAACAACAATTTTATTCAATGTAAAACACAAAAAAAAATCAGAGTTCAGTGGTCCTTTAACTAATAAATGTAGAGGAACTGCTCTGGCTGGGAAGATGTGCTAAACTGATCAGACACAATGGGTGCTATCCATTGGCTTGAGAGTTGATGTAATAAGGTTTTACCTTTACGATAGGCTTATTATCACTGTCGGTTAAACAGCCAATGAAGAGCACTGTGTGTGTCTGTCCATAAACACTCCCACCCCCTGGATTACATTGCAGGGGTGAACAGAATCAGTGATGTGACTGGTTGTAACATTATACAGTTTAGGACCACTAGTGTGTTATGGTTAATGAAAAAATACATCTAATAAACAATGTTTTCTTAACATGTTTCCATCAGCAAGCGGGTTTAAGCAAATATATCAGAAACAGAAATCACAAATAATTCAAATAAATAAATAATAATTCATCTCTAAGTACATCTATAATTAGAGTGTATTTCTACTGAGTCTCAAGCAAGATCATGGAAATGTAGAGAAGAACCAAAATGTTTTAAAAATATCGACAGTAACAACTGGAATGCTTCAGTTGTTAATCTAATAGTTATTAGACGCAATGAAATGATATACTTATCAAAATAAGCTGCAATTATGTAGAGATTGCCCAGGCAAAATATCCTAAACAATATAGATCTATATTTCATAAACAATAAACTAAATATTAGCAACTTATTTTAATTAGTTCTATGCCACCATTGATATGTTAATCTTTCAGATTTTAAAGTGTTTGATTTGAGATTATTGGTAACCTTTCATTTTGTATTTGAATAGCCTTGTGCTGATACTCATGCCTTTATGCCTTTAATACTTACATAATACACAACTTACACTGCTCACAGGATAAAGTCTGACTTGTCCTAATAGTAATGTATTGACATGTGATTCATTTCCAAGTATCTACTATTGCTTCTCATGTCTGGCAAGCTCCCAGTGTGTGTTCGGGTTGGATTGGAGATAAAAAATGTATTAGTAGGAGCACACCTTGACAATGACACCATCTTGATTGTTTAAATTATGAAACCCATGCAATGTATTAAACACCACATAAAAAGGCCTATGCACCAGCTGTCAGCCTTCATTTTTTAATTCTTCTTGGCATGTATTCTTTACTCTATTATGATTAATTGCTGGTTATGTTAGTTATTTTTACTGAGTATCATTTGCAGTGATGTGTAAATATCTAATTAATCAAAGTAGTATAATGCAGAGGGAATCGCCCTTTTTAGGTTTTCACTCTTTTTATGTATTTTATTTTGTTTTAGCAGCAGAAACTTCACTTTCAAAACATATTTGTTACTGATATCCCACAAAAATATAAAAATGTCAATACTAACATTGCACAAACAGTTTTTTTAACATTTTCATATCAATAAAATAGATGCAAATAACAGTGTGTAGACAACTCTTCTCATCTTTACCATAAAAAAAAACTTTGTAGTTTTACATTTAGCATCACTTAATATCTCTTAAACACCAACATTTCAATGATATACATATATATATATATATATATATATATATATATATATATATATATATATATATATATATTCTATTACAACAACAACATTTTTTTAACTGTAATTTGTCAATTTGTTCTGTTTGTCAATTCACTCAATTCTCAATGTATAGTCACCAGGACATCACCATTATTATGTTCTCCTGACGAGTCTAAAGTCATAAAACCTAATTTTTGAAAGAGGGGTCTCCCTTTTCAATGGAGTAGTCTTGTTCCATAATTGTGTGAATTTGATTGGCAAAGGGTTGTCTATAAAACCCCACCTTCTGCTAATAATAATAGTAATACTTACTGGTGATCACCATTCCCAAGGTTAAATGTAAGGGGATATGGAAGATTCATGGTTTTTAATATTAAAATAAACCACATAATTGTTTGCATATCTAAACATCATCTTATCAACAAGTGCTTAAAAGCTTGTTTTATTTACTGAAACCTTACAAATAGTCCCCACAAATGTCTGCCCCCAGCAGATCATGCACATAGTGCTTCTATTGTTATTAGATGTACTAGTCAATCACAAACTGTTTCTCAATACAATGTTTTGAAATGCTCCTGAGAGACATCTAGTACTACAGAGACATTGTGTGCATGCGTCACAGAGGCAGACCTTTGTTTGGACTATTTGGAAGGAATCAATGAGTAAAAACAGAGCTTTAAAGCACTTGTTGATAAAAGGATGTTTAGATATGCAAACTCTTAGTTAGTTTATTTTAATTTTAAAAAGGTAAATTTTCCATATCCCATTCATTTAATTATTTTTTTATGAAATAAGGGGTCTCATGCTCATTTCTGATGCCAGGACCCACAGAGTCTATTTTCTTCCCATTGCTGTGTTATAGACATCACTTGAAATGTAAAGGTTCCATGATCCCTTTGATGAATAGTGTGGAAGACGTGAGCTTATTTAGAGACTCCCTACCACTCTTATTTTTTATATTGTGGTTCAAGGATTAGAACTTCCTTATTGTGTGTGGCATTACTTATGCCACATTGTATCATATAAATTGGGCACCAGCAGGTCAGCATATGACAAGGATATTTAAAATCATCTTACACACCACAAGAAAGGTGCAGAGGACGACACCCACAACTCTCAACCACATTTTATGCTTGGTGCACTGACCATCACTTCTGAATGCGTTCTGATTCAAAACTTGGCAACTGAAGCTAAATATAATAGTTACCATGAGTGTATACATGCAGATAATAACTTTGGAGTGAATTGACTATTATAAAGGCAGAGCACTGTAGATTGCAGTAACTGATGTCAACTTGCATGGCTCAGTTTGAATGGGTCAATGCAATATACTTGGTCAATTGGGCATTAATAACAAAATCTGGCACTGATAACAAGGTTTTCTTGAAGTTTTGGTGGAGTTTTTTCTAAACTAGGCTTGGCATGATTTATTATGTCACCATTCACGAATGATTTTATATAATGACATGCAATTTTATTTAATGGACAATTGGACATGAATAGCAGAGCATTTTGGCAAATAATTTGATGTTGTCTGTGTTGTAAGCTCTCAATAGCAAGGACCTGATTTGTTTTGTACTCATGTACTTGACCAAATTGTACAGGAAAACTGATGAAGCTAGCACTTAATAAATACATAGTTATAATCTTAACTAGGAAACTCCATTATGGTTAAGTGACACTCAAGCTTCCCTAATAAAGCTATATAATTTAACAGAGGGTTATGAAAAAATGTTTAACGTATGTGAAATCATACTATAGAAATGCATATAAAAATATATATGAATGTTCAACTATTAGAAATAAGAATGTGAATATAAATATTAGAAAATAATTGATAATTAATATTTAGGCAAACTCAAGATCAGCATAACTTACCTCTTGAAGCCTTGAATATTGGAGCTTCTACAGAAGCCAGCAGGTCAACTTGATCACTGATAAGTGAGAGACCGAAAAAGCTGGTTCAAATGTCTGATGTTATAATGTTATAGTTTGGTAAACTTGATAAAGTGTTTAACTAAGGGATTTTAGATCTTTTATCTGTATATTTATAATATATTTGATTAACAATTAACTTATTGCACCTCTTTGTGTTTTTAGTTAATACAAATGATATCAAAATATTCTTATGGAAGGGCAATTGCCAATTTTTTGATGCCAGGTTTCTAAAGTAAAGGAAATATCTATTTTGTCTTGCAGAAAAGACATTTGGGCTAGAATTTTCACAATCTCCCTTGAATTTTATTTGGATTTTGGTGAGGAAACTTGTGGTGGATCTACCAGTGGTACAGGTGGTGCAATGCACCAGGGCCCTCCTAATGAGGGGCCCAGTGCTGTATAATGAAAAAAAATGCATTAGAGTGTAGGGGCCCCCCTTAGGCCTCCCACCCTGATGAGGCCCCACTGGGACCTGCCTGTGCCTCCTTGACCACACACACCCAGCCTGCGTAAATAAGATAATTTCTACTGAAGCTTCAACAGGTGGCAGTGTGGAGCAGTTTAGCATGCTTGGGGTGTGTATCAGGGAAGAAGGTAGAAGAACTGGGTTCTTGCATATCCCCAAATATCCATATATTAATTCTTGCTCCTGGCAATGGCTAGGCTTCAGTCAGGATACCTAAGTTGTATACTGAGAGCCATACTGGTTGAATATCAAGCTGGTGATGGGTAACAGCCTAAATATATACATACACAAGGCAACTGAATGCTTGTTTACTTTTGGGCTTAATAAATAATAACAGAGTTACATTTGTGTTTATTATTTGTTACAAGATGTTAGAATGAACTGCTCTTATACTTGGTTGTAACTCTACATTGTCATCTCCTTTCACAGTCGTTTGATAGTAGGATAATAGATCCATGGATTTAAATGGTGTGTAAGAGTAATCTATTGCCACGGATAAAAAAAAAATCACACTCCCAAATGAGAGCAAATTTTGGACTTGACTTAATTTTCTCTCTTTTGCACATTAGTCTTCTAAAAAATATATTAATGAGTACATTGTGTTCTTTCAAGCTGATATAAAATATCATTAAAATAATATGTTTAAATCATTCAACTTAATTTTATTTTATCATCAACAATTCAACAAGCCTTAACAACACACTTAAGGGCCAGAAATGCTGACCTAACAAGACCTACCAAGGCTCGAGAGAGTGACTTATCACAAATTGGAATCAGTCTGTAGAGAATCAGTACACCATGATTTTAATTTATAATGAAGTTCACAGTGGAGCAGTCAAGCTTAGAATACCATAACTGTCATTTTGTAACAAATCAGTAGCTTAATGTATATTATATACATTAATATAAGAATAGATCCATGAGTAAATATAATACTATACCAGCAGTCATAGTTTAATTGAGATAAAAGAAAATAAACTATAATAGTTGTCAATCTGCAAGTTGTCGTCAAGCTTGCGGGACTCGCGACCCAAGCCCTGCAACTGGGGGGCCCTCGCTCATTGCAGGGGTGGAGATGAGCGCCACAAGGAGATTTAGCTGCAATGATCACCAAAGGCGCTCATTGCAGGGGTGATGAGCGCCACAGGCACTAATCGCAAGGCCCGCGAGACTTAGCTGCAATGATCGCAGAAAGAGCTCATTTCAGGGATCGAGAGTCAGCAGGACTCAGCTCGAGGCATGCAATACTTCATGCCACGCAATACTTTACGACTTTAAAGGCCGAACCTCTGAACTCGAAAGACCACAAAAAATGCTAAATACTTTTAAAAAAATACCTTACACACTCACACACAGCAAGGGGGAGAGCCAGGGATCCTGTGAGAGAGGTTGCAAGTTAAATTGAGGTATATTTGGCATTTTTTGGCGTTTGAAATTTGAATAAACGAGGAAAAAAAATGGATGCAGAAAAAAACGTAAATGGATGAAAATGAGTGCGAAGGCAGTAAAAAAGAGCACAAAGCCAACACTTAACGCAAGCCAGTAACACTTAGCACAAGCCAATAACACAACCAAAGACAGTAACGCTTAACCCAAGGCAGTAACACTCATCGCGAAGCACCTAAACTACACGGGAGGCTCGTCTCACAATGATCGCCGAATGTGCTTATTGCAAAGCACCAAAGTAGATTGGGGAAAGGTTTGCAATGAGAGCCAAAGGGGCTCAGAGGGGGCAGAGCATCGCATTGTGTGGCAAACAGCATTCTCAGCCTTAAAATGTTCTTGCCGTCATTTTTGACGGGCAATTCGCTAGTTGTATAATATTATATCCCTGTACTCCACAAGGGTTACAATATCTCTGGTGAAGCTAGATGTACTGCAGGTCTCTCCAGCATGGTACAGTGATTTGAACAGTATAATTCCAAGCAAAAGAAGCATGGATGACCAAAAATGATAGAGTTGGCTTCAATTTCATTGGGGGGCTCTGTTGTTTATAAAGATGTAATAGTCTAAGGGCCTTGTTCAATTGAGCAATTGTAACTTACTGGGGCTTGTAATGGAGCCAGTAAACTAATTTGCTATTCATTTGGCGTCTTTTCGCTAGCAGCAAACGATTTGTGGATTAGAAGCTCAAAATCCCTGTGATTATTTTCTGGTATATAGGAGGGGAACAGATGGAAATAAATACACTTATATAGATATATTTATCCAAAGCTAGGGTTGACCAGATTCACAGCTTTGAGATATAAACCTAAGGTTTTATGAACTCTATTAGAACAGGAAAACTGCTATTTTGTGATATCATTTCTAGTTAAGTATTTGCCCCAGCGAATAAGAAATAACGCCATTATGGTTTATTAAACTTTATTAGTTTGAGGTCCTCCAGACATGCTTACCCTTCCAATAGTTTTGGTGGCAGGGACATGAATCACCTGAACTGGTATGTTTTAATTATGTTTTGTATGTTTTGTATAAATGTTATATGTGAGTTATGTTGCGAACCTGGGAGGGACAAGGGTAGGAAGGCTTGGTCAAAGGATCCCCACATGGAGAATGTCTCTTAAAATTATAAATCACAATGTACAGGGCCTGAATGTTCAGATTAAAAGGTACTCAGCTTTCAATTATTTTAACAGGGAGAAAGTGGATATCTTATGTCTGCAAGAGACACATTGGAAGCAGAACAAGATCCCTAAATTCTTAGATAATAATTTCACTGTCAGTCAAATTTCGACCTATAAAAAAAGGCGCAAGGAGTCTCAATCTTTTTCCATGTAATTTGAAGCTAGAAGAGAAACATGTCGAAATTGACAGGGAGCGCCGCTATATCATCTGGTTGGGCAAAATAGGAGACCAAGATTACACTATCTTTAACCTCTACGCCCCAAATAAAGGCCAAAAAGGATTTTTTTTAAATCGCCCTTAAGACATTAAAAAAAATTCCAACTTGCTATCCTTCTCCAACATAAGATCCAATATCTCTGGAATTTTCCATTTGCTCTCTCTTTCACTTTGCAAGGCGCAACCTATACACTAGAAGACTGCTTGTCAGTGCTGAAGCGCTTACATCTTTGTTCGGAGGCTACAATGGAATTAAGGCAAGAACAACCTTCTCCGCCCATCCCCAAGCGGCAGTGGACACAGGTGACAGCTCAAGTCCAGGGCAAACAAGCCTCCACTTCTGGGGGATCAAGCAATCTGCTGGACAGTGCCAATGGTTTACACAATAGGCACAAGACTCACATGGAAAATACTGGTCTTATTGCCGAAGTCAAGTCGGGCTCCTGACCTGACTAGTCTCTCTCTCAACTGGCCTCTGATAGAGCGCTGATCATTGCTTAGTACAATGTTAGGGGCTCACCGGCTCATACTTAGGGCTCTGATCTATATTAATATAATAATTTCAGACACAATCTGTTAGTATTGTTTTAGTTTGCCAGGTTTTTTCCCCACTTTATGTGGACGGGATTTCTTTTTACTATTTGGAGAAATCGACGAAGGTTACTTTTGAAGACTGAATGTTCAATGTACTTATTTTTTATTTTTCGTAGTTGCATTATAAGAGAAAAGCTAATGGCTAATTTGATACCACTCTTTAGTTTACTCAAACGTCTCTACCTTACTGAAGAACAGCTAATGCTCTTTTTCTACACTCTTTTCTATCCACTTGAAAGCAGTAAGATTAGGCCGTCATCCTTGCACCAACTGGTAGTGCAGCTGTTGGCTTTCGGGGCTCCTCCTTGTTTCCCTCCCCAAGAGACCAGCTCTCAGGAAATGACTCACACATCTAGGGTTTTACACCGACCTTTAAAATGGCTCTCTCTAACTACACCCTAATAACTCACAATGTGAAGGGTTTCAACTCTCCTTTTAAAAGGCGGAAAGCTTTCGCATTTTATAAAAAACATAAACCCTCAGTTATTTTCATGCAGGAAACCCACTTCTCCCATAATAATAAACCCAAATTTCTACATAAGGATTATCCCACTTATTTCCTGGCTACCCTCCCCACTAAGATAGCTGGCTGTGCAATTCTTTTACATAAAAAAAATCAGTTTCAGTTAGAGAATACCCTTGTTGACAAAGAGGGTAACTATGTTATTGGGTACTGGAACTATTGGGGGGGTTAGAACAACATTAGTTTCCCTATACTCCCCTACTAACTTGCCTTACACATCTTTAATTGGCTTGTTGAAAATAATTGAACCTCTGGATTTAGGAAGACTGATAATCAGGGGGAACCTAAACCTTACTTTAGATCCAACTCTGGATAGACCAGGGAAACCCTCTAACAACAGATTCCCCAACAAAACCAAACAGATTGAGTCTCTGCTTGATAGACTGAAGCTGGTCGATTCCTGGAGGGGTATGCACCCGGACAGGAGAGAATATACATTCTATTCCCCGACTCACTTGACGTATTCCAGGATTGATACTTTCCTTGTTGGCTCCTCCTTATATGATTCTATTTTGAAATCTGAGATTGTTCCCTGCCCCTGGTCAGACCATGCCCTGGTACTCACTGAGCTAGAGCTGGGGCCTAATCTACAACCCCCCTACACTTGGAAAATAAACACATTTTTATTGTCTAACCCGCGTAGCGTAAAATCAATTGCCAAGGACGTAAAACTATTTTTTGAGACTGATGCCTCTTCTGAAACTGGAGCCGGCTGGCTCTGGGTTGCCCATAAGTCCTTTATCAGGGGAACGGCTATCAAGCTGGCCTCAACCCTAAGAAAAAATCTTAGGCAAAAGGAGGCAGACCTTACAAGGACACTAAAGAGGCTAGAAGAAGTGAATCAACAGAACCCTTCCCTTAAGGGACGCAAGTTAATAGATAAGACAAAGCTCGAATTAGATGGCATATTATCGCATCGCACTGAACGGGCGATGAGAAAGATAAAACATCTATACTATTGGAAGGCAAACAAACCTGATACTATGCTAGCTAGAAGACTTAATAATAAACCCTCCCAACATAGAACCACCCATATTAGAAGGTCAGATGGCCATATTTCCTGTAGCCCCAACGACATCCAAAAAACGTTTCAGAATTTTTACCAAACCATATATTCTTCTCAATCTCATTGTAGCGAATAAGACATTGACTCCTTTCTTAGTTTGCATGACCTCCCCAGAGTGCCGGACAACAACTTAGATAACTTGAACTTGGATGTATCCCAAAAGGAAGTTAAATCGGCCATTTTGGGTGTTAACCTGGGCAAATCCCCAGGGCCAGACGGTTTCACTAATTTGTATTACAAAAAATGTGAGCCCCTGCTTACCCCCTATCTAACGTCCTTATTTAATGCAATTTTAAATGGGGAATCCATGCCCCCCGAATTAAACCAGGCTGATTTGCTCATCTTTCCAAAAGAGGGCAGGGATAATTTAGTGGTGAAAAACTATCGCCCCATCTCTTCGATCAATGGACATGTTAAGATTTTGGCCAAAATCATGGCCAAATCGCATTTCAAAATTTTTGCCGGATTTAATTCATAAGGACCAATCAGTGTTTATCCCCTTCAGAGAGGCTGGGGACAATGTCAGGAGTGTTTTAAATATTCAGTATCTAGCTCAGAAATCTAACACCCCATTATGCCTCTTAGCTCTAGACATAGAGAAAGCTTTTGACACGTTTTAATGGCCATACCTGTATAAAATACTAGACAAGTTTGGATTCAGGAAACGCTTTATTAACCTGCTCAGGAGATACTACGACTTCCCAATAGCTCATTTAAAGTTGCCAGGAGTACATAAAGCAAATATTCAAATTCAAAGAGGGACTAGGCAAGGGTGCCCACTTTCACCATTGTTATTCGCACTTGCCATGGAACCTTTAGTGCAAGCAATTAGAACTAACCCAGACATTCAGGGGGTTCAAGTAGGTCATCAGCATCTTAAATGCTCACTTTTTGCAGATGATCCTTTATGCACCCTGACCAGGCCCTCTTATTCTATACCAGCACTTATGTTAGCTATAAAGGAGTTTAGCAAAATTTCAGGCCTTAATCTGAATGTAGAGAAAACAGAATCATTGAGGATGTCACAAATTGAGATTGACAATCTCAAATCTGATTATAATTTCAGCTGGCCTGCACAGTTTATAAAATAACTGGGAGTAAAGCTCACTTCCAATTTTGCTGACTTGTACAAGGCAAATTTTCCTCCCTTGTATAAATCTTTGACTTAAGATATGCAGAAGTGGGCAAGCTTTCAAATCTGATGGACGGGCTGTATAGCTGCTGTAAAAATGAGTATTCTGCCTAAACTTTTAAAAAAATTTTATGACTCTCCCCATCCCAATGTCACTTAAGGACCTGGATAAATTCCAGAACAGCATATTTCGGTTTATATGGGGTAATAATAAACGTCCTTGTATCTCCAGACAGGTGAAGTTTAGGCATAAAAATAGAGGCAGCCTTGCGTGTCCAAACTTGAGGCTCTATCTTAGGGCTGCCCAACTGGCCCATTTGCACAGGTCACACTATGTCACCCACCAACCATCCTGGGTATTCATAGAAAACCAGCAAATGCCCCTGCACAGTTGGGATAAGTTGATTTGAATTCCCAATGAGTTATTCCCAAGGAATTAATCCCCTTCACGACGCATCAAAACCCTATGATCTCTCTAACTCTTCATACTTGGGCGTGGGCCAACTCCAGGCATCGACTTAGCTCGGGTTTGTCTCCCCTAATGTCAGTTATGTTTTTTCCACAAATTCTAGCAGACACGAATCCCATCTCCAAATTTTGGTGGACCTCTAGCAACCTTGACCGTATAGGGAACTAAGTCCTCAATGATAAACTGTTGACCTACGACCAGTTCTGCACGACTCATGATTTACCAGTTACGGAATTTTATAACTATTTAAAAATTAGAAGTTGGGCCAGTAAGACTTTGAGAGAATTGGGACCTCCCAGGGCCTCCTGGCTGTCTGTTACAGTATATGTAAAAATCTCCCCCTTACTAAAGGCCTTCTGGGTGCATTGTATCACTTCTTTTTTTATTCTACCAGCAGCCAGAAACCCAAATTTATGATCAAGGTATTGAACAGAGCTTACTGTATGCCTGACAAATTGCAGAAATGTAACTCACATGAGAGCAATAAATACTTTAGGGGCTGCCAACAAGTGGGGGATCACATTCACATCAGGTGGGCATGCCCAATTACCCAGAAAATATGGAAACAACTAGCTCAATTAGCCTCCACACTTTTTCAAAAGGTGGTCTCACCCTCTATGGAGTCATGCCTGTTGGGGGTTCATATTAAGAATCTATCTCAATCTCAGAATAAATTATTTCAATTAATGGTGTTGGCTTCCAAAAAAAAACATAGCTAGCAGATGGAAAAAGTTGACTCTAAACTTTCAGGAGGTAATTAGAAAGATAAATTACCTGCTTATCAATGAGAGATTAACCCACATTATTCTGGACACCGTACCCCAATTTTTGGCAATTTGGGATCCTTGGGTAGTGTCCTCATTAAGTGTCTCTCTAATATAACACCTATATCTTTCTATAACGACAATGGGGGGGGGGGAGCATGGAGTAAGGGAGCCCTGGAAATCCTTTGGCTGCACTATGAAGGTAAATATCAGGCAATGAAAATGTTGGTATTCTGTTGAGGTCTGTTCTGGGCCAACTTAGTGGTGGTCATTTTAGCTTACTCTGTTTTATATATTTGGTTAACAGTATTATGGTTTAGCTAATCAATCCAATGTTTGTTCTTTTTTTTCTTTCATTCTTGTTTGTCGTTTGTTTTATTATGTGTTATGTTCTACTTAGATTGAAATCTTAAGATATGATACATGATACTTCCATAACTAAAAATGTAAAATAAGAAGGTCTAGTCAGTTAATCATTGGTTAATGTTTTATTGTGAAAATTTACACAACTTGACTAGCAAACACAGCTGATCAATATGTTTTATTTTTGTATGCCTTCCAATGAAGATTATAAAATCAAAAACATTCCAACAAGGACAATTGATTTTATGTGGCGATTTCAATCTCTTTTTGAGCCAATTTAGACAGGAAATCTATTAAAAAAAACAACTTAGACCCCCAGACACTTAAGAGAATTGGACATTTTAATGAGATTATTGTTAATGCAAATCTCTACGATAGCTGGAAAATCTTTCACTCTAATGAGCATGATTACACTTCTTTTTCCACACTTATCATATTCTAGACGCGATCATTTTTTTTTTGTCTGTGGCACCTTGAATAACATCAAAGATATTGAAATAATTCCGAGAGCGTGGTCAGACCATGCAATATTAAAAGTGGCTATGAAAGGAGCCCCCCCCCCAGCCTGTTCAAGGCCGGATTGGAGATTAGATAGATCACTTATGGACGATGAAGCTGTGGGAGCTAAGCTTTTGAAGGAAGTTGAAGCATCGTCTGGTGTACACATAAAGCATATATCAGGGGGCAGTTCATTGCCTGGCAGGCATATAGGAAAAAACAAAGGGGTTTACCTCTGAGAGAGTTGTATATAAAAGTAGGTAAATTAGAACAGGAGAATAAACGTTGCCGCAACAGAAATATCCTAGAACAAATTAATAAAAGTAAATTACAAATAAGAAAGATTCTCCAGTCTATAGTAGATAGATCTTCCTGGCTACTACAACAAAAATTCTACCATTACAACAACAAGGTAAGCAAATTATTTGCCAATAAGTTCAAAAAGAGGAATAATAGGATAAATCTTATTCATCACAACCAAACCAGATGATATAGCAAAAGCATTTGCAGACTACTATTCTAAAATTATAATTTACAAGAAAACAGTGATCATCAGAATCCTACAAGTCAAGATATCCCAAATTTTCTCAGAAGAATTAATTTACCCAGGGTCTCCCCGCCAGGTTTGGAAATGCTAAACAACCAATTACGGAGAAGGAGGTTGGATCAGCGATAGATGATTTAAAAATCGGAACCACCCCAGGCCCGGATGGGTTGATAAATCAATATTATAAGAAGTGTAAATTAGTATTATTAAAACATCTGACCAAAACTTTTAATTAAATAAAATCAAGAGGTAGGGCCCCAGCTGAAATGCTCGAGACCAAGATTGTTATGATCCCCAAAAAAGATCAAGATCTGACACTCTGTAGCAATTACAGACCCATCTCATTATTAAATACAGACACAAAATTATATTCTAAAATCTTATCCAATTGGTTAAATCAAATTATATCCCAATTAGTCTCGGTGGATCAGACAGGTTTCATCAAAGGGAGAGAGGGGGCAGACAACAACAGGAAGATATTGGACCTTATAGTCTACTCTAAAACCACAAAGCTACCAATGGTTTGTTTATCAGTAGATGCAGAGAAAGCCTTCGACAGAGTTGGATGGGAATATATGGACCAGGTCCTTTACAAATCTGGCCTGGAAGACTTTGCTTCTAGAGCAATTAAAGCTCTATATGTTAACCCATCCGACTCTGTTGGAGGCTTAGGATGTAGTTCTGCGAAATTTAAAGTAACAAATTGTACCAGACAGTGATGCCCCCTGTCTCCAACAATCTTTATATTGATGATAGAACCCCTGGCTGAACATATTAGGAGTACTACAGATCTAACAGGCATTTACATCGGAGGAATTGACTATAGACTATACCTTTTTTGCGGATGATCTTTTGGTCACCCTCACCAATCCATTGGAATCACTAAGGGGGTTGAAACATATAATATCAGATTTTAGCAAAGTTTAAAATTATAGCATAAATGCAGAAAAATCAGAAACTCTCTGCTTAAATATTCCACCTCCCGAGCTGGAAAGAATGAAAAAAGAGTTTAAATTTAAGTGGAAAGATAACAACATTAAATATCTGGTTATAATTCTTGATGGGAACATCAAACATCTGACTGAGATAAACTACAGTTTACTATTGCCCAAATTCGAAGAAAAAGTAAATTCTTGGAAAAACTGTGGTGTGTCTTGGTCCGGCAGAATTATATCAGTTAAAATGTTTTTACTCCCCAGATTCAATTACCTCTTAAGGAAAATCCCTGGTCCAATCCCAAAAACAACTATTGGGAAATTTCGAACTTGAATTGATAAATACATTCAAAACAAAAAACAAATAAGAATAAAATGGATGGATATGACTAGAAGATTCAAAAAGAGAGGGATAGCTTATCCTATGTTAAAAAGCTATTACTATGCAACTATGTTATCCCATATCGCTAGCGGATTTATTGCCCAACAGACAACTCAATGGATACAGATAGAGAATAGCTGGATATCAAAAGGGAATTGATTCTCCAGGTAAACCTTCAGGACAACTCAGTGGACGAAAATGCGGTTATTGTTATAAAGCTGTTAAACCATTGGTTAAGGAACAGGTGTCAGGAGTCATTTGTCCTTTACCCAAGCCCACTTATTTCTCTATTTGACTTTTATTTTATACTAGACATCCCTAGCATCAAGACATGGCATAGATGGGGAATTCATTCCCTAAAAGATTTATTCCATGAGGAAAATGTTATATCTTCCGAAACATTAATTACCTCATTTGGATTTCCAAATTCCTTCTGGCTGGATTATCACAGATTAAAAAAACACATCATGAACATTGATTTCATGGAGTGTTTCAGACCTTTAAATATTTTTGAGAAGTTGTTATTGGTTGAGGACAAAAAAACATATTATTTCCAAGTGCTGTAGTTTCCTAACCGACCATATAGAACAAGAGAAAAAAATTGGTTAAGCATAACTCTGACAAACTAAGGTTCAAATCTCATGGGACGAGGTAGAATGGCAGAGAGTGCTCTCCTTTTGGAGAGATTTATTAAGAACCCATCATATAGAGAAACTTCTTTTAAGTTCTCAGATAAGTGGTATATGGTTCCCAGTAAACTTTCTTGGATATCTAAAGATGAAGATATGAAGCTATGTTGGAGGAATTGTGGTGAAATAGCTATATCCATATATGGTGGAGCTGTGACCGGATCCAAAAGTTCTGGATATCATGCTTCAACCAAATGACTAAAATGTAAAAATCGCCTATTATAATTAATGCAGAGATGGCCCTACTACACATTTTTCCAAAATATTTAAATATAGAAGTAAAGGCCTTTATGAAGCTATGTTGGAGGAATGGTGGTGAAATAGCTATATCCATATATGGTGGAGCTGTGACCGGATCCAAAAGTTCTGGATATCATGCTTCAACCAAATGACTAAAATGTAAAAATCGCCTATTATAATTAATGCAGAGATTGCCCTACTACACATTTTTCCAAAATATTTAAATATAGAAGTAAAGGCCTTTATCCTTCAGATTGTCAGGAAGTGGAAACAGGCTACTCCTCCAAGTTGAAGTGAAGTAAAGTTGGCAAAATAAAAAAAAAACAAATTTCCTTTTATAAATAAAAATCATGTTATAAAAAGGCGTGTTTGGAATAGAATTTTGGACTCCACACCCTTTGACGCCCTCCCAGAGTTCGCATATTTGTTTTATGTTTCTTTTTTCCTTTGTCTTGGGAATTTACAGCCTTATTAAATTGTGATTCAGTAAATTTAAAAGGGCTCTATTTAAGCACATAGCATATTTTTTTACAGAAGTTTTTAGTTAGTGGGGACCTTGCTTTTGGATAGAAGTTCACTAACTAAAAACTTCTGTAAAAAAATATGCTATGTGCTTAAATAGAGCCCTTTTAAATTTACAATATCACAATTTAATAAGGCTGTTAATCTTCAATGTTGGGATAATTGATCCGGAGGCTTGGTATAGGCTGTTATGAGAAAGTTGACCATGTCAGCATTTTTTAACTATACATTGTATGTTTTTTTTTTTCTTTTCTCTCATGATAATCTTGAAATTTGCCAAGCGAAAATTGTAACCAACATTGCCTTATTGTCTTACTTTTTTCTTTATATGTGTATTTGTATGTTTTGAAAACAATAAAAAAAATCCCTGTGATTGGTAAAATTGTAACTCTAACCCAGCTAAGCTTTTGATCTTTCAAGCCTGTAAATGTTGAAATTGCAAATCGCTATTCAAGTGCTACAATTCCTCAAGCCCGTAAACGTTTTTACACAGTAAGTGGCAAATGTAGAAGAAAATCCTATGGGTACCAGATAGGACTTGCAAGAAGTTTAAATACCTGTTCGTACTGAGAATCAGTACACCATAATTTTCATTTATAAGCAATGAAAGACATTAGAATTCATTGCACAACAGTCCCAAGCTCGCAAATATGCATTAAAAAATCATTTATTTATGTTTCATTTCCATGTCATATCAGTCTCGGGAATCAATGTGTTAATACATATCAGGCCACCCACATGGACTAGAACATTTCCTTCATTCTTTTTAATTATTTTGTACATTGCCGAATTGCAAGTGTGATCGCATCGGACATCTAAACGCTAATCGATTGACATTTATCCTCCATGTTTTAAGGATGTCATGATGACTGTCTCATTTACTATTGTCTGTTTCTAAATCGGTAAGATGCGGCCTTGCTTAACTGATCATGATTAGGCTCTGGAATGCTACTTACGATTGCATGGTTTATGGTTTCGGCTCCCTAGTACTATTTTACATTCTGCCAAACAGTCCCTAGATGAGTGGTAGTCAACCTGGTCCCTATAGCCCAATAGTAGGCAATTCAAGCTTTTATGGTGGGCGGCGGGGTAATAGCTAGGTGACGTCACTGGCAAATGACGTCACTAGCTGAAGACCCGCAACACCACGCTTGGCTGGTTGGAGAGCTGGTGAGAGAGCCTAGGGACAGCAGACAGGACAGGATCACTATCTAGTAAGTACAGGGTGGTATATAGCTAGGGTCATATGATTTATGGAACCAGAAATTAGATAAATCGTAAATCGGTAGAGGGTAAATTGACTTACTGCGGCACCGGCACCTAGATGAAAGGTAGCGTGTGGTTAACTAAGCTATTAGTAAAAAAACTTGTCCATTAATACCACCATACCATTACTTTACCCTTTAGTGAATCTGAGCCAGCATATCCCTATCTTCTATTTTCATTATTATCTAGTAGCACTCTGTAAGTGTCTTTCTTGAAATTTACTTTCTTTAAATTTGAGATTATTACACAAAAATGGTATGAGCAAGGAGACTGATAGGTAGCTCTGCCCAGCAAAATAATTCAGATTAAAAATTTATATGCACAGCACAGAGTTTGGAACACATTATTGAGGTTTGAGCTGCTGTCTATTCTGCAGTTACTCAGACAAAGCAGCAATCATTTTTATTTGGTGCACTATGTTAACTGCTTCCCCAGCACATCTTTACTTCTGTGTCTCTGAGTGATTACAGGTAGCAGTTCTTATCTGTATGTTACAAGTATTTTCTCCTATTGTTGTGGTCTTAATAAATTCACCTCTTTTCTTTGCTAGCACTGTAGGACTTGCATTCTAATGCAGTCTTTATTATTTTGGAAGCATATCCCAAAGTCCTGTACAAAAAAACAGTGTAAATCATGCAAGTGTTGGAGGTCCATAAAATCTACAGCTATGAATATTTCATTGTGTTGTACTTTATATTCTCATCTCTTGTGCATTCCCCCAAATCTTGTTACTTTATTTATGGTTGTAGTTCACTAGGGATGTCTAATTCCTAGTATGGGTTATGAACCAAAGTCTTAAATTCATATTAAAATCTGATTTTATGCTTTTAGTGAAGTGTGTTATTTTAACTTATCTTCCTGCAGCACAATCATTTGGATTTTCTGCTGAATATGATCTCAACACTGTATAATATAGTGAATTATAGAGAGTAACGCTCCTATTTTGAACTTTCCAGCGACTGCAATCAACAGGTTAAAAAAAGATAGTATCGAACATTTTCTAAATAGTCAAATTGTAAAACTGCATATGGGAATGTAACTGTGCAATAATGCTATTATTAATATTATTATATGTATTGATCTATTGCATAGTAACTAGTGCTCATTAGTTTACATTTATAGGAATATGACACAAATGTGATGTATGTGGATGTCCCATAACCCCAATCATTGACAACACACTGACAAGGTTAGAACGCTATAAGAAAGCTTTATTTCATACACAGAGCACAATCAGAAATGAACAAGGCTGTGCATTAATACCATGGGTGTGGTGTGGGCGGATACCGGAAGGGCAAGAGGCTGTGGGCAATCAAATGACAACATCATAAGGATAATGCTTAACATCTACTAGGGTCTAATGTGGTCAGACATCACAGTAACCATAATTGGATGTGACATAGGAACATGATATAACACTCCATTTCATAGAAATAACCATTAATGCGCATATAGCAACCATATAGTCTCCATCTGCGATATTAAAAAGATGCTAGAAATCATGGATCAAGTGATACTAATCAATTCCACACACAGTGTGTTTTTTATAGATTAGTGCTGATTCCCAAATATATTATAGGAATCTGAAAAACATAAAAAGGAGAAATCATAAGCTGTTATTATAATACATTGTTTTTGCTCTGGACACTACAATAAAAAAATTAACATGAACGTAATTTACGAGCAGTAATAACCATATTGATTCTGTCCTGTTCAATCAGCCTTCCTGGAATATGTTGAGGACGTGTAATACAACAAGGCATGCTTCACTGTAAACACAATCTTTCATCAAAGAGTACTATCACTATCTACATGGAATAGTTGTGCCATGCTGATATCACATCTCCCTGATATATGGGTGGTTCCAAGACCAGAAAGATTACACTGTTCACATTACCCCTAAATACATGGACATTGATCCTGATGTCAAACCAAGGAAATTATGCATTTTGTTTGGATGATATGAAATACATTAATCCACTTTCATACTGTTAACAGGATGAAATGCATGAAAAATGCATGTATAACTACTGCTTTGGATTAGCAGATCCTATTGGGACCATGCAACTCTAAAGCTGGAACACTGTTCATTGTAATTGAAACTCACACCAGTCAAGTTCATTAGTGAAGAGATATGTAGTCATATATTGCATTTCAGATCCATTTGCAGTGGTGAATGACACTGATAGAATGCTTGTTGGAAACTGAGTTGAGTCTTCACTCACATTATGGTATTGTACTGCTCAAAGATGAAGAACATGCCTTCATGGTCATGAGACTTGACTATTAACACCTACAGAGACGAGAACAAGACATTTATCATAACAATATTCTGTTTAACTACAACACCTCATCTCAAGGTCAATCCACACTAGACATCATTTGTTGAAATGTTAAACAAACCAGACATGTACACACTCTGTAGCCAGCCAATAGTATATCAACATCTATAACAATCAGTATTCAGTGAGGAGTGATCCAGAGGAGGATTCCTGGATGATCCTAAGATCTCCTCTTCCGCAGCACTGGGCTCCCACCTTTGGTGCCCTTTCCCCTCTCACTCTTCCATGTCTTGGTGGTGTAGGAGCATGGGATGCCACTCCATTGTGTGGCTGAGGATCAGGTTGAGATGGTGGTGAGGTCTGAGATGGGGAGGCAGAGGTCTCGGGGTGCAGTTGTGCAACCCGAAGGCTGGAGAGGTATGAGCTGGTGTTCGGCTAATTGGATGAGTTGCTGTCTGTCCCGAATCGCCTGTTCCTCATAAATCTCCATCCTTCAGTTGTGCCTCCTCACCTCAGAATGGATCGGGTACTTGCCACGAGGGTGTGTGTGAGCCTACACTAAATTCTGAGCAACCGGAGCCTCTCATTTTGTTGCTTGTTACGTGCCATGTCCACCCTGGTGAAACAGGCCATGGTTTCCCTCAATGTCAGGGTTGGTGGTGTTGATGGCATTGTGGTTGATATTGATGGCATTGGGGCCGGGGGAGTCGGCAGCTGGACCGGAGGTGTCGACATTGGGGCTGGAGATGTCAGCAGCAAGGCCGGAGTTGTCGGCAGCAAGGCCGGAGGCGTTGCAGCAGCGCCAGAGGTGAAGGCAGCAGGGCCCGAGGTGACGGTAGCAGGGCACAATGTGTTAGCAGCAGGGACTGAGGTGTCAGCAGGAGGGCTGGGGTGTTGGGCCATGTTGTGGGAGCCCATTGTGTGTTAGGCCATGTTAGGGGACTCCATTGTGTGTGAGGATATGTTGGGAGACCTCATTGTGTGGAAATGGTTGTGGGCTGCCATGGCCGCAATTTTGTTGGAGAAGGTGGCAGCTGTGATGATGTCTGGGGCCAGGACATGGCCAGTGGAAGGGGGTTGGAAATGCTGGGCATGGCTGGATGATGCTGTTGAGGGCCCAGGAAGTGATTCCCACTCCTGATATGTGGTTGAACATGACTGGCCAGGTCGTGTGGAATGTCCCAGGCCCTCTGGAATGTCCTGGTCTTCTTCCTCAACCACTCCCACCTCCAGTGGAGCCTTCCCCTGTTCCACTGTGGTTGGCCTTGTCCTCCTGGGTACTGAAATGGAAGAAAAAATATATTTGAGATGCATTCCCTACACAATTGACAGCTATGTGTTTCCATGTCCTTGACATCAGGGTCACCTGAGATTGACTGTGGTGCTTGTGTTACACAGATGAACCACAGCCTGCATAATGAGCACTGTGGATCATGGCTTATATGATTATGTGTACTGCAGGTGCAGTGTGCATTAGAGAGGTGCTCTGCTGGATCTGATGTGCAGTTTGTGAGACTGACCAATCTGTGACATGTTCCCAGCAATAGTTGTTAACATGCAGCTGAGACATGGTCCAGGTTAGGACAGTATATGACATGCACATGCAGTCCTACAGAGTCTGTATCCACATATGCAGCAGTGCACCTACCCATGTACTCTCTTTTACATTTCAAATCAATCTTAATATAATAGCAAATTGTACTCATAATCAGTTTGAACTGCAGGTATTGGCCAGACATTTCATTGATACATATTATGAAAATTATATGTTTGCTACCAGGATTTACATGGTTATTGATGCCCCATATACCTTCAGTCATATCCATAGGGCTTACAGTGCTATTGTATGTCAGTTATCTATGCGTGTGGGCAGGAGTGTAGGAGCCAGAATAATTCTAGGGGGATACAGCTCATTGTATATACCAGTTAGAGTACAAGCTTATTTATACATACATTATACATACATACAAACATCATGATATCTACAGGGTATTTGAGGCCACAAATGCGGCCCCTCGCAAAGCGAGGGGCCGCATTTGCGGAGGTGGAGGCTCTGCATTGCCTCAAAGCGGTTACAAACACCCACAGAAGCCAGACTTTGAAAAAATAGATCTAACACTCAATGACTAAATATGGACATACACTAATAAAATACGAGCTGCGGGACTTAGAAAAAAAAAACGAACTCGCAAAAATATGACCTTAACGGCCAAACCGCGCGCAGCGGAAAACATAAAAAAAAACAATACATGTAGACAAAAATGACATAAAAACATTACCCACAGCAAGGGGGGGCAGGACCTCTGCAAGTGAAGTTACACCTCAATTTAAGTCCAAATTACCGAGTTTAAAAAAAAGAAATCCCCTAAGCGAGAGAATAAATGGCCGCCGAAAAGAACGAAAACTAGGCTACACGACCCTAAAGCCGCAAAACACCACCAAGCACATACGGCTTTTCAAAAAAGCCGTACGAGGTACAAGATACACTTTTAGCAAGGACGCTAAATCGTGCTAAGCTACACTAACGGCTTTGCCTCGTGCACGCAGCCTATTTACACTACACACTGCACACGTTGCTGACACTTACACCTCACCTCCACAACAGTGCAAACCTACATTGTATGCTGCAGGAAAATCAAAACAGATTGTCAACTCTTCATACAAACTACACCAGGGGACAGCCTTGCAATAAGTGCAAAAAGCAGATCAGCGCCGACCTTACAATGACAGCAAAAGCAACTCTGATAAAAAAATATATAACAACCAAGAGCCTCGCAATGAGCGGCGAAGGATCTCACACCACCCAACAAAAATTATGTCTGTGGCAAACAGGATTACCTGCCTGACAATTTTATTTCCCCGTCATTTTTGACGAGCAAGTCGCTAGTTCTAAATAGTACCCATCTAGTACCCATCTACTTAACCACTTTTCAATGAACTTATCTAATGTCCAATCATTAGAACTCTAAAAGATTTAAACAATCAAACACTGTATTTTCATTATAACTGAGCATTTAATGAGCATTGTATAAGTCTTCCTGAAGCTTTAGCGCAGTAGAGTGAATTATCACGGTATGTCTTTGACTACTATTATCAATTAATTATATAAATTTTTCATTGGTGTTACCTGTATGCTACTTTACCTGATAGAATTTAGTTTTGAGATTATTGTACCAATTATTTATTCACTGTCGTTTTAAAATAAAGGCATGAAGGTAAAGTTTTAGTTCCAGTTAAACTTCAAACTTATATATTTATAAGTGTTAGGCATCAGGAATTAATTGTCTTACAGACTTACTCCATGAGGTTCTAAATGTACTGTTTTTACTGTAAATTCATGTGCAAATGAAAATAATTAGCATGCCCAGACCCCAGGGAATGATTACACTAATTACTTCTAAGAGTCTTAGCTTGTTAAAGCTTTTTACAGGTTTGCACTCAAAAATTTATTTAGAACTTGAGAGTGGCTATCAGTCTTTGCTAAGTCAAAGTTTACTCTAATAGCAAACCCCAGTATGGTTATCAGTTTTTGCTAAGAGTAAGTTTACAATAAGAAAATACATGTTGTTAAATAAAATTTCAAATATAAAGTACTTGTTATTGCCTATAGATTTAAAATATGCAATAGTTGGAACCTCATGTATCCCTTTAATCTTAAAAAAGTTATGTGGCTTTTGTTCAGGATGTCTGAAATTAAATATATGTGAACAAAAGCCACTCATGTGGGAACAGTTAAAAACAAAGCCAATGTAAAACGGTTAAAGCAATCATCATGTGTTACTAAGATTATACATGGGTCAAAACAATTGAGGAAACACGCTACATTTTTGGCACCCTAAATACCACACATCACTCTAGCAACAGTGCTTGTATGTGTCATAAATTACATAGAGGCTTGTGCATATGCCAATGGCGCATGCCATCATAATACACCCAAGTTTGGTGCAAAATGGTTGCAAAGCACTTTTGCGATCTTCAGCAAATGCACACATTATTGGAGTATAGATCCTCAGTGCTTCCCTCCCAAGTGGCAGACTTTAAATGCCCAGAAAACCAGATTCAAGGGATTCAATCTGTGGAAACTATAAATCAGTCCAGAGGTGTAGATATTAGAGGCAGGCTCACAGAGATCATCATCATCAGGATCATAACTTTTCCATCTGATCAAGTATTGTACTGGTAGTCCTTTCTCCTGGATACCATTATACAGGGAACTGGGCAGGGGCTGGCTGCTGTCTGCCAGGAAAAGGAAGGTTGAGGATGAGGGTGAGGAGGGTTGAGGTTGAGGAGGGGGTTGAGGAGGGGGTTGAGGATGAGGATGGGGGGTTGAGGAGGGGGTTGAGGATGGGGGGTTGAGGAGTGAGGTTGAGGAAGGGGTTGAGGAGGGAGGTTGAGGATGAGGAGGGAGGTTGAGGATGAGGAGGGGGTTGAGGAGGGGGGTTGGGGTTGAGGGAGGTTAAGGGGGGTGGTTGAGGGGGGTTGAGGTTGAGGAGGTGAGTTGGGGTTGAGGGGGGTTGAGGAGGGAGGTTGAGGATGGGAAGTTGAGGATGAGGATGGGGGGGTTGAGGAGGGGGTTGAGGATGGGGGGTTGAGGAGGAAGGTTGATGAGGGGGTTGAGGATGGGGGGGTTGAGGATGAGGAGGGAAGTTGAGGAGGGGGTTGAGGATGAGGAGAGAGGTTGAGGATGAGGGGTTGAGGAGGGGGTTGAGGATGGGGGGTTGAGGACGGGGGGTTGGGGTTGAGGGGGGTTGAGGTTGAGGAGGGTTGAGGCTGAGGAGGGGGTTGAGGATGAGGATGGGGGGGTTGAGGATGGGGGGTTGAGGAGAGAGGATGAGGATGGGGGGGTTGAGGAGTGGGATTGAGGATGGGGGGTTGAGGATGGGGGTTGAGAGAAAGGATGAGGATGGGGGGTTGAGGAGGGGGTTGAGGATGGGGGGGTTGAGGAGGGAGGTTGAGGAGGGGGTTGAGGATGAGGAGGGAGGTTGAGGAGGGGGTTGAGGATGAGGAGGGAGTTTGTGGATGAGGAGGGAGTTTGAGGAGGGAGGTTGAGGAGGGAGGTTGAGGAGGGAGGTTGAGGATGAGGAGGTAGCTTGAGGATGAGGAGGGAGGTTGAGGATGAGGAGGGAGGTTGAGGATGAGGAGGGAGGTTGAGGAGTGGGGTTGAGGTGGGTGATACGGGAGGGGGGAAGAGACACAGGGAAGGGAGAGGTTGGAAGAGACACAGGGAAGGGAGAGGGGAGAAGAGACACAGGGAAGGGAGAGGGGAGAAGAGACACGGAGAGAGAGGGGGACACAGAGGGCACAAGAGGGACACAGGGGGCAGCACATTTCCCACCCTCGGCTTATACTCGAGTCACTCATTTTACCCAGTATTTTGTGGTAAAATGGGTGCCTCGGCTTATACTCGGGTCGGCTTATACTCGAGTATATACAGTGTATATTCAGTATTTCTAGGAACACATTGTTGTTGAAGCTCCCTGTAGGTCTAGCTTTGAGAAAATGTGTGTCTTCCATAAATGAGTGAACAGATCTGATATCTATATCAATGGGTTCCTATTCTTGATGGTTATGGCATTACATTCTTAGTAATCAATACGTTTTAGAGCTCCTTCTTTTTTGCTTCCAAAAACATGGAAGCATCAGTTGGTGAAGTAAAAGGACAAATGAAGCCCATGCTCGAGCTGTCTTGTGTGTAATCTTTCAAGGTCTTTAGTTCAGACTCAGTCAGTAGAGTGATTGTGCTAAATGAAATGTTTGTCCTTGACAATAGCACAATCAAAGATACAATAAGGTTCACAGAGAGAAGTGTTTGCAGAGTTTCAGTTGCAGTAAAACAGAGAAGAAATGTTTTGTCTGAAGCTGGAAGAAAATACACACACAGAAGTAAGTACAGCTAGTCTGAGTTTGGAAAAGAGACACACAATGAGAAGTGTGCATGCAGGTTTCTGAAGCTGAAAAAAAACACAGACTGAGAGACAGCAGATTGGAGTTCTGCAACAGACTGAAAACCTGGAGTTCTGAAGAATCTAAGCCAGTGATTGTAAATAAAAGACTGGACTGTTTGTGCTGTTTTTACTCCATCCAGATATAGCTGGATGGGAGCTATATAGTGAGGGAACTGTCTATCAGTAATGGTAGTTCGGTGGAGGCTAGTTCTGTTATTTTCTTTGATTTGTTTTGGTTCATTATTTTGTATCACTGGCTAATATTATAGTCAAATTTGGAAAAGTATTAAAGCCTCCTGTGTTGTGTTAAAATGCATCAAAGTGCTGGAAACACACAAACCCAGTGGAGACTGACAACTTGTCACAACATATATAAATGGCTCATGGCATGACACAGATTATGAACACATCTCATGGGTTCCCCTTTTAAAAGCAACTATACCGTTTACATAAATGTGTTTATAACAGTTGATGATTCCCCTCAAACAAGTTTCATACTCCAGGGGGTTCAGTCTTCAAGTGGTTGTTTGTAAGTTTTTCACAGGGATGGTTAAAGTCATTGTAATTGTGATCTAGGTGGAGCTGATTCTGTTGCAGCCTCAATGATAGAATCAGTTGTTCTGCCAAGAACAAACAGTAAAGAGCCAAGTAGTATGGTCGAAGTTAGTTACCAAAGGTACCATATGGCAGGAGCATGGGTGTAGGAACTGGTGGGGGGAGGGACAAACCCCCAGATTTTAAAATTTTTGTATGTATGTATCACATATTATAATTGTCAAACTGCGAGTTGTCGTCACGCTTTGCGGCCCTCGCAAAGCGAGGGCCGCAACTGACGACAACTCGCAGTTTCACAACTCCCCCTGCCACGGCTCCCTTTACCCCACTGATAAGCCCTGCAGCCAGCCTCTCTCCTCTGGTGGCGCGTGCCCATAAGTGGGACGCGCGCGCACGACCGGCCGGGACACGTGCACGGGTAGCCAGGCGTGCGCGCGCACGCTCACGCGAAGACGGGCACATAAGCGTGCGCGTCTGCAGCACTGACGTGAGGGAGGAGTGGGGAAAGAGAGACACGGCGGGGGGAAGAGGGTAAGAGAGACACGTTGGGGAGAGGAGGGGAAGAGATACATGAGGGAGGGAGAGGAGGAGGGGAAGAGATACATGATGGAGGGAGAGGAGGAGGGGAATAGAGACACGAGAGGAGGAGGGGAATAGAGACACGAGAGGAGGGGGGAAGAGAGACACAGGGGACAGGGGAAGTGAGATTCAGGGGAGGTGAAGTGAGACACGGGAGGGAGAGGAGGGGGAAGAGAGACACAGAGAAGGAGGAAGAGAGGCACAGAGAAGGGAGAGGAGGAGGGGAAGAGAGGCACAAGGGAGAGGGGGAGGGGAAGAGAGGCACAGGGGAGGGAGAGGATGAGGGGAAGAGAGACACAGGGGAGGGCGGGGAGGGGGGAAGAGAGACACAGGGGAGGGCGGGGAGGGGGGAAGAGAGACACAGGGGAGGGAGGGGAGGGGGGAAGAGAGACACTGGGAGAGAGAGAAGCGGGGAAGAGAGACACAGAGGAGGGGGAGGAGATATATGAGGGAGGGAGAGGAGGGGAATAGAGACACGAGAGGAGGGGGGAAGAGAGACACAGGGGACAGGGGAAGTGAGATACAGGGGAGGGAAAGAGAGACACGGGAGGGAGAGGAGGGGGAAAGAGACACGGGAGGGAGAGGAGGGGGAAGAGAGACACAGGAAAGGAGGAAGAGAGACACTGGGAGAGAGAGGAAGGGGGAAGAGAGACACAGGGGAGGGAGAGGAGGGGGAAGAGAGATACAGGGGAGGGGGAAGAGAGACACAGGGGAGGGAGAGGAGGTGAGGAAGAGAAACAGAGGAGGGAGAGGAGGAATAGACACAGGGGAGGGACAGGATGGGGGAGGAGACACAGCGGAGGGGGGAAGAGACGAGGAGGAGGGGGGAAGAGACACAGGGGAGGGAGACAGGGTGAAGAGACACAGGGGAGGGAGACTGGGTGAAGAGACACAGGGGAGGGAGACTGGTTGAAGAGACACAGGGGCGGGAGACTGGGTGAAGAGACACAGGGGAGGGAGACTGGGTGAAGAGACACAGGGGAGGGAGGGGGGAGAAAGACACAGGGAAAAGAGGGGGGGAAAGACACAGGGGAGGGAGAGGGAGAAGAGACACAGGGGAGGGAGAAGGAAAAACAAGAGAGGGAGAGAGGGGGTAAGAGACACAGGGGAGGGAGAGGGGGAAGAGACACAGGGGAGGGAGAGGGGGTAGAGACACAGGGGAGGGAGAGGGGGAAGAGACACAGGCAAGGGAGAGGGGAAGAAGAAACAGGGGAGGGAGAGCAGGGAAAGAGGCACGGGGGGGAGACACAGGGGAGGTAGAGAAAGTAGAGGGCGGGAGAGGTTAACAATGAGCGCCAAAGCCACTCATTGCAAGGCCCGAGATGAGCGCTGAAGGAGCTCATCGCAAGGCCAGTAAAGTAGAGTGGGAGAGGCTCGCTATAAGCCCCTCCCGTCAAGTAGAGGGTTGGAGAGGTAGAGAGGCTCGCAATGAGCGCCGAAGGGCAAGTCGCTAGTATATATATATAAGCTATTTTACGGCCTGTGTATACAATGAGTTGTATCCGCTCCAGAAGTATTCTGGCTCCTACACCCCTGGGCATGAATCAATAGGATAGTCAAAGAGTCCAAATGTCAGGACAGGCAGAAAATAGAGTGATGTCCAAAAACCAAGCTGGGATTCATGGAGGCAGAAATCGATAATATGTGCAATATAGTCAGAAGTTGTGCAAGAAGGTAAAAGCATAAAAACATAGAGACAAGGTCAAACCAGTTAGGATAAATCAGTAAGATTATGCTCAGAAGTAACATAGGGCAAAACATTGATTAAAGATGCATGTACACCTTAATAATTATGTTTAGACTGATGCACCAAACAAAAGTCCTGGAGGTGGGGCATAGAGTGCGGATAGGCCTTGAGTGTTTAACATAACAGTAATTCTGGTATAGTATTGAATTATACTACTAATAAGATAATATCAATTTAGAAATCTTTAACTATCAGTGTGGTAAGTTATTCCTTAAATAAAGAACAATATAATGTACTTTGTGCTCAAAGGCAGCTAGTACCCTCAAAAAGCACTAATTATTGCATTAGTCAAATAAATCTCTGTTAATCCTTGAGATTAGGAAATGATTGACAAAATATTAAAGGTGCAACTTCTCAGTTCAGCAAGAGTGAATGGGGACTGGAACTATAATAAAGGTTTCCTTCAACTGATAAGACATTAGTTGACTAAGGCACTAACATCTACAAATATAATGGGGTATCTCAACAGAATGAAATGTGACAGAGGGACTAAATATCAAATACTGAGATCGCAATGCTAGTTCTGACAGAAATTTGAAGAACTGTCACATGTGTTTTACTTGCTTCCATTTTGATTGGAAAGATACTCGAAGACTGAGCATAGTCACTTTAGACTTTATATTTCTTCTTCCAATTTAAACACAAGCATAGGTTGAAGCTGTCTTTAAAAATCATATATTGACAGAAAATACCATCAGTCACACAGATGTGCCAGAAAAAGTACAGGAACTGTCTACACAGCTAGGCCATTTTGTGATCAAGTCCATGGCATTATTGTCAAGACTTCAGAATCCAAAAATAAAGAAATGTACTGCATAAAAATAACATCTTGACCGCTCAGGGAAAGCACTTTCTTTTCATATTTGATATTAGTTGATATAAATTTAGAAGATAAACTCTATTGTATATATTTAAGAATTGTTTATGTACTGTGAATATACTTTGTACAGCTTCTTGACTTTTTGACAAAAGATCATAAAAAAATGATACATTAGTGAATGCATTTAGCATTTAAAAAACATATTCAGAAAATAGTTCAGTTTTATATAGGGATTAACAAATACATTATCAGCTAAATGTTGTTAAAACAACATTTCTCACAGTAAAATTGCATTCAAGTTACTAATTTTCACCTATCAATCAGCCTTTATAATCCACCCACCAAACATATGCTTTTATCAGGGTAACAATGCTCATCCTTGATAATTACTTCCTAGATGTCTACCCATACTGTTTAATCTAAAGCCATCCGATCTTGTAATTGGTTTGGTGGATGGACCTTGAAGGATAATTGACAGATAGAAATGACCAGGTTTAACAGCTCCACTTCCACAGAAAGTATGCCTCTAACCCTGAATCCGTGGGACCTGACAAGCCTCCTGTGGTGCATCTTAAAGGCATTATTTAATTTCCCTGGATTATGAGTGCATCTGATAGAGGAAAATAAGTAATGTATAAAAAAAAAAGCAGAATAAACATTTACAAACTCAACCCTGCTAAAATTAGCATAAAATTAATTTTGGCCAATACATTTGTATCAATCTCTAAAGTCAGTTTGTGCACCAAAAAAATCATAGGATGTGTAGTTATGTTTTCACCTGGGAACAGGAAGTAAGGAGAGTCAGACACTGATGTGTAGATCTCTGTATCGAGCTGCTGTTGGCTTAAAGGTTAGTAGAGTGTTAAATATCCAAATGTAGTGTTTCTATTGGTAGGTGCACTGTGCCTACAAGCAGCTCTGGGTGTGTGGTGAACAAGTTTTATTTTTAAATAAAATAAATCTGTGTGAGTATAGAATGACTCAAATGTCAGTGTTTCAGATATAAGCAGCATATGTTAGATTAGGAAAAGGTATAAAACAGGGAAACGTCCATAAACCTTTAATCCTGTCCTGCACGTTCCTTACAAGCATTTATTCCTCGAAAGCATAACTGGTTCCAGGAGAAATTAGAAATAGAAAATTTGGACCACATATGTGCTTCTAGCAAAGACCAAGATGGTTTAAATCAGTTACTCTTAAATCATTATGTAAATGAAGGGATGTTCATAGAGAATGATGAGGAACCCCATGTGTTGAATGTTCTGGAAACATTACATTTACAATTTAGTTAAATGGCAACAACAGAGATCCAATTATGGTAGGATAGTAAAGTAGCAATACAAATATCAGTATTTGATATGTATTAATTGCTTTCTTTTCCATACAGCTTTCAGGGTGAACTGCCAGGCTCAATTGATACCTCCGAAGCGATATGCACAAGGAACCCAATAACCAGCAATAAGTCAAATAGTACCGATATCAAGGTAAGTTTTGTGGGAGGATCTTGTGTGTTGAATGCCAAAATGTAGTACATTATTATTAAATTGTTTATTTAATAACTTCCAATTGCAAATATTCATATTTGTATTTAATATTTATAAGATTTATATATAAGAAGACAACATAAAAAACAAAAACAATAAAATGTATATTACAAACCTTGCTTCAAAAATATACTGAAAGAGAAAAGCATAGATGAAAATACCAGCTTTCAATAAGCTAAAGATTTAGTAAAAAAAAATTAAAAGATGGAATATGACAAAGACAGATTAGATTTAAAGTAACTCACTTAATTAACTATGGATCAAATGTATAAAGAAAATGAAATCATTATTCAAATTCTATGCCATTTATCATGATATCTAACATAAGACATAGGAGCCACAATGCAATCTTCTTGTGCTTCTTATGTTTCTATACACACACTTTCTTGTTACCAACCTGTGAAATGATATCATGTCTCCCAACATTTCAAGTGGCTGAAGACATATTTTTAAAAATGACTTACCGGTAATTGTTATAATGGCATTCACTTAATGGCAGCAACTTGAGCGAAGTATACAAATATTATTATATCATATACATATATGTTTCACATTTACATATATGTATCATATTTTACATCTGTGGACAATGTCCTATGTCTCATACTTCATGGACATCAGTTCATTACTATAAACAGAACTTCCCAGAAAAAGAACACAATAAAATGAAAGTGAGAATTAATTAACAAATCATGTATTGTAAAATATATCACATATATAGTTGTGAGCGTACGAGTTGTTGCTAACGCTGCGGGCTCGCGTAGCGAGTCGCGGGCCTCGCGCAGCGAGTCGCGGGCCTCGCGTAGCGAGGGCACTGTGCCAGGTTCTCAGTTGCTGGCATGGAGCGCCGAAGGCGCTCCTTGCCAGCAACTGAGGACCCTCGCGAAGCGAGGGCCTCAGTTGCTGGCTTGGAGCGCCGCAGGCGCTCCATGCCAGCACCTGAGGACCTCGCAAAGCGAGGTCTTCAGTTGCAGCAACTGCGACCCTTGCAAAAAAAAGTTGACGTCGCAACACATTACGGCACTCGCAAACAACATACGACACACGTTCACACACATTACGACACTCGCAAACAACATACGACACACGTTCACACACATTACGGCCTCGCAACACTCGGACGCAACTCGCGAACATTACAAAATTACAAACACAATACATACACACAGCACATACATAAAAACCTTACCTACACAAACAGGAAGCACCCAGGACCTCAAAAATGCAACTTACAACTTAATTGCACTCAAAATAAAAGAGTTTAGACACTAAATAGTTTGTTAAGCGACACAAAAAATGGCCGACGAATAAAACGAAAACGAGGCTACACACGCAAACACCATACGAGACACGTTACCACACATTACGACTTCGCAAACATCGGACGCAACACGCCGACATACAAACATTTAAAACTTAACAAAGACACACAACAAACACATAAAAAGCTTACCTACAGCAAGAGGAACCAGCCAGCACCTCAAAAAAACAAGTTACACCTACATTTAAATAAAAAAAAACACTTTAGACACTAATACCATCGCTAAGCGAGAGAAAAAATGGCCGACGAACAAAACGAAAACGAGGCTTCAGACGTAACTACACTACACTTACTCGCAATAATGAAACACATACTATGCGGAACGTATCACAATCATATTAAACACCATTTTGAACAGTAATACGCCTAAAATGGCGGATGGAACGCAAATTGTAAGCTGGAACGCAAATAGCGCATGCGTATTGCGTTCTAACGGTCTCACTTTCCAGAACTTTCTACAAGTTTATAAATACTGCCTATTTCCAACTAAAAAATACATTTCTCCTCAGGTGATCAACGGAGTGACTTCTGAGATAACTGCTGCTTTTACTTGAGAAGACAATTCTTTACTAATTTACTACTTTACATTGTGCAAATTACAACTGACAGGTAAGCTATAATATATTACATTTTATTATCAGGTCAGGTCAAACTAATAAAAAAATAAACTAGGATTTATGTAGTCATCATGTATGGCACATTTATGTGTATAGGCTCACAAAAAAAATTAAACAGAGCTTTATGTATAGTGACATCTGACACGCACATATATGTCTATAATGTATAGTCACATGTCACACGCACATATATGTCTATAATGTATAGTGACATTTGACACACACATTTCTGTGTATTGCCCCTTCATAGTGACATGTGACACGCACGTATATGTGTATAATGTATAGTGACATGTGACACGCACATATATGTCTATAATGTATAGTGACATCTGACACGCACATTTCTGTGTATTGCCCCTTCATAGTGACATCTGACACCGACATATATGTCTATAATGTATAGTGACATGTGACACGCACATATATGTCTATAATGTATAGTGACATCTGACACGCACATTTATGTGTATTGCCCCTTCATAGTGACATGTGACACGCACGTATATGTGTATAATGTATAGTGACATGTGACACGCACATATATGTCTATAATGTATAGTGACATCTGACACGCACATTTCTGTGTATTGCCCCTTCATAGTGACATCTGACACCGACATATATGTCTATAATGTATAGTGACATGTGACACGCACATATATGTCTATAATGTATAGTGACATCTGACACGCACATTTATGTGTATTGCCCCTTCATAGTGACATGTGACACGCACGTATATGTGTATAATGTATACTGACATGTGACACGCACATATATGTCTATAAGGTATAGTGACATCTGACACGCACATTTCTGTGTATTGCCCCTTCATAGTGACATCTGACACCGACATATATGTCTATAATGTATAGTGACATGTGACACGCACATTTATGTGTATTGCCAATGCAACAAAATTAGCTTACAACAAAATCAGTAAACAACTACATTTAAATGACATTATATCTCATGTATACTGATATGTCACACGCACATATATGTGTAATTAAGGTTCATTTAACCATTTAAATTTGACTCATGTATACTGATATGTCACACGTACACAAAATAATTACATTAAACTATGTAATGTGCTTCATGTATGTGACATATGTGTGTAGCCCCCAACAAAAAATAAGGTTAATTGAATTAATTTACTGCAATTCAATAGATCAGATAAAGCTGAATCTTTCTATTTCTTTTAATATTCAAACAGACTCTGCATCAACAGCGTCTCTCAACAATTTGCACCGTGCATTGTGAAGCACAATCCCTTTTAAAGAACACCAACAAATTTGAAGAGGTAAGATACAACAAGACATTACATGCTCAAAAGGCCATGCTTTGCTAGATGAAAAATTTTAAATATACAAATAACTATTTCACTTTCTTTTTCAAACAGACACTACAAGAAGACCGGCGGATTAAGATTGGCAGGAAGGCACCGTCTGTCATTCTAAACTTCTATCAAGGTAAAGTATTAAGTATAAACAAGAAATAACCATGAGCCTTATTCAATTGCAACTTTCTCAATTGAATAGGGCTCTATATACGCACATAACATTTTTTTTATACAGAACTTTTTAGTTACTGAACTTCTAACCACAATCAAGGTTTTCAATAACTAAAAACTTTGCTCAATAAATATGTTATGTCATTATATAGAGCCCTCTTCAATTGGCAAAATTACAATTCAATGAGGACCTATATATCTTTAGTGGCCAAGGGCCTCACTCAAATGTGATTTGCCCATTTCAATAGGGCTCTATATAAGCACAGAGCATATTTTTTAAAGGAAATTTTTCTTTTGTGAACACGTTCCTTTTAGATACAAGTTCACTAAATACCAAATTCCGTAAAAAAATATGCTCTGTGCTGATATTGAGCTCTATTCCATTGGCCAAAACACAATTGAATGAGGAGCTCACAATATAACAAATGCAGTAAACAAAGGCCCTTATTCAATTGCTATTTTGGAAAATTAAATATGGCTATAAATAAGAACTTTTAGGCCCTTACTCTATTTTAACAAATATATGTGATGTGCTTATTTACAACCCTATTCAAATTTCTACATTGCAATTCAATTACGGCCTTAGAGTACTATTACATTGTAAAAAATGCAATTGAATGAGGGCCAAACTATGCAACATATGGTACACACAAAGGCCCTCATTCAATTGCAATTTGCCCAATTGAATTGGGCTCTAAATAACAACATAACAATTGCTTAAAACTAAGGTTTTAGTTAATAAAAATATATCAAAAATACAGTTTTTCAATGACTACAAAATTATTTTAAATAATATGCTATGTGCTTATTTAGGGCACAATTCAATTAGCCAAATCGCAATTCAATGACACACAAACTGCTACACACAAAACAGAATTTCTTATTAAATGTTTAACAACCTATAAGCCTTACAAATAAGCAAAAATAAGAATAACAAAAGTGTTGTGCACCTAATAGCATTGTATAAAAAAGCACACAAACTCATAGCAAACTATATTAACATTCTTCTTTAATGTTTAACAACCTATAACCTGTACAATCAAGAAGAAATAAGTTTTGCACAAGTGATGCGCACCAAACAGGATTGTCAAAAACTAACACAAACACATAGCAAACTACATTAATTATATTATTTCATGTTTCACTAACTATAACCATCCCAATAAAGGTTAAATAAGTATACCACAAGTGGTGCGCACAAAACAGGATTGTACAAAAACTAACATAAACACATAGCAAAATAAATTCATATTCTTATTTAATATATCACAACCCACAAGCCTTACTAAGAACCTTAAATAAGAATAACAAAACTCTTGGGATTGTACAGAAAGTTACAAAATAAATATTTCTAAAAAATAACCATAACTGATACAATACAGCAAAATTCATACATTTCTTACTTTTTTAAAAGACATTTCACTCAAACAACATTTTCTATTTTACATTACAACAGATACTGCGTGAAGACAATCGGACGAGGACTTTTTCCACAGGACCGGACCATCGGACGAGGACTCGGACCAGACCAGCAGACGAGGAATTTCAACACAGGACCAGACCAGCAGACGAGGAATTTCAACACAGGACCAGACCATCGGACGAGGACTTTCACCAACGGACCACAACATCGGACGAGGGATATCGCCACAGGACCACAATATCGGACAGGGGCTATCGCCACAGGACCACACCATCGGACGAGGACTTCCAACAGAGGACCACACCATTGGACAACGATTTTGAAACGAGGACCAACAAACATTCGGATTTAAATCACACTTCAACCAAGGTAAACTATAATAAGTACTAAAGTATTAAACTAAAGAAACTGCTTTCAGTTGCATCCGTGTCAACAGAAAAATAAAATAATTAATTTACTATCTCCCTTATTTTATTTAAATTGCTACTATGCAATACATAGCTCAATAACCACATCACTTTTTTTTTCAGCAAAGAAGTTTTGCAGTGGTAAATATCTATCCACAAACAAAGTTTTTAAGAAATAAAACCATTATTTTAAATAAATATGTTACATGCTTATTTACAGCAGTATTCCATTGGACAAATTCTGAGCCACTGAAGACAGGAATTATAAATTTAACGAAATATCAATGATACATTCATGATTTGCCTTTTATTTCACCAATTGTTCACAATAATCTTTAACAGGAATTACAAATTTAAATATACACAATTACATTTCTTTGTTTCCGTTTACAGATTAATATGGCTGATAACGAGACCAAAGAAGAGAAGAAAAGACGTCAAACTAGAGAAAGACAAGAGAGATGGGCCGCCCAGCAGACACCGGAGGAGAAAGAAATTCGAAGAGAAAAAGAACGCAAAAGACTTGCAAATAAAAGAATATCAGCTGCAAAAATGAAAGATACAACCAAAATAAATAAAAAAATAATAAAGCATTTACAAACTGTTCCTAAAACATCAGATGACATTTTACAACATACCAGTCAAGACAGACCAAAAAAAAAAACTACAAAAAAAAAGCATTTACAAACTCTTACTAAAAACTTACAGGAAATTTCAACCGAACAAGTCCAACATATACCAAGAAAATCTACGAAAAAAACTAAACATTTAGAACCTGTTGTTGAAACATTTCATGACTTTTCATCTGATGAATATCAAAGTCAACATCCAATATGCGTTGCAAATTGTCCTTTACTGAAGTCTTTAGCAGTAGAGGTTCATAGTTGTGGGGACATGACTACTCAATGTCAATTTTGTGAGGCTTATTATTTTAAACAGGAGAGACCCCGAGATGGACAATTTATTAGTTGTTGTCAGAAAGGAAAGTTCAAACTTCCACAAAGGAAACAATTTCCAACCTATTTACTAAATATTATGACTGAACCTACTTTTCCAAATTACAACAATTTTAAGACAAACATAAGATCCTACAATAGTGCCATATCATTTGCATCTATGGGGGCAACATTGGCTGCTAATGTACCAGGACATGGTCCTTACTGTTTTAAAGTCCAAGGACAAATTTATCATCGGACTTCACATTTACATCCAGAGGAAGGAGAGCAAAGAAAATTCGCTCAACTATATGTCCTAGATACAATGGAAGCTGTTGACCAACGTATGCAGATGGAAGAAAATAAAAAATGCTTACCCAGTGTTTTTATAGAGCTAAATAACATTATGGACAACAATCCCTACAGTAAAGCTTACAAAAAATTGGCAGAAGTAGAAAATGAACAACTACTTCATGCACAAACACATCAATTACCCATGCCAAAGGTTAATATGGTGCTTAAAAGAGACAGACATACTGATAAACGTCGTTATAACTTGCCAACATCAAATGAGGTTGCAATGGTCTTTCACAATGATGAAGGAGAACCACCATTTCAAAGAGACATTAGAGTATATCCCAGAAATGAGGACCAACCATTTATTAATATTAATATCTTAAGTCCAAATTTAGATCCAATGACATATCCCATCTTTTTCCCACACGGAGAAGCAGGTTGGCAACCAAAATTAACCCTTCCCAGTTACCCAAATGCTAAAGCCAGAATCCGAAATAATGTTTCTATGCTTGAATTTAAAGTTGCTCAAATTGCCATTAGAGATGAATTTAATCCCATTTTATGTGGTGGAAAACTAACACAACAATGGATTATTGATTCATATTTGCAAGTTGAGGCAAATAATTTAAACTTTATAAAATATCAACAAGATAAACTACGTGTAGAACAATATTGTGGACTCATGGACTATGTTGCTGACGTGGCTACAAGCAGAGACATGACAGCTGGCAAAGCCATCATTTTACCATCTTCCTTTCAAGGATCTCCTCGAAATATGAGAGAAAGATACAATGATGCTATGGCTATTGTGACAAAATTTGGAAAACCAGATTTATTTGTGACATTTACATGTAATCCACAATGGCCAGAAATTAATCAAAATCTACTTCTTGGACAAAGTGCTTCAGATCGACCAGATTTAGTAGCCAGAGTTTTTAAGATAAAATTAAATGAATTAATACGTGACTTTACTATAAATCAGTTATTTGGCAAATGTCTTGCTTATGTATATACCATTGAATTTCAAAAAAGAGGCCTTCCACATGCACATCTTCTCATAATGCTTCAAGAGAAAGATAAATTAGATACTTCGGACAAAGTGGATGCAGTCATAGTTGCTGAACTACCGGATCCAGAACTATATGGTAGACTATATGAGATTGTTACTCATCGCATGATTCATGGACCCTGTGGAGACCTTAATCCACAATCACCATGTATGGAAAATAATCAATGTTCAAAAGATTTTCCAAAAGATTATAGAGACAAAACATATGCCAATTGTGATGGATATCCACTTTATAAAAGAAGAGAAGGAGATAGTGCCATTATTCGTGGAAAAAAAGTGGACAATAGATATGTAGTACCCTACAATCCACATTTACTCATGAAGTACAACGCCCACATCAACGTAGAAGCCTGCACTTCCATCAAATCCATTAAATATGTCTACAAATATATTTACAAAGGTTACGATGCAGCTACTGTAGTCGTCAAAAGTGCAGACAACCCTGAAAGTAGTGAGTTAGTACATGATGAACTTGCATCTCATGTAGATGCTCGCTATGTCAGTGCGCCAGAAGCTATGTGGCGGCTTTTAAAATTTGAAATGCATGATAGATCACATGCAGTATATAGGTTAGCAGTACATTTGCCACAACGACATTTAGTCTATTTCCATTCTGGAAATGAAATGAATGCATTGGCCCAAAGTGAAGATCGTCACACTACACTAACTGCATGGTTTGCATTAAATTCCACTGATGCTCAAGCAACACAATACTTATATATTGAAATTCCATATCACTATGTTTTTGTGAATGGATTATGGAGAGCAAGAAAAACCAGAGGCAATAAAATAATTCCACGAATTTACACAGTCAGTCCAAGAGATGTTGAACGATTTTGCTTACGGATATTACTTTTAAATGTTCCAGGAGCACAAAGTTTTGAACAATTAAGAACTGTTAATGACATTGTATATGAATCCTTCCATTTAGCTGCAAGAAATAGAAACTTACTCGCTGATGATACAGAGTGGGAAAGATGTTTAGAAGAAGCAGCACAATGTCAAATGCCACGACAGATGAGAGAACAATTTGCTTTTATTTGTATCTTCTCAAATGCTCCAAATGCATTAGCTTTGTGGGAGACTTTTAAAAGTAATATGTCTGAAGACTTTATGCGACGATACAATGAACCCATTGCACACTTAAAAGCCTTAATGGAAATTCAAGAAGTCTTTTTAACTCATGGATTAAGTTGTGCAAGTTTTAATTTGCCTGATCCAGGTCTAATAGATGACATTAACTTTGAAGACTATGACATTCAACTACAAGCAGAAAGAACACAAGAAAGACTTGCAACTTTAAATACACTACAATTGCAAGCATTTCATGCCATTAAAAATGCTATAGATGATGACATGGTGACAGAGCGTTATTTCTATCTTGATGGACCTGGCGGATCAGGGAAAACATATTTGTACAATTTATTAATGAGTTCAGTACGAGCACAAGGACAAATAGCAATGGCGTTTGCCACTACTGGAATTGCTGCACTTTTATTAGAAGGTGGAAGAACTGTTCATAGTGGATTCAAACTGCCAGTGCCTATTTTGGAAAATTCAGTGTCAGATATTCGCATGACATCCTTACAAGCAAAGAAATTGAAGAAATGTAAATTAATTATAATAGATGAGGCCACAATGATGTCATGCTATGCCCTCCAATGTATTGACCGTTTGCTTCGTGAAGTCATGGATAATATTTTTCCATTTGGTGGAAAGGTAATTTTGTTGGGTGGCGATTTTAGACAAACATTACCTGTCGTTGTACATGGAAATCGAACAGACATTATTGAAACATGTATAAAGTCAAGTACAGTATGGAAACATTTTACCCATCTTCAACTGCAACAAAATATGAGATCAGAAGGCCAAACTGATTTCAATGATTGGCTTATTAAAATTGGAGAAGGAAGAACAGCAAAAATACTACATTTACCTGACGACACTGTAGAGATACCACCTCATATGATTTGTCAACAAGATATTATATCGGCAATATTTGAAGGGAGCATAAATAACGAAGAATATTCTGAGCTTGCCAACCAAGTCATACTGACGTGTAAAAATAAAGATGCATTAATACTCAATAATGAAATCTTAAAAAAAATTAATGCACCACAAAGAAATTATCACAGTGCTGATTCTGTACTTGCTGATGACAATGAAAGTCAGGCAAACTTTTCAACTGAATTCATTAACTCTTTAACTCCTTCTGGAATGCCACCACATATTTTGCAGCTAAAGAAAGGTGCAATTATCATGTTACTGCGAAATATGAACCCCAAAAAAGGCCTATGCAATGGCACAAGATTAATTGTTCAACAATTAAAGGACCATTTTATAGATGCTGAAATTTTAACTGGGACCCATAAAGGAGAGAGAGTTTTCATACCAAGAATAGATTTAGCACCAAGTGAAAGTAGTCTCCCTTTTATACTTCAAAGAAGACAATTTCCCATTATTATGGCATTTGCCATGACCATTAATAAATCACAAGGTCAGACTTTCAAATCTGTGGGTATTTACTTGGAAGAACCAGTTTTTGCACATGGTCAATTGTACGTTGCGTTGTCACGGTGCAAAAATCCACAGGCTATTAAAGTTTACATTGAAAACAATGAAAGTCAAGGTGATTTATTAGAAGATGGACGTATTTTTACTAAAAACATTGTCTACTATGAAGTACTATAACTTTGCAGGATACAAATTCAAGATGCCAACATTTTTTAAAAGCATTGCAAAATACTTAACAATTGGTTGTTTAATTCAGTCATAATTAATGAAAGTACTGTTTAGGAATGATTCGCCTCACAAAATACTTGCCTTGCATTGTTAGTAAAAATTATGTTAAAATGTTAAGTCACTATGTTAATGTTTCTAATGTTACAAGTTTAAAAAATATATTTGCAAGTTATTTCATTCAACAGATTACAAAGTGGATGTTAACAGGTCAAGCACCTTTTAAGTCACAATGTAAATATTGTCTGTTATCTTAAGATTACTAACTACATTAATGTTTATCGCCAGTTTATGTGCTCAGTAATGAATTACTTTAATTACGTACGTTTTAAGCAGAGTTTTACTGTATGCCTTCCTCTACATTCAATGTATATTCAAGTTAACAATTATTGTGATAGAAATTGCATGTTAATACTGATTAATTTAAAGGTCAATTGTTTTTACATTCAAATGTTAATACTTTTAATAAAAAATTAGGTTACAAAATGTATTCGCTATGTTCCTGTTTATAATGTTCAAAATTATACAAATGTTTTGTCAACTTCTAAACTTACATAAAAAATAAAGTTAAAGTTTCAAAATATATACTTTCAAGGTTATTGCTTACATATATTTTAAACTTCATGTTAAAATTCGCAACGTTTCAAGAAGGCTTTTTACTTTTTGCTTTCCTATTCATTCAATGTATATTAAAGTTAACAATTCTTCAGATACAAATTACATTTTAAAAAACCATTACATCAACATTTTACAAAAATACACGTTCATATTAAAATACTTACAAGTGTCAAAAATATATGTTAATAACTAAACAACTTGACAAACATATACATCACATTGCCGTCATTTTTTGACGGGCAAGTCGCTAGTGAATACATAACAGGTAACTTTATAATATAGTCCAATATTGCCAATTCAGGGCTCTGGTGACATTTACAAGCCATAAGGGCATATGATGGGTCAATAATAAAAGGATGTGTACTTAATGTGGGATAATCCCTCCAAAAACAGGAATATTTGTGGGCTAGGAAGAGATATTTTCCCTTAAAAGAGGGATAGTTTGAAGGTATTTAATATAGACAAACATAAAATGTAAATGTACCTCATACATTCAAACTTGAAAAACTGTGTAGCTTAGTCTTATGATGGTGATGCTAATAAGGCATTCTTGTTCAATCTCCTTTTCACTCGCTGCTATAATTTTCTCATTTATCGTTTAATTTTGATCATGAATCACCTGAAAACTTTGGACAAAAATATTATGTCAGTGGAAGATTTTGATGACTTTGATGTGAAATTTCACATCTCTTTATCCTAAGTTAAAAGATGTAGCTCTGCTGGGTAGCTTTTGGAGCTGTCATGGAGGGTTTTGAAATTATTGCTTTGATTTTCCTATATCTAATTATAAGCAGACATAACTGATTAAAATGGATTTGTAAATAGATCTGAAATTGTAATCAACCACAACCTCTAGTACCTCATCCCATAATATATTCTGCTAATATGTAATATTCTGAGTATTTCACTCTATTTTGTACACTCCACTAGGTGTCCCCATGCAGTGTTTAAGTAATATTAAATATTAAATATTGTATGCACAATTTTATTAAACAACTACTGTACTTTAGCAAAAACTAACATAAACAAAATTAGCAAACATTAATAAATATAATCTAAAACATATTTAAAGGGATGTCTCAGGCAAATAAAATACTAATATATAGGTGGTTTTGCTAGATTATTAAATCCTGAGTCAGAATAGGCCAGTCTAGGACAGTCAGCTTGTTTCCTTGTGAAATGTAATACAAGCTACCGTGTTTCTATTTTCGAAGAGTAGTCACAACTGTGACAGTTTTATTTAAAAAAATTTAACATTTTCAAGTTTTTACCAAAATAAATGTCATCACCACAGAAATCCTTTGTCCTTCTCATAAAGTAGTAATTAGGGGAGTATTTCTTAGCCTAGCATCTAGAATTAAAAAGCAAACAGTATAAGAGCTTACACATCTCCAAAATACATTACAAAAATAGTAGCTCAAATACAACTCTGATATGAACATATCCCTAATGCAATGTGTTATATAGTCAAATTAAACAAATATTGATTGAGACACAGTATATCCAATGAAAAAATATATACTTTTTTAGCAAACAGGTTGTCAACAAATCTTAAAAGTAATAGCAGTTAGACTCAATTCCAGTGGCGGCTGGTGAACTTTCAAGTTGGAGGGGCGCCAGGGCGAAACAAAGCCACTCCTCTTTTTCAAACCACACCCATTTTTATAACTCCTCCCCCTGACGTCATAATGACCTTTATAAGCCCCGCCCAATGACCTTATACTTGTAAAGCCCATTGAAATACATGATCAGCAATGCAGAAATGTCAAGAAGTAAAGTAACAATGTGTTAAATTCATTGGTATACAATATAGATTGAAAAAACTCATGTGACAAGACTACAGCAATATCATAATTGCACCTATACGCATTAACAGAAAAATTAAAGCAGTGACACGTACCATTAGTCGGCTCTTCTTCTCAGGGTATTCACGTTCAGTAAGTTGACCAACGAGTACAAACAAATCTGCTGCCACATAGGGTTTGCACCTGAAGTTGAAAGAAAACAAGCAAATCAATCAGACCATTCAAGAACAAAACTATACTTAAAAAACATTAAAAGACCAAGTGGAACCATATAGGCTCCAAACATACCTTAGAAGACCAAGTGTGACCATATAGGCCCCAAACATACCTTAGAAGACCAAGTGTGACCATATAGGACCCAAACATACCTCAGAAGACCAAGTGTGACCATAGGCCCCAAACATACCTTAGAAGACCAAGTGTGACCATATAGGCCCCAAACATACCTTAGAAGACCAAGTGTGACCATAGGCCCCAAACATACCTTAGAAGACCAAGTGTGACCATATAGGCCCCAACCACACCTTAAAAACCCTAAATAACAAAGTGTGACCATATAGGCCCCAACTGCACCTTAAAAACCCTAAATAACAAAGTGTGACCATATAGGCCCCAACAGCACCTTAAAAACCCTAAATAACAAAGTGTGACCATATAGGGCCCAACCGCACCTTAAAAACCCTAAATAACAAAGTGTGACCATATAGGGCCCAACCGCACCTTAAAAACCTTAAAAGACCAAGTGTGACCATATAGGCCCCAACCGCACCTTAAAAACCTTAAAAGACCAAGTGTGACCATATAGGCCCCAACCGCACCTTAAAAACCCTAAATAACCAAGTGTGACCATATAGGCCCCAACCGCACCTTAAAAACCCTAAATAACCAATCAAAACCATATAGGCCCAAACTGTACATGAAAAAAAATGAAATAAAAAAAATCAATCAATATATATCAATATATCAATATATATCAATATATATATATATATATATATATATATATATATCATTAGATATATATATATCAATCAATAATCAATATATAAATCAATCAATATATAAATATATATATATATCAATCAATCAATAATCAATATATAAATCAATCAATATATAAATATATATCAATCAATATATATATATATATATATATCAATCAATATATCTATCAATCAATATATATATATATCAATATATATATATATCAATCAATATATATATATCAATATATATATATATCAATCACACACACATAAAAAATATACATAAATATACATAAACATATACATAAAAAAATATATATTAATTGATATTTATTAATTGATTAATTGATGTACTTTATTAATTATTTGATTATATTGCTCATGTATTTCTATTAGACATTATTTTGTATACATATTACAGTGCTATTTATTTGCTATACATGTTACAGGATATTATCATAGCCCTGTAATATGTATAATACATACAGGGTCACACAAGTTCACACTAACCTTTTTTTCCCTTACAGGCTTCCATACCTGCTTTGCTGATTTGCTAATTTTTTAAAGACTCTCATTGGTTGAAATCAATGTCAATCAAAAATTTCAGCCAATCAGAGTCCTTCAAAAATTAGTATATAAGGCGGAGCGTGGTAAAAAAAACAATTACTCGCGGGTGGAGCTCCTTGTAGGAGGAGCTCCGTTAGTTTGTTGTTATTTTTTTTTTAGAGCGTCAGTTTTTTTTAGGTGGAGGCCTCTTGCAATGGGCCAGAATGGATGGACAATGGCTTCAATCAAGATTGGATTATTTTGACATGGGCTTCAATCAAGATTGGATTATTTTGACATGGGCTTCAATCAAGATTGGATTATTTTGACATGGGCTTCAATCAAGATTGGATTATGACATGGGCTTCAATCAAGATTGGATTTTATGACATGGGCTTCAATCAAGATTGGATTATTATGACATGTGCTTCAATCAAAATTGATTGGAATGCCCAACAACTATCCAGGGCAGAAGGCCACCGCTGGAGGGGTCAATTTGACAGGTAAGTATGTGCTGTTGTTTTCTTTATTTTTATTATTGTTTAGTATGTATGTGCTGTTTACTTTATTTTTATTATTGTTTTTTGTTTTTCCCTTACCTTATTTTTATTTTATCTTTAAAAGTGACAGGCACATGCATTGCCTGTTACTTCTAAAAATGGAATAAAAATAGGGGGGGGGGGTTGGTAGTTGGGTCAGGGTGGGGTCAGGTGGCCATGGGTCGGTCAGTGGGACGGTCAGTGGCCGCGTAGGCCACATGGAGGCCATGATCAGGGGTGGCACAGGCCTCATGGGGGTGATCCACCCCCATGTGGCCTGTGCCACCCCGCTCACCGCCCGATTACCCCGATCACCGTGATTGGGGTAATCGGGCGGTGGCATAGCATAGGCCACATCGGGGTGATGATCGGGCCTCGGGGGTGGCACAGGCCACATGGAGGTGGTCAGGGGTGGCACAGGACTCATGGGGGTGATCCGATCACCCCCTTGTGGCTGGCAGCCCCGCTCAACGCCCGATTACCCCGATCACCGTGATCGGGGTAATCGGGCGGTGGCATAGCATAGGGCAGGCCACATCCGGGTGATCGGGGTTGGCACAGGCCACAGACATTGTGGTGATGGCTGGGGCGGGGGTGGCACCATTGCAGGCCTAGGTCGGTCGTCGGTGGTAGGTAAGTTGGTGGGTGGCTGGGTAGGTGGCAAGGCAGGCATAGTGGGGTAACTGGGGGGACCCTACCTTTTATTAAGGGCACTAGGGGTTTGATTTGGCCAGGGGCAGGGCAGGTGCCAGGTAGACTTACTGTTAGGTTGGGCAGAGCAGATGTGAGTAGTTTCAGCTAGGGAGGTCTCTCTCAGTGTCAGCGTGAGCAGGGTCAGGAAGCAGAAAGAGGGAAGGGACAGGCATCTGGTGGTTTTATTAACTGTGGATAACAATCAAAAGTTAACTCAAGGCCCTATTAGCTGGCGGGCGCTCGGAGCTAACGGTCTGGGTGGGTTTAGTTTGTTCTCCTGACAACTGTACAGCCTTCCATCATTGATTGGTCAATGATGGAAGACTGTCAGTCATGAAATTGATACATTTATCACCGCCCATGCATATCGTCATTGTGCTGGTGGGCGGAATTCATTAACGGTCAGGGGGCCTGGCCTCATTGATTCATAGAATCTAAAGGTTAGTGTACTAGTGTAATATGATCACACAGGGATGCAGGGAAAGCTACAATAGATACACAGCATTAGTTAATATATACACACAAGGGCAAGGGGTTATCTTAAAGTGACAGTGTCCCAGGGAATAGTTTGCTTCATTTATTACTGTAATAACACTTGAATGCTGATGTACACATTGTATTTAATTGTTTTTGTGTTATTAATAATAAATTATTGTGTTTTTTTATTGCAGGGTCACGAAAATATTTGGGGGGGCATTTGCCCTGACGCCCCAATGGACGGGCCGCCCCTGCTCAATTCACTTCTCCCATATTTAATACTAATAGGTAGGCTTTGTGCCAGAGAGGCAAGCAGCACAAGGAGACGTGTTTACCTAATCTGGTACTCAAATACCAAAAAAGACTCTTGTGGCAATAAATACAGAGAAGGCCTTTGATACAGTCCTATTGCCCTACCTATTTGATACATAAAAAGCCTTCAATGAAGCAATAATCAGTAAAACAATAATATCCCTTTATAATTATCCAAATCCATTGCTCCCTCTATCTAGCTCAGGTCTATCCCCCCTTCTTTTTGTACCAACCCTTGCACCCTTTCTTAAAGTCATACATATGTTGCCTGGATTATGAATGCCTCGGATAGAGGAGAATCAGTAGTGTATGCAAATAAATAAATAAAACAAATACCAAAATAAACATTTAAACACTTGCCTTTAAGTTAGCAAAATGTCTTGCAATTTCTGACAATTGAAAAACAGGGTTAACATCCTCTCCAATCCCAGGCTAAATTAGCATTAATTTCAAAAATTATTTTGGCCAATCAGTAGGAATCAGAGGCTGAAACATTTGGGGTTGCTGTCTGTGCTGCAAAGCAGCCTGGGATATGTAGTCAGGATATAGGAAAATAAATAGTACTTTCTAATATGTGCCCGTCTGTGCAGCACATTAACACCACATTAAACATACAGCTTGCATCACTGCTGCTGGTGTTTACATTCCCCACAAGGAGAGAGGCAGAGAGAAATAAGCTGTGACCCCAGCAACCATGTGACTGGCAGCACATCCTCTGGAAGTCAAAACCTCTACCCAGATGCTGTGCAACCTGTACCCACTGTTATGTAACCCGCCTAGGGGTGTGCAATTCCAGATAGCAGTACCCAGCATATAAATATGTAAGTACTTTCAACTTTTCAATATAATACATATTTTCCTACTAATCAGTGGCTGTGTATAAGAAACATTTGAAACCCAGGAAAATTCAGATTATTTTAAGCAGTTAAACACATTGACTTATCCCCTTATCACATCTCCCCCTGCTGGGGACTTGCTTTGTACTACAGATCAGGGCACAATGCTGCCTGTGCTCGATCTGAAGCAATCAGCTGTAGGACCTTTCAGGGATCACACAATCAGAATGACTATGAGGAACTGACGCTGTGAAGACCCATTGGGGCAAACCCCAGCTAATCACTGACACTGCCCCGGCCAATTAGGACTGCTAAATTGCAGTATGCAGTGCATACTGGGAGATGTAGTTCAGTGATGAGCTGCCATGCTGATAGAACTGTTCAGGACCGGGTGAGTAGTCTCAGTCTGTTTGTTATTCTCTCTCTCTCTCTTTGTGTTTCTTGTTTTCTGTGACTTTCTTATTCTCTCTGTGTGACTTGTACTGTCTCTCATATTGCCTGTCTCTTCCCCCAGGCATCATGCATCTATATAGATAGATAGATATAGGCAGCTCCATAATGAAGACTAGTAGTTTTGTCATGACAGTTTGGTTTTAATTTGATAGTGAAAATGTTTTTTATTTACTGCTAAAAACATTTGTATATAGTATATAGTTTATACAATTTTTTTTTTACAAATTTTAATTTAGTGAAGCAGTCTGTTTGCTAAAGGACAAAACCTCCCCCACACGCACACATTTTTGTTACCTCTATAATCTCTCTTTCTCTCCCTCTATAATATCTCTTTCTCTCTCTTCTTTCTAAATAAAGTTTATTGGAAAAAACAGTTAGCAGGGTGCAGCTTGTATTCTATATTTACATAGAATAAGGAATCTGCATCCCTATGAAGGACCTCCTTTTAGGCTCCTAGAAAGCAGCCTGTTGTGCTCCTACAAATGTTTCCCGGGTTCCCATGTTTTAGATATTTTAATATTCTTCTCCACCCCTTTGTATGTGTATATATGTGTGTGTAAGTATGTCCACAAGCACATATATAATGTATATGACATGTGTTTATATATATATATATATATATATATATATATATATAGTAATTATTAATCCATATATATACATAGATTAATAGTGAGTATTGCAATATAAATTGATACCTTTTTTTCTTGACAAACGTCTTATTTATAATGACGAGCTTTCGAGAGGCTTAACCTCCCTTTATCAAGTCTCAAGCAATACTCATTGTGGGAAGAAGAAGGAGAAAGATGAAGAGGGAGGGGATAGAGGAGGGGGAAAGAAGAACAAGAAAGAGGGAGGGACAGAGAAATAAGGTGAGGGAGTGGGAGGATAGTAGGAGAGAGGGAGGGAAAGAGATGGGGAAAGAGCGAGAGACAGAGGGGGAGAGAGATGGAGAGTGAAGCGGAAGAGAGAATAAGGTTGTGAGAGGGAGGGGGAGAGAAAGGGAGGGGGAGAGAAAGGGAGGGGGAGAGAAATAGGGGAAGAGAGAGAAATAGGGGGAGAGAGAGAAATAGGGGGAGAGAGAGAGGGAAAAGAGGGAGAGAGTGGATGTAGAGAGAGGGAATGGAGGGAGGGAGGGAGAGAAGGGGGATAGAGAGGAAGAGGAAAAGAGGGTAGAGAGAGGGGTAAGAAAGAGGGAGGGGGAGAGATAGAGGAAGAGAGGGGGGAGAGAGAGTGGAAGTGGGAGAGGGTGAGAGAGGGAGGAGAGAGAGAGAGAGAAATAGCGAGAGAGAAGGAGAGAAAGAAAGGGAAGAGGGAGGAAGAGAAATATGGTGAGGGAGTGAGAGGAGAGTAGGACAGAGTGGAGAAAGACATAAAAGAGGGAGGTGAGATAGGGAGAGAAAGGGGAGAGAGAGGAAGAGGGAGAGTGGAGATAGAAAGGGGAGAAAGAGAGGGAGGGAGAGAGAGTGGGGAATCGTAAGAGAGGGGGAGAGACAGAAAGTGTAGGGAGGAAGAATGCGAGAAATGGGAGAGAGAGGTAGAGGGATAGAGAGAAATAGGGAGAGAGAGAAAGAGTGGGGAAGAGGGAGAGAGAGTGGAGGAGAGGGAGGGAAAGAGAGAGAGAGACAGAGGGGGGAGAGAAAGATAGGGGAGATAGGGAGGTAGAGAAAGAAACATGGAAAGAGGGAGGAAAAAAGAGAGAGAGGGAGATAGAAAGAGAGAGGTAAGGGAGAGAGAGTGAGAGAAAGAGAAGGGAGAGAGTGGGAGACAGAGAAAGGAGGAAAATAAAGGGGGAGAGAGAGAAAGAAGGAGAGAGAGATAGAGAAAGACAGGGTATAGAGAGAGGAGAAAGAAAGGGAGAGAGATAATGGAGGAGGAGAGAGAGGTAGAGAATGTGAACAAGTAAAAGCTTGGCGTGTAATTGAGTAGCTATGCTGTAAAAATGGTGGAAATGTCTGCAATTTGCTCACACAGCAAGATAGCGATATACACATACAGAAAAAGGAAAAATGGGTGCATGCACACTGCACACTGCACTCACAGGGGCTCCTCCACTTTACTGCCAAGGGGCTCCAAAAAGATATATGCGGGCCTGATTATATGTACTTGTGGAGCTTGCAATCACCAGTTTTAGTAGAGTTTAGTATAACAGTTAACATCTGATTTTATTTAATTCAAATGATACACAGGGCTTGTAGCCAGTTTAAGACGATGGAGGACGATGGTACAAGAGGTTGGGTGGTTTTTACTTCAGTTTTAGTTCTTGTATTGTCAAGTAAAATAACTTGATGTCTGCTTTTTAGGTTTTGCTTCAATCAGTTTACCTGTAGGAGCATTTAGCCTGTGTTGTGTTGTAAAAATGTATTCAAATAAAGTATTGTTTTCCCCATTACTTTTGTTTTTGTTCAATCATGTCCGTCTCTCAATGACCCTATGGACCACAGCACATCAGGCACATCTGTCTGCCACTACCCTATAGGCTTCCTCAAGTTTATGTTCATTGCTCCAATAACATCATCTATCAATCTCCTACTCTGTTGTCCCCTTATTGGTATGTCTTACATTTTTTCCACCATTAGGGTCTTCTCTTGGAAATCCTGTCTTCTATGCTGAATTGTCCTTTACTGCTTGATTATCTATCCCTCTCGCTATCCCCCTCTCCTTCTCCTTACCATTCTCTCGATCCCTGTCTCTCTCTATGGGATAACTTTTGTCTATATCTATGAGCTGCCACGGCTATACGTCCTGATCTAACATGTTTTATATGTATTCTATTTAATTATTGCATGTCATCAAGAAAATGCAAGCACTTCCCATCATAAGAATAGTGAGCAGAACCAACACCAAATCACCCTCATCAAGATAATACATATGTAAAGTTAAAGGAAAACAAAAAATCAAGTAAGTGGGTGGAGTATGTGTTAGTGGGCAGGGCCTACAGAGGTAACATGTTGTGAAGGGGAGGAGATTCTTCTTTTGGGCAGAGTCAATTTAAGGGGAGGGTCCAGGTCTCTGCCTTCCGCCCCACCAACTTGGAAAGTCACTAGCCACCACTGTAATTCAGTACAACTTGGAGCACACCACTGTAAAGTTTTCATATAACCATGTTGAAATACTTTTTGAATTTTAGAAAGGCATTCATTTTTCACAGAGAAATGTATAAATGAAATATTTTTTTACATGAGACTCTGACAAGCCCCCAGACAAAGCAACAATAGCAAATGCATAAAGAGAGCATAAGCAGAAAGAGGGTTAACCCTTCACAAATTCATCTGTGCAGGAAAAGGACTGCCGAATTTAGCTAAAAATGACAGTTGGGGGTCTACACCAGCCGGTGTCTGCATGCATTGTTAATCATGGAACAGTCAGCAGTGTGATTGTAAACAGACCTAAGACTGCAGATTTTGTGCTTTTATTAGTGTAATAAAAAAAGAAAAAACAATAGATCATTTTAACATAGAATCATGTGCTCTTTCACACCATGAAGAGCGCTTATTGTGAGGTAAATGGTCCTTTAAATATTCCTGTCTTTCGCACCACATTTCGATACCTAAAAATAATAGGCCATAAATAGAAACAGAGTATCCAACCATTTTAAACTCCATTAAAAATCGGGAAATATTAGGAGAGAAATACAAATTAAGATTAATCCCCTCTCCATTAACTCATATACTCCAAAACAAGTCCTTCCCTTCAGGCCTCTACATCATAGGACTCTATCAAAGGCCTTCTCTACATATCTTGATACTAGTGCAAGAGATAATTTGGAAAGATTCCACAACGTACACAAATTTCAACAGTCCTATAAGTTAATACTCCCACCCACTCTGCAGAACAGCGAAACATTTCCAATACATGCTTAGATTTTTAAAATATTAAATAATATAAGAACACTATTTATTCCATCTTCTTCTGCCTTCCATAATTCAATGTATGGTTGTTTCTAGAATCTTATTATTATACTTAATCTTACAGCCATATCTCCTTATTAAAGGGCCACAACCTAAAACCAAAAAATTCACTTCACCTGCACATTCTGAAAGTGACTAAACTATTCGCTTTAAAAATAAATAGAAAACTAACTTCTAACAAAAATGTAATTACCCTTCATATCTTTAATATTCTAATATATGGAGAGGAGAGACTATACATGTTTCTCTTCTATTTCCTTACTATTTAGGTTAGAAGTGGGAGCAGACAAGAACTTGAATGTAAAAAAAGAAGGAATGAGGAGAGAGGAAAGAGAAGAAAAAGAGAAACTCTTAAATGGTAAAGAAAATAAAGACAGTAATACATTCTATTGTTTAAAGTAATTTATTGCATTACTATATAAATACTTTAAATAACATGTTATACTGTAATTTGCAATAACAAAGAAAAAATGTCATGCACTGTAACTGTATTGCTGATTATTTTCAAATGTATGTATTTTGCTTTCTCTGTTGTCATATACCAACAAAAGTTGATTGTGAGAAAAAAATCACATACATGCTTAAATGGGAAAAGACAGAATGACATAGGGAACAAATTGAATGATGAAGACTGGCAGGGTATCTTAGATGACTTAATTGCAAAGAATGAGGATAGGGGACCCGTTTCTGGTGGTACGTAAAGGCATAGCTAAGTTTCCTGGATTATGAGTGCATCTGATAGAGGAGAATCAGTAGTGTATGTAAACTTTTTTTTTTGCATGAAAATATACCAAAATAATCATTTACAAACTCACTCTGATGTTTGCCAAATCTTTTTATTTTGCTTGCAGCAGCTTTTGTTAGTTGACGCTCCTGAAAATCCCTGCTTAGATTAGCATAAAATTCATAATTCCGTTTTAGCCAATCAGGAGAAAGCAGAGGTTAGCTGAAACATTTGTATCAAACTCTGGGGTTCCTGTTTTGCAAAGCAGCCTGGGATATGTAGCCTCTCTCTCCTTGTGCTCTAATTCAGCATTGAGCTCAGACCCCGTCCAACCATGTGATTCCATCCTGCAGCAGTACTTCCTTTAGCCTCTACCAGAAAGGTCAAACTCCATATCTGGCTCCCACTCCTCTGTGTACTTGGTTGGGTGAACAAAGCTGGATTTTACTTTCCTGCCTATAAGTACACTGAACTTTTCTATATAACACATATTTTTTGTTTGATCACTGCTTGTTTCTTACCAAACATTTGAAACCCAGGAAACTTATATATACCTTTAACCTCAGACAGGTTGTACACAATGTGAGCTGTTTCAAACAAGTTGTGCTGAAAGGGAGTCATAGGCTCTCACTATCACAACTGGTGGTTCTGGCTACATATTATAAATTTCATCTCAAGCTGCCTCAAGTAAGAAATTGTGCTTGACCCATGGTTTTTCTTACTTTCCAACAAAAATAATAATGTTTTAATTCCCCAGATTGTTTTTCAGTTAGTAGAGCCTTGGCTAAACTATAATGTAGTGGCTATCTTAAAAAAATTTTTTTTACATGTATGACCTTGTCTGCGTGACTCTAGCATGCTAATTTGTGGCATAGTGTTTGCTTGGGTTAAGGGAAATTACCTAACTGCAAGATCACTGTCGCAAATTAGCCCACAGTGCCTAAACGTTAGAGTCACAAAATGGTTTGTTGAAGCTGAACAAATATGTATGTATATATATCACAAAACTATTTTTATTTAGAGAAACTGGCTAGTAAAATATATAGCTTTTGCTATGTCTAACTCCCTCTTAGTTTTCTTTGGCTTTTACATCTGTCTCCTCTTTCTTTCATTTCTTGCCCTCTGCTTTTTTTCTTTGCTCCTCTTTCCCCTTCCTCTGTTAAGCTTCTTTACCCTTTCCATATCTCTCCATCTTCCCATATCCACTGACTCTCCTGATCCACTCTTTATAATAACCGTTTGTCTACTTCTCTCAAACTTAAGTATGAGTTATCCATGTTTCTCCTTCTCTTCTTTCTCACTCTCCTTTACACTCTTTAACCCCTTACATCCTCTTTCATATCTCTTCTTCATTCATTGCTCCCTCATACCAAGCATTGTCTTCATTTATTGTAATTTATCGTAAAGGGTCAGTTAAATCTGGTCCTGTGTGTGACAATAAACATTATTCTGTGATTCATGTGTGTAAATGCATCCCTACTTCTGTATGTGTCTTTCGAATTATCTTTGCAATCTTGTATGTACAAGACAAATAAACAAGTGGTCAATAAATGTGTACTGGCCAACAATATGATAACTATCCAGGATAATGTGCTACAATTCTGTGTTCTTGTGCAGAGATACTTCTCTCTCACACATAGCCATGCCTCCTGCATTTGTCTTAGACGGGTGGTAAAGGGTGGCAGATTGGCCTGTTAGGAGAGTTTGTGTAGGTCAGTTATATAAAAGGGCTGCAAGCTAATTGCCTAAAGAACTGAGGCAAGAAAATCTGTGAGTTTGATGACAATGTACTATAACCAGCGTCATAACGCCACTAACGTCAATAAAAAAACTGGAGGATGTTTCTAGAGGAGGAGTTAGTGGGAGCAACATTAAAAGGGATGTGGCTGTGATTTCCTTTCTAGTCATGGTGATTACATCTATCAAATCTGCACTGGCATTTACCTCTGTGTCACTGGCATGAAATGTCAAAATCACACTGTGCAGATTTAAAATAAAACACTTGCTCATACACACAGGAGAATGTATCTTGCAGCATCTGAATTAATAAGCAGTTAAAAAATAAGATACCTTATCAAATAGATGTTGGGTGGTAAAAAAAAAAAATTATTATTTTTTGCATTTATAAGTGATGACCAGTTGCTGCTGATATATATCAGAAATTTGCATAACTCCTAAAGCTTACCTACAGGAATTGAGGGCACCCAGGACCTCGAAAACTGGAGTTACACCTGAATTTAACTCAAAATAAAAGAGTTTAGACACTCAAAAATCCTCTAAGCAAGAGAAAACGAGGCTACAGCAGTCTAAAGACGCAAAACACCACCAAACACCTAAGGATTTCCCGAAAAAGACGTACGAGATTCGAAAACAAGGACGCAACCCGCCGACCCCAAAAACATTACAAGCACAATAAATACACACAACAAACACATAAAAAGGTTACCCACAACAAGGTGGTGCACCCAGGACCTCTGCAAGTAAAGTTACACCTCGATTTAAGTACAAATTTCATAGTTTAGACACCAGAAAATCACCTAAACGAGAGAAAAAATGTCCGCTGAACAAAACGAAAACGAGGCTAAAGGACTCTAAACACGCAAAACACCACCAAACAGCTACGGATATTCTGAAAAAGTCGGACGACATACAAAACGAAGGACGCTAAATCAGCCACAGCCGCATACCACACATTAGCCCCATTTTAGAAAAATAACGTATACAATGCGGAAGTACACAGCTACACTAACGGATTTTCCTCGCATACGCACACTATTACACTGCACACATTCAGGACGCTTACACAGCAGCTCCACAGCACTAATGCTGCAGCAACATCAAAACAGATTGCCAGCTCTTCAACAGAATGCTTCCTGCATATATTACTTCAAAATAGGTAAAGTATATTACTTTATTAATGTATTATTTATTTGATTATCATACACCAAACAGCATTAGCTCACTTACAATTTCATTGCCGTAATTTTTTGACGAGCAATATACTAGTTTAACTATATTTAGTTAACTAATAATGAATTAATTAGTTCTTGAATACATTAATATACTTTACTTATTTGTAATTAATATATTAATAGCCTGAAGAGCAAACAATCTGTTTGTATTTTCCGACAGCATACAATGTACATTTTGAGTGCTGGTGCCCTGATGATAAAGTGTAATGTATGGCCCAACTGTGCATTAGAAATAGGCTGCGTGCGCGAGGGAAAGCCGTTGATTTAGTTGTGTAAAGTGCCATTGTAGATTTGTAAATGTTATTAATGTGTTACGGGGCTCACAAACATTTTCCGTCATTTGTAATAGTGTATTGTTCGGCTGTTAATTTCGTATTTTACATATTTCGTAATTTTTTTTAACTCTGTAATAGTGTATTTTGTACCTAGTACGTTCATGTGTGAAAGTGCTACGCGGTTGGCAGTGTTTTGCGCGGTCTGGAGTCGTGTAGCTTCGTTTTCATTTTTTTGGGCAGCCATTTTTTTTCTCGCTTAGACGATTTTCGAGTGCCTAAACTCGTCAAAATCTACTTAAATTCGCCTTCCACCTCACTCCTGGACGTCCTGGCTGTTCCCCTATACTGTGTGTGATGTTTATTTAGTATTTTGATGTGTATTTAGTGTGTTTTTATTGATTTTTGATTTTCGTGGTTCGTATTTTTCATTTCTCGTATTATTTTTTTTCATACTCCCGCATTTCTCAACTGATTGCAGGCTGGCGATCTTGCATTTACTAAGTGTTTGGTAACTAAGTCCTGCGTGTTTCATTGCCTTCACTGCTCGCCTCGCTTCATCGCTCATCGCCTTTGTGCTGCAAGTTTTATTGCCTTAACGGCTCGCCTCGCTATGTGAGGCTCGCAGGCAATGAGCGCCTTTGGCGCTCATCGCCTAAGTGCTCCGTGCTAACGCCTTTGGCGCTCATAGCCTAACTCGTACGCACCACAGTTCTTAATGATATACCATCTAGTGAGATGACTCATCAAGCAGCAATCGCTGCACTGCACAGAGATCAGATCCACATGGGATGATGTAGGCTCCTGACCAAACAACAAAGACTGAAGCAATGTGGGTCAGTACACTGAAGGGGAAGAGGATTTAAAGGTGTACAGGTGAATAGTTATGCTCTATCCACTTACACGTTTCAAGAGATACATCTGATTGATTTACTTAAATGTGGCTCATCTAAGAATATACAAAGAGACACAGAAAAAAAAAGCAACCTACGTCTACTATTATAAAAAATTAGGTTTAAAAACAAGTGGGGGTTTTTTCAACTGAAAACAGTTTAGTAGGCTAAAACTTGCTTGCTGCTTTAGTCGCATAAATTAGACCCCATCAGCATTTCCTTTGCATGTTACGTATTACTAACCTGTTGGGTCACCGGGCTAGAGCATGTTCATAGTGATTGAAGCAGTTGGCTATGAGACACTATCAGCATGTGCTATTTTCATGAACCCCCTCATCTCCTTAAAGGCATATCTAAGTTTCCTAGATTATTAATGCATCTGAAAGAGGAGAATCAGTAGTGTGTGCAAACATTTTTTACATGAAAAAATATCAAAATAAACAGTAACAAACTCACCCTGATGTATGCTAAATCTCTTGAGTTAACAACGCTGAAAATCACTGCTAAAGTTAGCATAAAATGTATAATTAGTTTTGGCCAATCACAGCCAGCTGTACATTTTAATACAATGTAACAATCACTGATGGCAATTTGTGAAGGTGTAGTCCTCCATGCAAAATGTAGCAGGAGGAGATAAACACTGATTTGTAGATCTCTGCATTGAGCTGTTGCTGGCTTGAAGGTTAGTAAAGGGTTAAAATCCACACCCAAGTGCAGTGTTTCTATTGGGAAGTTCACTGTGCCTATGTAAGCAGCTCTGGGGGTGTGGAAAATAAGTTTTATTTTTAAATTAAATAAATATGTATGTGTTTAGAATGAATCAATGTAATGTGCGTTTCTGATATAAGCAGCATGTGTTAGATTAGAAAAATGGAAACTTAGATATACCTTTAACATTTTTCTTTAATTCATAACATGCAGAAGTAATGAGTCAATAAGGCTGATTCATGGAAATAAAATAATCTTTAAAGGACCACTTAACTCTGGAAAAAAAGGTTTACATTGAACCAAAATTAATCAATTCTATAAACATTTTGGTCCAAAACGTGACATATTTTCAGATTACTTGCTCTATTTTGCCACTCATATTGCTCAGTAAAGATGCAGCCATGTTGTACCTTCACAAAATATGCAAATGTGATATCAGTTATGGGATGGAGCTATCCACAGAGCTGGGTAGGCTCCAATTACAACATGACATGTATATCAGTGAGAGAGAATATGAGGAACAACATGGCTGCTCCTATACTGAGCAATATGAGTGGCAATATAAAACAATTAAGCCCCTAATATCACTTATATTTCACTAAAATGGTTATAAAAAACTATATACAAGATGAATTGTGATTCAATTTATAAACAGCCCTTTAATCTATGTTTTATCATAAAATAATGTTAATAGCACCATTTTTATTTTTGAATATAATTTTTACTTTTTTCTGTTTTAAAGAATTACACTTGAAAACGGGCAAAATGTTTTTAAAATATATAAAAAAATATAATGAAAATTTGGCAGCTATAATTGCCAGTACTCTCCCTCCCATGTGTCTCTTCCCCCCTCTCTAGCCACGCATTGCGCATGCGCGACACTCGGGGGTGCAATGCGCATGCGCGGCTCTCTGTGCGCAATGCGCATGCATGGTGAGTATTGCGAGTTTGTGTGTAAGGCTAACAACTTGCGAGCGTTACACACAAACTCGCAATTACGACAACTATATATGGGATAGCAACGAAACGTTTTAATTTGCAAAGCTAGTTAAAATGTTACATTAATTACTAACATATGTTTACTGTGGCTATTTAAATGCATATACAATTAAAACAACTTGATAGATAGTGATCATTAGCTAATATTTGTTTTCCTGTAGCATGTTAGACAAGCATCATGCAAATAAAGCAGTATAAGATTGTCTACAATGTCATAATCACAAAACCATCCTTTAACACAGACATAGATGTATATGTGCACATTTAGTAAGACAGATATGCACTTGATAAACAAAGACACGTAAATATACATACTTCATTCCAAGGGCACACACATGCATGTACAGCATTCAGCAAAACACCTTTAAGCAGACAATAGCAGAAAAACAATGACAGATGCTTCATTGCAGTTGTCTTGCAACGGACATGGAATATAAAAGATGTAGTTCATGTTTGCAGCTGAAGAGGCCTTTTTGTTGTTCATGTAGAAATTACTGTGAATTTTAAAGAGACCCTATGGTATATTTAAAGAATATAGGTAATTTTGTCAAGTAAATGTATTGGAAAAATGCTTTTCAAGAGCAGGGAGGGACATTAAAGTTGCATGCAACCTTTGCTTCCCAATTTCCTGCATTTTTTCAGCCTTCAGTTGCCCCATCCTGCGCTGCAATCTTAATTATAGATGAATCCAGTTGTTGCTATTAAATTACCAGTGTTTTCTCAATTTTGCTATAATAAAAAGTTTAACTAACATTGTCTTTATTTTAAATAAAAAAAATACTCAAATGTTTTTTTTATCAATGTATTATATTATTTTAAGTACAAAGAAAAGATAAAACAACTTTTAGATTTCTTAAACAGCTGACACATCAATATATATACTTACACATATAAGTCAACAACGTTATTTATGCATAATAGGTATAACCAGGAACTAAGGATAGCAAAATTATATGTTGATTTTTTTTAAAGAAACTTCTCTCATATACAGAGTTAATTTTATGTAAACAAGACCTGCAGCCTTATTAAATTGCAATTCGGCCAATTGAATAGGGCTCTATAAAAGCACATAGCATATTTTTTTTACAAAAGGTTTTAACAAAAGAACTGCACTTTATTTATTCACAATGCCCATCCGGTCTGACCATTCTAAAAGTTTGGCTAATTTTAACCTGAGGATAGCCTTATTCCAGAATTTGCCGAATTGCAATTTAATAAGGCTGTTAGATATTCCTTTGAATGTGTTTCACCCTACTACTTGCACAGGAAGGCTGGGGCAGTTATATCCTATTCTTGTATAAAGTAGTACTTTTTCACATTATCACCAATGTTCCATGTTCCAAAATGAGTCAGGAAAATTGAGGTCATGAAGGCTGTTGCTTTAGATGATTTTGCATATATAGAAAAATATTTTTTTTATAAATGTAAAAATGTTTACTTGTGATGGTGTGTGAATATTTAATTATGTATAAATGTTTGCTGTGAGTGGAATTTATTTTTAGTATAATATTTTAATTTGAAATATTTTTTTGTTTATTTTAGTACATTCGCTATAATGGCAAACATTTGCTGAAGATATCGAGCAATTGTTAATTGGTTGTAGTTAGCTTTTCATTTCAATTTTTATTAAATTTGCTGCAAGTGGTGGGTTGTGCTATAAATTTACTGGGTTTGGCGAGGGAATGTGGATTTTACTTAGATACTGGGTAGGAAAGAAAGAGAGACTCTAAAATGAAATGTGTTTAATGTTACTAAATAGCATTCATTCACTGCCATTGGCAAATGTAGTGACAACAACTAAAATGTTAAAATGTATATTTTAATATGAAAATATAACATTTATTCAGAACTTTCTCTTAAATGACGAGAGATTGTACTATAAAACTACAAAAAAGCACTTAATAAATTACCTAAATCAAAATGCACGGTACATTACACTACATAAATGACCAATCGAAATGAATGGTAGTTGCTCATGTGCACAAGTCTCTAGTAAACTTGCTCATTACACACATTATACAATTTTAGATCACTTTCACATTGCCAATTTTCAAACAAATACATTCAATTAGCTTCTAGAGTTTTGATATAAGTTAGCAAAAATTACTGTGGGGAGACACACAATGTTGTCACCGCAGAAAAAAAATAAATAACTTTTACATTTGGCTGTATGGAATTTCATTAAAATTATCAAAGAGGGGTCAGGGCGGTATTGCAGTTGGGGGTCTATCTATAGAAATTAAAAAATATATATAATATAAAAATTCTATAATATATATAAATAAGTTTATATAACATATATTTAAAATATTTAAAATATATCACACACATATATATATATATATATATATATATATATATATATATATATATATATAATAAGTTGGCACCAGGGCAGGGGCATCACAAAAATGATCTATTTTTGGCGGGGGGGCCATTTTTTTTTTTTTGTTGGTACCAGGGCTCTGCATACACTAGTTGCTGGATGACTTTATGTACTGGAATCAACTAAAGCTACAGACTGTTCTGTAATTTTCAGAAGCAGAGTGAAATGGTGATGATACAAGATTTTGTCACTCTAATTACAAGCTTACTTGTCAAATAAATGTAAGTCTAGTCCATTATTTTTCACAAAACTCTCTAATCTCCAAATGTACGTGCAAATATAAAATAAATCTTATGAATCCAAATGTTTTATGGGTAGGTGCATTTGTTTTACCATAATAGTAATCAAAAAGGCACAGTATGGAAGTTTATATATTCCAGCAGAATAGGATCAGCTTAACTGTAAAAGATGTGAATGTGCAAGAGGGATAAACTAATTAATAATTTAATAAAGCAACAGAGGTACATAACAAAGCAGACACATGTCCTAATTAAGACTTAGGTCCACCTATTGACTAAACCTTATCTACACCATTTCCAAACCTTTTGAAAAATCTTTGAATATCTTTGTGTTATTTTGTCATAACGTAGGCTTATTCCACAACACAAACTTTAATGTTTATCTCTACACTGGATTTGCACTGGACTGATTCTCCTGAAATGCACAAGTCACAGTGTTTCCTTGGTTACTTGCATCCATAACACAGCTATGTACATGCATAGTAATATTTAACTGAGCAAAAGCATAAAAACAAAACTATCAATAAACTCTATATTACAACTAATAATGATGAGTCAAAAGCCAGTGCTTTATTATTATCCTTTATTTATAACGCGCCAACATATTCTGCAGCGCAATACAGGGGTTAGGTACAAGTATAAACAATAACCCCACAATGAAAAATAATGGAAGACCCTGTTATTGAGCTTTCAATCTGATATACACTGTGCTTTCCCTAGAGCACCTCACAAGATTGAAACTCACAAACTTACATTCTAACAGGTGTGGGTGAGGTACAGGAGAGTGATAGATGCATAGTGAGTGAAGAAGCTAAAGGTGATAAAGTGACTTCTTATTGAATGTGTGCTGTCCTTTGAATTGCCTATTTTGTTTAACTTTTGGATTCTGCTTCTGATTTCTGAATATCTTTACTAATGGACTTTAAATATTGTATACTCTTTCTTGAAGTTTGTCTACTATCCTTAGAATTCTGTTCTTGACCACATTCCCCAGTATGGATCCAATTCCAAAGACTTATGTTGGTGTCCTACCTCTTTATTAAGCAATTTCCATCGACCTTTTCCTAATATTGTTATGACTTTATACTTTTTTGAAGCGCTTAGAACCCAAAATTATTTTCTCATTTGCCACCTTTTCCTTAACCAGTTCGGTGTAGACTTCGAATTATAGGTCTACCAAAGCAGAAGCTGGACTTTGTTTTTGTCTTTGCACTGACATCTTCAGGAGAGGCAACACAAGGCAACATGTAAGGACAACCATGACCAGGAAATTGTCCTCATTTCAAATTTTGTGGCCATATGCACAAAAAGAGTATTTGCAAAACTCATCTCTCTAAATAGAAAAAGGTCAAAGAACATGATGCTAGCTTATGCATATTGTGTGTGTGTTTGTTCTCATAGTTGCAAAACTGCCACCTGCTTAAAAATGATGGTGGACAACGCTCTAAGCTTTCTTTAATTTCTATCCTTACTCTGGTGCATCTACTAATCCTAGGAGAAGCCCACTAAGCAGTGCCCAGATAGATTTTATCATCTCCCTAGTTAAAACAGTGTTCCAGGATTCTGATCGAGGAAGCCCACCCATAATATGTTTAAGCTATGATCCATGGTATAATACAAAATGTGTGTAGGTTACTGGAATACATCTATCTATCTATCTATCTATCTAGTGTGTGTTTTTCCTGTTTTAGGTATGCCAGTGTACACACAAGTGTATTACTTTCTGGCTGTTCATATAAGAAAAAATATGATTAGTGCTTGACTCACCTCTCCTAAATATCACTTTGTATGTGTACGTTCTAATAAAATATGGTATATTATGCCCCACACATCAGAATGAGCAGGCCCATCACTACATGTTATATCCCTAACATCAACTCTTGTTGAGACTCCTGTAATTGTAATGATTGATATGAATAACCAAGAGACTTTCTTCTTCAAGATATTGTTTTTGGCACTCTGTCCACAACCACATTTTATTGGGAAAATATGTAAGATGAGCAAGATATATAATACATATATTGCATTGAGAATTTTGCAAATGTTCCACAAAGTGATAACATAAAATACTGTGCATAGTTAATTCTCATTTTCAGCTCACTTCTAAAAGTCCTCTGCCAGACCAAACAAGGTTTGTTAGGGTTTCTATCATTTGGAAGGATGCATTATAATATCTATGTAACTCTCCAAACAGATTTTTATTACTAAATTATAGCCAGACATTAATTCCAGCTTGTCATTTCTGGAGTAGTTAGGTTAATCTGGGTATTCAGAGTTTTTCAGTCTAAGCACAGAGATAGTATCAAGTAGAAGAGCAATATCTAGATTAGGGGTAGTCAATTTATTTTTGTAATCACCTAGGTCCAAAGGTGTTTATGAAAATGATGTTGAGGTCCACAATCCATATTTTTTTTCATGGATACAAATATTTTAATATAATGGTGTTCAGAAGGTCTGAAGAAGGAAGTTTACATATTGAGTGTGAATTAGGAAAGGCACAGCATGTGGGGGTTATTTAAGTATTTAGAAGCTTCATTTGAGAAAAAAAACATAAAGTTAATTATGCCTTGGGGGTCAGAAAAGAAGGGTCTTGAGTTGGAAGCAGGTTTGTCTATTGACTACCCCTGGTTAAGCCCAGCAGTTTCAGAGTGGGACTCCCCTGTAATCCATACCTAAGAATGCATCTCTAACACTTTTTCTAGCATAACTTTCAAACCTCTATCTGAGATATGCCCCAGGGCATTTATATATCCAGAACGCAAGGAGTAATGTTATTGAAAAAAGAGTAAGTATAATGTATCTTTGAGTGAGTGGTCATATTTGGAACCGATTTGTTTTTGATATTACTTTAGAAATGATTGACTATCTAAGTTTTAAACATATTCATTAAAGTGTGTTATGATTTCATTGAACATATTGCCAACATTACAGTTCTTAATAGTCAAGCAAAGACCATTTAAAAGTTAACTTCCTTGAGGGGACTTCATTTTTTATTTCTAAAGAAACATGGAAAACAAACTTATCTTTATGGAATTTCAATGAGGGTTTTTAAAAAGTTGTAAAGTGTGTTTCTTTTTTAAAACAATAGCAGCTGAAATGAGCAGTAACCGAATGTTGTTATACATCAGTTTCAATTAATAATAGGACATATAAAGATATGAAAGATGCATTTTGGACAGTTTTCAATCAAGGTTAAACATGTTTGCACTGATGCTTTTTCATGCAACAATAAAAACTACCGCAGAGTTTATAAAATATTATTTTAAATACATGATAAAAAAACTTTCAGTTCTATCTCTTGAAACTGTCACCTCTAATTGCATCAGTCAGGAGTATATTACTGTATTCTTATTCCCCACAATTCTGCACTCAGTATCAAAAGAGAAATATATTGCAGCCTTTTGCAGTTAGCCGTCAGGGAGAGGCATGACATTTTTGCTTCCTGTGGTGGCATTTTAGGGTTTATCGGCTAAGGCTGTCATATTACTGTTGGGAAAGATTCTCATATCCCATTAAGTCTATGTAATCCTTATATGGCACTGGACAATATCGTGAGCTACACCTTAATAACACTGTATCAGTGTTGTATATGTCCTGGAAATGCTATATCACATATACAGTCAGGTCCATAAATATTGGGACATCGACACAATTCTAAACTTTTTGGCTCTATACACCACCACAATGGATTTGAAATGAAACTAACAAGATGTGCTTTAATTGCAGACTTTCAGCTTTAATGTGAGGGTATTTACATCCAAATCAGGTGAACGGTGTAGGAATTACAACAGTTTGTATATGTGCCTCCCACTTTTTAAGGGACCAAAAGTAATGGGACAATTGGCTGCTCAGCTGTTCCATGGCCAGGTGTGTGTTATTCCCTCATTATCCCATTTACAAAGAGCAGATACAAGCTCCAGTGTTCATTTCAAGTGTGCTATTTGCATTTGTTGCTGTTAACTCTCAATATGAGATCCAAAGAGCTGTCACTATCAGTGAAGCAAGCCATTATTAGGCTGAAAAAACAAAACAAACCCATCAGATAGATAGCAAAAACATTAGGTGTGGCCAAATCAACTGTTTGGAACATACTTAAAAAGAAAGAACGCCCCGGTGAGCTCCGCAACACCAAAAGACCCGGAAGACCACGTAAAACAACTGTGGTGGATGACCGAAGAATTATTGCCCTGGTGAAGAAAACACCCTTCGCAACAGTTGGCCAGATCAAGAACACTCTCCAGGAGGTAGGTGTATGTGTGTCAAAGTCAACAATCAAGAGAAGACTTCACCAGAGTAAATACAGAGGGTTCACCACAAGATGTAAACCATTGGTGAGCCTCAAAAACAGGAAGGCCAGATTAGAGTTTTCCAAACAACACCTAAAAAAGCCTTCACATTTCTGGAACAACATCCTATGGACAGATGAGACTAAGATCAACTTGTACCAGAGTGATGGGAAGAGAAGAGTATGGAGACGGAAAGGAACTGCTCATGATCCAAAGCATACCACCTCATCAGTGAAGCATGGTGGTGGTAGTGTCATGGCGTGGGCATGTATGGCTGCCAATGGAACTGGTTCTCTTGTATTTATTGATGATGTGACTGCTGACAAAAGCAGCAGGATGAATTCTGAAGTGTTTCGGGCAATATTATCTGCTCATATTCAGCCAAATGCTTCAGAACTCATTGGACGGCGCTTCACAGTGCAGATGGACAAAAGCAACCAAAGAGTTTTTTAAGGGAAAGAAGTGGAATGTTATGCAATTGCCAAGTCAATCACCTGATCTGAATCCGATTGAGTATGCATTTCACTTGCTGAAGACAAAACAGAAGGGAAAATGCCCCAAGAACAAGCAGGGACTGAAGACAGTTGCAATAGAGGTCTGACAGAGCATCACCAGGGATGAAACCCAGCGTCTGGTGATGTCTATGCGTTCCAGACTTCAGGCTGTAATTGACTGCAAAGGATTTGCAACCAAGTATTAAAAAGTGAAAGTTTGTTTTATGACTGTTAATCTGTCCCATTACTTTTGGTCCCTTAAAAAGTGGGAGGCACATATACAAACTGTTGTAATTCCTACACCGTTCACCAGATTTGGATGTAAATACCCTCAAATTAAAGCTGAAAGTCTGCAGTTAAAGCACATCTTGTTAGTTTCATTTCAAATCCATTGTGGTGGTGTATATAGCCAAAAAGTTTAGAATTGTGTCGATGTCCCAATATTTATGGACCTGACTGTATTTTGGAATAGCTTCATTATAATCAGGCATAAATGGTCATTCCAATACATGAATAGTAGACAAGGGGCTAGTGTTAATATACAGTAGGTCAAAAGTAAATACACTACAGTAATCCTGCAACAGATAATCAAGCCATTTTAAACTTCCAAGGTCTGTAGGGCATTCTCATAGGCCCAACAGACTACAGACATAAATGTGCTAGAAGGACACATTTTTAACACCAAAATAGGTCACAGTTTTACAGTTCTCGAGAGAAACATTAACACAGCACCACATAACAACACATACAGGCAATGTTACGTGTCGTCACTGTCCTAACAGACTTAATGCATGCATGATAGGTGAATGATTTGACCTGTTTAATATGAGTACATAATCTTACCCATTAAATCTGTAAACTGACTTGTAAAATATTGTAGTTAAATGGAAAACAAAACTAGACAATATTTACTGCATTGTGTTTTCAACAGTGTAATTGATATTTTGTTTAATACATATGAACATGTGCAGAGATTGAGATAGCAGTTATGCTTGAAAAAAATTACTGTAATAAGTATCAAAAAAGGACCATGAATGTGAGGATCCTAAGCGACACTGGGGAGATTCCCTAAGCTATCACAGGTGTTGGGTAAGGATGTAAAGGGCTGATATGGCAGTTGTCCCCCATAGGAAATAGACATAGCAGCCTTTCCCAAAACACACTGCAGCCCATGTGATGAATAGTAAATTTCCTCCACTATGTTTATGGCTATTTCCCTTGTTATGAACAATATAAAATTGCAAAAGTGTCTGTTTATTACCCGAGTCATACCCACCTACCTTTCTAGGTCCAGGACTTACTTTCTGAATGCCTCTTAATAATTAGGATGTGCTGTTATATATTGAAATATAGCATTGCCATAAAAAAAACATAAAATCTAGTATCAAAGTACAAATGGTATAATTATGCACACAGCAATAATGGAAACATTCTTCAAATACTGCACCCTCACATATCCTATTCACAAATACTTTGGTTGGTTGGACAGATGTGGTCATACAACATGATATAATTTGCTTAGTACATGATTAACAATAAGATTGTATTTAAAGAATATAAATTCAATGTTACTTATGAAACTGTACAATTTTAGGGATTAACAGAGATGGTTTTCTCCATCCCTATTAGATGTGCAGGGGTGGGGGATCTACTTGGGACAGTATTTTTTATTATTTTCAGACTGAGAGGTAGATAAAGACTACTATCATTACAATTTCCTGAGCAGATTCTCACCCACACATTGGAAACCTGATATGGGATGAAATCTGCTGAAGTCTGAAACACTAAAGTATAAATGTAGGTTTTACAGGATACACTGAAATATATTCTTCAAAGACTGATCCTATAGCTAATGCTATTGTATAAGTACACCAGAGGTCCTTGGAATTTGTGCAAAAATACACTTTTGGATTGATGTTTAGCATATCCATAGTGATGGATAACTGGGTCCTACAACGGCTTCCAACAGCCCAGAATTTCAATATGTCACTGCTTATGCACAGGTGAATCATTGTGAGTGAATGAAACGGAGTAACTCATGTGTGCAAAAGCTGAGAGAACCTGAATACATAAGAATTGGATGAATATTAACCAAAATAGTGTGATTTTTTTTCAACAGATTTTTATGTTTTCAATATGATGTGTATAACAAAATAGTTTTATACAGAAACCCCCTCAAAATATTCAGCTATCTGTGAAGAAGTTCTGTACAATGACTCTGATGAATAATTAAATTACACAGTTAGGAGAAAACTTTAAAGTGTTGGCTGTTTTCTGGTGCATAGAAGAACCATATGATGCTAGCCTTGAAATAATCGAAAATCACCTAAGCTAGGAAAAAAATGGCGGCTGAAAAACGTAAAAAGTCTGAAACAGGATCAAAATGAGGCTCATCAATGCCAGGCACGCAGTATCTGGTGCCACAACATGCATCCAGGTATTGGATAATTCTACAGATGATTCAACTGAGAGACTTTTTATGGCTTGATGATGTTCAACCTGAGTCACTAGCTCTTCAAGGGACTGAGATACGCACTGTCCTACCCAATCTCTCATACCTGAAGTTAATCCTCTCCAGAAGTGAGTACAAGTATGTTCACTATTTTCTCTGTAGAGTTGATTTTTGGACATAGCCATTTGCATGTGAAGTGCAGTAGATCAAATATGCGTGATCTTGCTGGCTACTCCTCTCTGTTTCATGTGGAACCTTTGAGTGTATTTTCTGGCTAAAAGTCATGCATTTTCTGCCTTATAATAAGCTGTGAAATGATAGTATGCCCGTTACGCTATTCCAGCAACTGGATTTGTGGCCAGGCTTCAGGCTTCCCACCACAGGTTATCTTGTTCCTGTAGTCAAAAGTTATTTGGTTTGGTGTACTACTATCTTTTAAAGTAGCTTGCTTTGTGTCACCTGGGGCCTCATTTAACTCAGGGCCGCAAATTGTCAGCAAGTCTGGGATTCCCTTCGATCAGGCTACAGCCCCGCGTAGCGATACGTCTATGCTGGTATTCAATTGGCTGGTGCCCTAAGGACGTCCCCTTTCCGCCAATAGCAAACCATGCAATTGGCAGTAAGCACTTCCGTGCTTGAACAGGATAGTGGCCGCAAGGCCGTAACTCGTGTTTCAAGCCCGCAATCTTGGAGCACTGTAAATGCAAATATAAATTCATGACAGCACTGTAAATGATAGGGAACACAATGGGTGGACATAAGGATTAAAGGCACAACATTCCTGAACTGGCACATCGCCAGAATACAATACTGTATTCCACGTTATCCCAAGCCCTTAGAACTTTTGACTCAAACCTCCATTTTTTCAAAGTCCTCTGGGCTTGAATTACGAGTTACGGGCTTGGAGGTCATTCAAGCCCGTATGACTTTGAAATAAAATTGGGGTTGGATTCAAATGTCCTACGGGCTGTTGAAGCCAGTAGACCTTTTTTTTTTCCAAAGGTTTTTATTAGGTAACCAAATAAACCGGAGGATAACATAAAAGCCAAGTAGCAGTTTGACATTATTAACATACAGTCATACCCAATTAAGGGGAAAAAGAAAGAAGAAAAGGTTAACATTACACCATAAGAAGATACCATATAATAGTCGAAATCAAGTTAACCAAAAAGATCTATCCCCACTTGTGGGAAGGTCTAAGGGTAGCCAGGTTACCTAAGTTTTTCCAATTTTCTAAGGAAAAAGTTTACCTAAAATAAAACAGTTTGGTATGCTCGGTCTAGCAGAGCAAACATCCAGAGCCTAAGTAAGAAACCAACAGAAAAAAAAACAAAAAACTAACTATGTTGTATAGACACAATATAACTCTAATTGTGCTAAAACAGTATAATAAAAGAGAAAAATAAAAAGCATTGTTGACTACACATGAAATTAAAATTTGAAAACAAATGTTTGTCTCAAGGATATTGAAGTATAAGTCCTGTTGCTTACCAGCTCGGATCCACCACCCGTCACGCCTCCTCCAGTCCCCGGTCCGCAGCTCCAATGTAAGAATTAGCAAAATATAGCACAATGTTAATTAAGAAGACTTCCTGTTATAGGGAGCTATAGGGAGAATGAATCCGGGGATTCCATATCTGGAGAAAAATAGGCATACGGTCCTCCAGTAAATGGGTTAGCCTTTAATTTATAGCAATGTAGTTGATCTTATTGATGACTGATTGTAAAGTAAGAGTGGGAGATTTCCATTGCCTGGTTATATGACTCTTTGTTGCTAGCATTAAGTACTGAAGGAGTCTATTTTGATATTTTAATAGTGAGGGGACAGAGTGCTCTAGCAGGCCTATGTCCGCCTTAGCTGTAACAGGCGTGCCAAATATGGCTGAGGCTACGTGGAAAAACTTGGTCCAAAGAGACTGAACCAGGGGACATGACCACCAAGTGTGGAAAAAGGTCCCAGGAATCTGACAAGCTCTAAAGCAATTAGGATTAGGGGAGCATTTCCATCTAAATAGTTTGTCTGGGGTGATATATATCCTATGAAGAACCTTAATAGAGGTCTCCAGAATATTACTGCTCAACTATCCCCTGGTAAGGGTTCGACAAGAGTTCTTCCAAGTCCCCATATCCCACTTGCCATTTAAGTCTTCTTCCCATCTTTGCATATATTTTGGGAGGGGGGTGGCGGGAGGGGAGTTAAAAGTATCATATAGGATACCCACAATACCTTTTGTAAGTGGAGCAGACAGGCATAACCTAGTAAACCAATTTGAAGTCGGCTTACCTAGTGTATTTTCTAACGTGGAGAGAAAGTATTTAAATCTACAAAATGTATAATGTTCCTGAATGGGGATATTGAATTCATATTTTAGTTGAGTGTATGTTAAGGTAGTATTATCTCAATACCAGGGATTCACCGTCAGTAGATTATGGGATTTCCACCATAATAAAGAGGTTGCAGGGAGAGTATCCGGGAATCTGGGATTGGGTATTAAGGGAGTAGGAGTGGGGTACTTCGGATCAGCTGAAATTTGCGGACAGCCCATGACAACATTTTTAAGGAATGCTTTATATACAGTCTGTCCAATTTACCCAAGCATTTCAGTGGGTTTGGGATCAATGGAATATGGGGCCATCATAAAGTTCTCAATAAATATCCAAAGAGGTTGGTGAGTAGGGGAGTGCACAACTAGAATAAAGGACAATTGTGCCGCTTTAAAAAATAATTTCAAATTGGGGCAGGAGAGACCTCCTTTGGATTTATGGATGTGCATAGTTGATTTAGAGATACAATGTGATTTATTCTGCCATATAAATTTAAAGACTTGGCGTTGTAGTTTGACTAAATCCATGTAATTCAAGGAGATCGGTAGGGAGCAAAATAAATACATAAGGCGGGGAAGGAGGTTCATTTTAAATGAGTGGATACATCCTAACCATGAGATAGGGTGTTTGTTTTGTAGATGGCCGTATAGTTGTATTTGTGAAGATGTGCGGTGTTACGGGTGAGATTCACACCTAGATATTTAATATGGTTAGAGGGCCAGTAAAAATGTAAGTGCTGTTGCAAAAAGGTTAAGTCTGAGGGGGGTAAGGAAATATTTAGAGCTTCCGTTTTATCCACGTTTATGTGGAGCCCAGAGACTTTACTGAATGTTCCCAGTAGGTAAAAGAGGACAGGGACTGATTGCAGGGATCTGTCAATGTACAGAGGACATCATCTGCGAATAAGGCATACTTAAAGTTATGGTGGCCTATATTTATGCCTTTAATGTCTACGTTTGATCTAATAGCCTGAGCTAAGGGTTCAACGGCTAGAGCAGAGTAAAGGGGATAGACGGCAGCCTTGTCTGGTCCCCCTCTGAATAGTAAATAAAGCCCTTGCTTCGCCAGGGAGTTTTAGGACCGCTTGAGGGGATTTATAATAGCTATTATTAAATGTTCATAAAACATCCTGTAAGGCCGAATTTCGACAATACTGCTCTTAAGTAGGGCCATTCTAGAGAGTCGAAGGCCTTCTCCATATGCAGGGCTAGAAGGCATAAGGTGGTACAGTGTTTACCCGCCCAGTGCATGGTATCCAGAATACGTCTAATATTATCCCCCGCTTGCCTAAAGGAGATGAAACCCACTTGATCCATATGAATTAGTGAGGGCAGAAATTTTGAAATTCTATCGGCCATCAATTTAGCAAGTAATTTGACATCCCCATTTAGTAGCAATGTAGGCCTGTCATTTTGCTTGGTTCAATTCAGGTGGAATGTTGTGACTGTCTAATATCGCATTAAATAAGGTCACCAAGTGGGGAGCAAAAATTTAAGCGAATTTTTTGTAGTACAAGTTAGAAAATCCGTCCAGATCTGGGGCTTTACCTAGTTTCAGTTTTTTAATTGTCTCCAAAACTTCCTCAACCATAATTAAAGAGTTCAGACCCTCTCTCTCTTGAGCCGATATATGTGAAGATCGTAGGACTCAAGAAAGGTGGAGATTTGATTAGTATGTTGCTTCTGCGTGGATGAATAGAGCTTTTGAAAAAAGGTAGTAAAGGTTTCTTTAATCTCATTTGGGCTATAAGTGATGTTCCCAGAGGGGCTTTTGATCTTGAAAATTTTGGAGTGGGCTAGCTTCCCTTTTAATTTTCTAGCAAGTAGAGAATCCGGTTTGTTAGCTTTTGTGTAAAATGTATGGCCCGTCCATCTCAATGCTTTTTCAGTTTGCGCTGAAAGTATTAAATCCAATTCTGCTCGTAATAGGTCTATTTGTTTACGGCGTTGGATTGAGGGATTGGTCTGGTTAGATTTTTCTAAAGCTAAAAGTGATGCTCTTCCCTTTTTCTTTGTTGTCTCTTTTGTGCAGCAGATAGTTTAATGTAAGAGCCCCTAATAACGGCTTTATGTGCTTCCCAAATCCACCCTATATCCGCGCCTGGGGTCAGGTTATTTAAGAAGTATTGGCTGAGGTCCGAGGCTACCTGGTCCTGAAAGGTTTGATTGGAGAGGAGCATATCATTAAGCTTCCATACATATGGAGGTTTGTATACAGTGCCAAAATCAAGGGACATGTGGACCACAGAGTGGTCGGACCAGGGATAGGGGCGTATTTCGGAGGCAACTAAGCCATCCGACAAAGATGAATACATTGGCAATGTATCTATTCTGGAGTATGAGCCATGCACTGGGGAGTAAAACGTGTACTCCCTTTCTCCCTGATGTTTCAGTCTCCAAGTATCCAGAAGATGAAGCTCCTCGGGCAGTCTCTGGATGTGCTTAAGATTTTTGGAGAATTTAACTCCCTGGGACTTAGAGGACCTATCCATTACTGAGGGTCGAAGTGATTTATATGAGATAAACGCTTTACGCCTTTTAAATGGGGAATTAAACCCTTTAACATTGTGAGTGAGAAAGGTGAAAGAAGTGTCAGTCATTGTACCTGTGGGAGGAATGAATGCTCAGGAAGATGTTGAGACCGCCGCTAAGCTCATGGTGGCTGAGGACCAGAGGCGGAGGAGCGAAGGACCGGAGCCAGACAACCCAGGATGCAGGGGAGAATAGATACAAAAAGAACAGTTTAAAACATTGAGAAAATATCCAAAAAAGCAACAACCAATATAAAACAATATAAAAAACAACAGTATAGTGGAGGTAAATCCTCACTAAATAACTTAAGGCACACAAAGTGCCGAGGGCAAGGGGGGTGTCATGAATTAGCCAGTGGCCATATTGGATTTGGCGTGAACTGTGCCGGTGGCCATTTTGTGACTGGCACAGCCATCCTGTGACTGGTAACAGTGGTCACAATGGGAGCCATATTGGGTCTGGCAGCCGAGGCCACACCCAGTGGCCATATTGTGTTTGGACAAAGTTCATGGCTCAGACGGCAGCCATATTGGGACTGGCAGTATTAGTCACACCCAGGGGCCATCTTATCATGAGCTGTTATCTTCCACATGCTGTGGAAGAAAAGGTTTGGGGCCCACTTGTTATTGTTGTATTATGTTATGTGATTTAGGGGATGAAAACTGTTGGTAGGCCATGAAAGAGAGGTGTCACCTGGCATAACCATTAATAAAGTATAGTTACGCATAAAGCGGTTCCATGTTAGGTGAGCCTTTACGCATTGCCTCAACCAGGGGTTCACGGGGTGTTACATGTTCTATAGTATTATATTGTATTGAATTGTAGAGTGGCATGGCTGGTGAGTGATGGGAACATATATGAAAATGAGTAAGGAATGTTTCTTAAGCTAAATACCATCCCCCATGTGTGAGCAATAATCCAGGAGCTTGCCCATATGGTCCTGAAGGTAAACACTTGAAATGATAGTAGTCAGGAACAATCGGGTCCCTTACAGACACTGAGGCACCATAACCCCAGGGGGTCTACAGGGATTCCCACTCAGAGAATCAGGGCAAAGTCCAGAGGGCAGGGAGATGTCTCTCTCTTGGGAGCTAGAGCCAAATGAATTAGTTAGCCCCACCTAAGGGTAGCCACTCCCCCTATCCTTGAGTGCTGTGTTTAAATATGTTGTTCCAAAATAAAACGTTGTTCATAATTTTCATAATGACGTGGCGTGTCGATGTATTATTTACCCGGAGACATATGCTTGCAGTAAGATTCGTCAGACTTACTGTCAATATTGCTCAGTCTAACCCAAGGCTGAGACATGATGTTCCCATAATCAAAGCTACCTAGATCCAGAGTCACCCAAATCCGATCAACAGACCCCAGCCAGAGAGTGGGTCGTGATAGGGGCGATCTCCCCAACCTTGGAATCCCTACTAGTGAGGTGGGGCAAAGTATAGGTCCAAGCGTGTATTAACGTTAAATTAATGGACCTGAAGGGGCCCGGCCAGTAGGAGGGTTTTTGAGTCTAAGAATGAATTTAAATTGAGGGGCCTGAGGGACCCCAGTTTAGGCCAGCCCAATGCCAGGGGAGGGGGAGGTTAGGGGTGAGTGGAGACTCGGACTAGGACTTGGTGTGGGTAAGAGAACCATGTAATCTAAAGTTCCAAAGTTGCCTTGGAAAGTATGTAGGAGTTCAGCATATCCTACTGGGAAGTGCAAGCCTAGAGTATTGACTCCGGATTGCAGCATTTTTGCAGGTTCCACCGAGCTGGGGTCCAGAGGGTTTGGGGGTTCCGACAGTCCAGGATCTGGGGCTAGATTGAGATGAGCCGGGAAAGCCATACATTCTTCCAGTGAGAAAGCTGTATAAGCGGATGAGCCCACTTGAAAGGAGAGGCTGAATGGGAAGCCCCATCTATATTTAATTTTGTTGTGAATGAGGATTGCAATTGCGTCCTTTGGTTGATCAGAGTTCGGTGGACCTCCCAAGGCTCTATGAGCTCTCTCGATTTCCCAAGCTGACTCTGGGAGCGTCGGTACGATGGACTGAATAGTTGTTTGCAGGTACGGCAGAAGTTTTGTTACTGCTTTAGGAATGCCGTGGAAGCAAACATTGAATAGTCTCGAGCGGTTCTCCAGATCTTCTAGCTTGGCTTTTAAGGGTGGAAATTTGCAGTGAGTGTTGGTCAATCACCTGCCTATCAGAAGATTGTGACTCAATGATTTGATCTGTTAGGTTTTCCACCGGGTTGGTGCGTTGACCCAAGTCTTGGATTTCCTGCTTGATTTCCCTGACCACTGTGGATAGGCGAGCTTGTAATAGAGCATCTATTTTTGCCACTGTCGCATCTGTCAAGTCCACATGTGGAGGGCAATCCGGGGTATCCTCGATGTCCGAGCTGTCTAAAGAAGTGGGATCTGGCTGCGGAGATAGACCTGGTGGAGGGGCTTGTGTTGGAAAGTGATCCTTAAATCCTCTAGATTGCTGGGTTTTCTTGCTAGATTTCCCCATGATGGATAGGAAGATAGTGTTTTTAGCGGGTGAAGCTGAGGCACGAAAATGTGAGAGGACACTGTCTAGGCTGACAATCGGGAGGCACAGGGATAGGCTTTCTTTCTGTTAACAAGTAGGGATTATATCCGCTTAGCCCCTGTCTCAGTCATAACACACCAGTAGGCCGGGTGCCCTCAGGTATAGATACAAATTTTTCATCGTTAGATAAGGATCATGTCCAATAGGGTCTCCATTCTGGTCATATCAAGTCATTGGGCCCGGGGCCTTCAGGTACACTTACAGTGCTATTCAGGCATTATGATAGGAAGACTTGGCTGATGAAAAAGCGTGGGGAGAAAAAAGTCTTGTCCCATGAGATAGCTGAGAGGAGCAGGTAATGATTAGAGGTGCAGGGAGTGGTTAACTGGAAGGCCTTATAGCTCTCAGTCAATGTTGTACAGAGCTGTAAATACTTTGTAGGCCCACCAGATGGCAGTGTGGTGTAGTTTTATTGTTGCTGGTCTGAATTTGCAGGCCTGAAATTTGCCCACTAGATGGAGCTGTGCAGACAAATTAAGTGAGCTATTTCTATCAAGTTGTTATGTTCAGATCTTTGTCCAAAACATGTTGGGCGTGCCACCCTAGGTTGTGCCGTCCACCCCAGAGCAAGTGTTCCAACCCTTGGAGTAATTCCCAGCCACTATGTTTGATAAAAGACAGTTCTGGCAAGAATGTACTGTAGAGATAACAAATCACAATGGATTTTCTTTTGGCTTTATAGTCCTGGAATACTGTAAATCACCGGATACAATAGATTAGGGCTTTCCTTTAACCCCTGGGGGGCTGGCTTGTTGTTTAACAGCCCTCTGTACACTGCTTCTAGGCCTTTAACACTGTGCAGGCACTGGGGTTATAAGTGTTAGGTACTCCTTCGTGGTTCATCACTTAGCTCTTAGCATCCCCAGATTAGAGGGTATCTGTGCAAGCATGTTAGCTTTTGTTTCTTGCCTTTGTCAATATGAGTGTGGGCAGACTTTGACTCCAAGCCTTTTAGGCTTCACTCTAGAATTGGAGGTGTGGGAGGTGTATGGGGCCCCTGGATTGGAAGGTCTGATCAGAGGGTGATAATCTGGGACCTTATAAAGCAGAAATAGTCTGCATTCATTTTTCACAGTCTCCCACATAAAAGGACATAGGTTATATCCGTATTATTATATGAGATATGAGCTGCTGGGTCTTTTTTTGATTTACATAATTCACAATTATACAGTTTATTGTGAGTACAATCCAGATTTTATTCTATATCTACAAATCGTTACACAGAAAAGATCTCCAATAGTGTAAGTCATCTAGATTAGAACTGTATAGGTTTGTTACAGACAAGCAATTTTGGTGTTTACCAACCTTAAGTATGGATGGTGTTTATCAGAGTCTCCTTTGTTCTGGTTCAGCAGCAAATCTCAGAAGAAAAAGTTTCCAAACTTGATTTTTAAAGCCAGCTGGGTCCTCCTGTGTGCAATCCTGGCTATATATGTTGATTTGGTGATAGATAAGTCACTTTATATGTGATTTTATATGGTTTGTCAGCAGAGCTCATATATCCCACATCCTCTCTCCTTGAGTGTTAGCTCCTCCCTGAAGCCAGTAGAACTTTAAGACAAAAATTGAACATGAAATCAAATATTTATTTTATAGCGATTTAAGAGAGTTGGAATGTTGTGCTATAAATTCTAAGACCTAAAATCACTTTCACTTCTAACAGGAGTTCAGGATGTTTTTGTTTGCTTAATTAGTGCTACATTTTGTAAGTAAGACTGTTGCGGGACCTCTTTGGCGTTTAGCCATTTGGCGGAGGGTGAATCGAAGCAATTGAATAGCGCATAGTTTTCATGGCTGCAACTCTTGCAGGCGCGAAAGATCAAAGGCTTTGACGGAAGTAAGCTGTGATTGAGCAAATCGCAAAGGATCGCAGCTCGAGTCTCGGAACCCGATCGGAGGCCACAGACTTAAGCCAATTGAAAAGATAAGTAGTTTGAGGCCTCCCCTTGCGGCCCTGCAGTTAAAAAACATAGCAATTGTATGAGGTCCCTGGTTTGCCAGCAACTGATTAAAACTAGTTTCTTGTTGCGCTGCTGTAGCTTGCAATAAGTCATTTACTACCTCCTTCATTTTCTCTGGTGTAAGGTCTTTAAATCCAAGACCTGGTACCCGACTCCTGACACCAGTGGTGGTAGTGTGGCCCTTTAGGTGCCATTTCTTAAGTGGTATATATACAGAAACAACTGAGATTCCAATTATATGTTTAATAAAAACATTCCATAAACATAAAGTAAATGGCTTAAATTCAGTAAAACAAAATAAACATATATGTAAACTTGCTGACTAGCCGTGCAGTCACTTCTTGGCTCTCTGGTAAAATAAACCATTTCTCTCTACACAGTCCTTTCAAAAAAAATAGGTGGTTTGCTTCTATTTCTCTATTGATCATTGAATAAAGGATTAATGTCGTGAATTAATATATGGGCCATAACTCCTAAAGAACTTCTCCCCAAGGCCTTCAATATCTACATTAGCCTCAAACCAAGACAGTAAAAAGATTTTTAGGTCAGGCAAATCTGTCTGTGTTTCTGGTTGTGCCTATCCATATGGTTTTCATGACAAAGATACTGGAGTGGGTTGCCAGTTCCTTCTCCAGTGGACCAAGATTTGCCTGGTCTCTCTGCTATGACATGCCCATCTTGGGTGATCCTACATAGTATAGCTCACAGTTTCATTGACGTACACAAGCCCTTCACCATGACAAGGTAACGATCCAGAAGGGGATATATTGTATAGAATAGATCTAATAATATCTACTAGTGCATAGTTTTTGAAGAATATTGGGAGGTATGTTTCCTGTTTATAGCTGTATTTAATTGAAATGGTTACAGGCACATTCACATTATAATTGTAGTCAAATTACGTTTGTTTAATTTTCTTTGTTTATGTTGTATTTCTGTTCTTTGCTTAAAAATGCAGACACATTTTAAATATATTTTTTAAGTAAGCAATAGTTCTACAATAGTCATATAATGATTCCAACTGATGAAGCCCCATAAAGAACTGGCATCCCACTACAGTATTTTTCCCCAAGATAATCTTATGCCGTGCTGCAGTCCATAGGGTCAAGGAGTCACACAACAAAATAAGTGCTGACAAGCACAGCCCTCACCTTTTTGGTTACAAATATGTATATGTCATCAGAAATCTTAGACAGTTGTACTCAAACGATTGCATACCCTGGCAGAAATTGTGAAATGTTGTAATTTATTTTGAAAATATGACTGATCATGCAAAAACAATGTATTTTCTTGAAGGATAGTGATATGAAGCCCTTTATTATCACATAGTTGTTTGGCTCCTTTTTAAATCATAATGATAATAGAAATCACCCAAATGGCCCTGATCAAAAGTTTACATACCTTTGTATGTTTGGCCTTGTTACACCTGTGGCTTTTTAAATTGCAATTAGTGTCTGTGTATAAATAGTCTATTAGTTTGTTAGCTCTCACATCACACAGGGTCATTTTTTTTTTCTTTGTTGCCCTGTTTTGTTTTATGATTGTGCCATTCTTTTATAACCGACAGTTGAATATGAATCCCACAAGAAATAAAATAAATGTTTTCTTTAAAAATGGTACATACATTACTAATTTGCAAAGGGTAGGCAAACTTTTGAGCACAACTGTGTATATATATTTATCATTTCAGAACTTTTTCCACCTTTAATGTGACCTATAAACTGTACAACTCAATTGAAAAACAAACTGAAATCTTTTAGGTGGAGGGAAGAAAAATAATGTGGTTGCATAAGTCTGCACACCCTCTTATTATAACTGGGGATGTAGCTGTGTTCAGAATTAAGCAATCACATTCCAAATTGTGTTAAATAGGAGTCAGCATACACCTGCCATCATTTAAAGTGCCTCTGATTAACCCCAAATAAAGTTCAGCTGCTCTAGTTGATCTTTCCTGAAATGTTCTTAGTCGCATCCCACAGCAAAAGCCATGGTCCACAGAGAGCGTCCAAAGCATCAGAGGGATCTCATTGTTAAAAGGTATCAGTCAGCGAAGGGTACAAAAGAATTTCCAAGGCATTAGATATACCATGGAACACAGTGAAGACAGTCATCATCATCAAGTGGAGAAAATATGGCACAACAGTGACATTACCAAGAACTGGAGCTGCCTCCAAAATTGATGAAAAGACGAGAAGAAAACTGGTCTGGGAGGCTACCAAGAGGCCTACAGCAACATTAAAGGAGCTGCAGGAATATCTGGCAAGTACTGGCTGTGTGGTACATGTGACAACAATCTCTCGTATTCTTCATATGACTGGGCTATGGGGTAGAGTGGCAAGACGAAAGCCTTTTCTTACGAAGAAAAACATCCAAGCCAGGCTACATTTTGCAAAAACACATCTGAAGTCACCCAAAAGCATGTGTGAAAAGGTGTTATGGTCTGATGAAACCAAGGTTGAACTTTTTGGCCATAATTCCAAAAGATATGTTTGCCGCAAAAACAACACTGCACATCACCAAAAGAACACCATACCCACAGTGAAGCATGGTGGTGGCAGCATCATGCTTTGGGGTTGTTTTTCTTCAGCTGGAACTGGGGCCTTAGTTAAGATAGAGGGAATTATAAACAGTTCCAAATACCAGTCAATATTGGCACAAAACCTTCAGGCTTCTGCTAGAAAGCTGAACATGAAGAGGAACTTCATCTTTCAGCATGACAACGAACCAAAGCATACATCAAAATCACAAAGGAATGGCTTCACCAGAAGAAGATTAAAGTTTTGGAATGGCCCAGCCAGAGCCCAGACTTTAATCCAATTGAAAATCTGAGGGGTGATCTGAAGAGGGCTGTGCACCGGAGAAGCCCTTGCAATCTGACAGATTTGGAGTGTTTTTGCAGAAGAGTGGGCAAATCTTGCCAAGTCAAAATGTTCCATGCTGATAGACTCATACCTAAAAAGACTGAGTGCTGTAATAAAATCAAAAGGTGCTTCATCAAAGTATTAGTTTAAGGGTGTGCATACTTATGCAACCATATTATTTTATTTTTATATTTTGTCTTCCCTCTACCTAAAAGATTTCAGTTTGTTTATCAATTGAGTTGTACAGTTTATAGGTCACATTAAAGGTGGAAAAAGTTCTGAAATGATTTATCTTTGTCTCATTTTTTTACAGCACAGAAACCTGACATTTTAACAGGGATGTGTAGACTTTTTATATCCACTATATATATATATATATATATATATATATATATATATATATATATATATACATATATTTATCACATATATAGTTGTGAGCGTACGAGTTGTTGCTAACGCTTGAGCCGCGGCCCTCGCATAGTATAGCGAGGGCCGCGGGCAAGGGCCTCAGTTGCTGGCATGGAGCGCCGAAACAAACTTTACCTCGCAACGCAAAAAACATACAAGACACGTTACCACACATTGCGACCTCGCAAAAAACGTCCGCAACCCGCGGACATGACAAAATTAATAACACAATAAATACACATAGCACATACATAAAAAGCTTACCTACAGCAAGAGGGAGCATCCAGGACCTCAAAAAATGAAGTTACACCTTAATTTAACTCAAAATAAAAGAGTTTAGACACTAAAAAATTCTCTAAGCGAGAGAAAAAATGGCAGCCGAACAAAACGAAAACGAGGCTACAGCCCTCTAAACACGCAAAACACCACCAGAAACACGCAAAACACCACAAAACAGCTACGGATATTCCTCTACAGACGCATACCACACATTAGCCGCCATTTTAGAACAATAACTTATACAATGCGGTAGTACACAGCTACTCTAACAGCTTCCTCTCGCGCATACACTCCACACAATACTCAACTGGATTACTGGACATTCACGGCTACCTCACTCTTCATATATATATATATATATATATATATATATATATATATATATATATATATATATATATATATATATATATATATATATATATACATATATTTTTTTTCATTTGTCCTTTTTATATATAATACAATAATAGTAATAACAGTACACTTGGCCAAGTGTTGGTATTTAGTGATACATGTAGTATCATGGTGTGACTGCATGACCCCTTTGTCTGGGGGTCTGTGATTACACAGAGATTACACAGGGTCGTGCTGATATCTTAATACCCCCATTGATGTGCAGTGGCCTGAATGAACATGTCAGTGGTGAATAGAAACAAATGGTGCTAGTGCTGTGAGGGCTGTGCACTCAGTGCCTGTAGTCTGTGTGCTTCCCTCTGAACTATGGAGGAGGTGTGGTGTTGGCACCCTCTGCACGGGGGAAGTGGCAGAGCACAGGAAAACTACACACAGCAGGATTAAAAATAAAACCACGGAGGAACTGGGAGGAGGAGTTGGCAGAAGGATTGAGCGGGAGGGGAAGAGGCCATGATCCGGATAATGATCTCATGGCCCGGCTCCTGCGAGTGACGGCGAGGCTGCAGCACTGACAAGGGGTGAGTGAAGGGTGGCACTGCCCAGCAGCACCCAGTGCCCCTCACCCTGCAGCTCTGGTAAGGGCATGGCTTACATCACCTCTTGCTATGTGCCACTGCTGGCTTTTCAGTGCACATTGCAGTAGATAAACCTGATTTACAAGCCTTAAATGTCAGGGGCGCTGCAGTGCATTGCTTTCAACTTGGATCCTGGTGGTTGTGCATGTATGTGATTTAGGGAGGGGGTCTGCATGCTGGGCACTCAGTACCTTGCTTTGAACTTGTGCTATTTGCATTTATTAAATATATGCTATACTATCAATATCATAGAAAGGGGGAGGGTCAGACTAGATAGTGTGGCTGATCAGCACTCAGGAGGGTGAAGCTCTAAAGCCATATGAAGCTCAGCTACGCATTTCCTTCTGTTCTTGCTGGCAATGAAGTTTTTAGGGAGGAGATAACGAAGTTGGCAGCTTGTTTCTGCTCATTATTCTAATTTTATCTATCAGACTGGAACCAGGGGACCTGTTATCATAGCTATTACTAGTCACCAACATATTTCCAAGTGGATATCTGGCAAGTGACATTTTAAAGCAAAATATAGATAATATAGACAGTATGTATGCAGTATATATGAATGGGGTATGCCTACATATATAAGCAGTTGATTTTTTTTATGTGATTCTTGGTTAAAATGACACTGCATGAAATTTGTATATTCCTGTTTTTAATATGGATGTGGTTCTGTTATCATAAATATCAGGTGAGCATCTTTGCTTCTACACCTGTGAATCTGCACATTTACATAGGCTATATATACCTATCCTTCATGTATTTTTCTTATGCATGTGGAATTGTAGTATATTACATATACATGTTGTTTTATACAATGTGCTTTTTATTTCCCATTTGAAAATACACTAGAGGATGAAATGAGATTTACCAGGCTCCCTGTGATTCATTTTTGTAAAGTCATCCTATAGCTGTTTTACTTTATCATGCATTTTTGGCAGAAACTAGAGTGGATATGGGTTAATAAAACTGATTTCAATCAGAATTTGAACCAGTTTTTCATCAAAAGTGCATTACTAGTTTTTTTTATGTTTCAAGGGAATCTGGCACATCAAAATGACTTTACTGTATTTGAAATCAAAGGGATGATATGGAACAGAAGCCTTGGTTTCCTCAGTCTAAGCTAAAACAATATAAAAATCTCTATTTTGACTTGGTAATTTTAAAGCTTGGATCAGTTTATATATATATATATATATATATATATATATATATATATAATCTCACATACACACACAGTATAATCCCAGTTATCCGGCACCCAACTAACCTGGACTCTCAAGCAACCGGCACCGACATCAATTCCCCATTTAAAAAAAAACTCCTGCTAAACCGGCATAACCGGCACTATTCGTAGGTTCGAGACTGCAAAAAAAAAATACTTTTTTCTATTTGTTTTTTTCTGGGCCTAAATGGCCCAGTTTAGGTGCTTATGCCATTTTAAAGGCTTTTTGGGGACTCTCGATTAACCGGCAACTACACTTATCCGGCAATAGAGCGTCCCTGTGGGTGCCGGACAACAGGGAGTTTACTGTATATGTATATATGAGTGAGGTAGCCGTGAATGTCCAGTAATCCAGATGAATAATCAGAGTATAGGGATACCTTTTTTATTGGAGAAACATATTCATAGGTTTCATGACAAGCTTTCGAGAGTGTGCCTCTCTTTGTCGAGTCAGTCAATACTGATTATAAATTCACAAATACAGCAAAAAATCCCAGGATTAACAAATAATGTTCTGATCAGCCAGCCGTGCAAGTGTGTGAGGATGCAGACCAGAGTAAGTAAATTGGGGTTGTAAACTATTTACGACCCCAATTTACTTACTCTGCTGATCAGAACATTATTTGTTAATCCTGGAATTTTTGCTGTATTTGTGAATCTATAATCAGTATTGCCTCTGACTTGACAAAGAGAGGAACGCTCTCGAAAGCTCGTCATGAAACCTATGAATATGTTTGTCCAATAAAAAAAGGTATCACTATATACTGCAATACTCTCATTATTCATCTATATATATATATATATATATATATATTTCATGTTTGGCAAAACTTAACTCTGCTACCTATGGGAAATCATTTCAAAATCCTATCATGCCAGCTTTGAAGTAAGGATGTCTCTCAAATTATTTAATGTATTTAGCCAGGTTTTGACAGATTTATCTGAAACTTAGGTGCCAGCTAGGTCATTTAGGTGCCAGTCAATCATTTTTGCAACCTAGGCTGTGGATTATATATACAAATGTATTCATAATAGATAAAAAAGTTAGGAGACAGGAGTAAGATTTTAGGGGCCATGCCTCTCTGTCTCCCAAGATTTGACAAACCCTGTATTCACATATACTTTTAGATCACACTGTTGTTAAGAGATTTACCCCAAAACCTCTACAGAAGTCTGTGGAAATCTTTTGAGTAAAACTGTAGGCCTCATATAGAAGTTGTATTTTGAAAAAAGGTATTCAACCTCAGTCAGGAACCATTATAATACAATAGTGCTTTAACTGTGTAATTAGTACACCGTTAGCATGTATTGCTGTATTATAAGGCGTATGCTGCACTAGTGTAGACTTTATTAATACGTAAAATGTCATTCATCAGGAGTATTGTGTATTTTTTTAAATTGGATCATATTTTTGGTGTGTAGTTTGGTCACTTCAACTGAAATTTTGCTTTGAGTATTCTCTGTAAGATGTACTATTGTAAAATATCCGTGCTCATAAACAAAGACAGAGTAATAAACCCTGTGCCTGTATGAAATATGTTCTGGATATTTAGTTCTGTCATGGACAGTGTCAGATTCTGTATCCCCAGCAGATTCTGTGCACAGCTTGTGAAAGGGCATTTAGCTTAAAATCCGCCCCTCTCTGCCCAGCCCCTCTCCACTTCATTTAAGGTGGATTACTAAAGAAAACACATGTGATTCAGTAAAGACAATCAAACTACATGCTGTATTTTCACAAAATGACAGAATTTGATATTTTTTTTACAATAAAATCGTGAAAAAGCAAAATATTTTATTAGTGAAAGAGAATAAAAGGTAATGATTAAAAGAACAAATAAGGTTAAGAGTGGAGTATACTTCCCCTATAGCTTTTTACCATCAATACTTTAAAGTGACTGCAAAATCACTCTGAAATAAAGTAGTTATTATTATTATTATTTATATCGCGCCAACATATTCCGTAGTTCTGTACTTAAAGTTGAAGTTGGAAAATGTAGGGGTAATGTGAGTATGTACTACTTTACAGAAAGACAAGTAGATAACTGGAACATTCTTCCAGTGGGAGTGGTAGGGTCAAACACAGTTAAGGAATGTAAACATGCTTGTGATAGTAAAATGTGTAGCCAGTTTTTAATGCTCTTTAAGAAGAAATAAAGTGTTCCTTTAAGTCAGGGAAGTACGAGACATGTTACGACCAATTACAACCTCGCAAAAAATTGGCCGCAACCCGCGGACATGAAAAAATTAAAAACACAATAAATACACACAACACATACATAAAAAGATTATCTACAGCAAGAGGGAGCATCCAGGATCTCAAAAAATGAAGTTACACCTCAATTTAACTCAAAATAAGTGTTTAGACACTAAAAAATTATCTTAAGTGAGCGATAAAATGGCTGCCGAACAAAACGAAAACGAAGCTACAGGACTCTAAACACGCAAAACACAAAACAGCTATGGATATTGCGCCACAGACGCATACCACACATTCGCCGCCATTTTAGAACCATAACTTATACAATGCGGAAGTACACAGCTACGCTAACGGTTTGGTCTCGCGCACGCACACTATTACACTACACACATTCATCACGCTTACACAGCAGCTCCACACCACTAATGCTGCAGCAACATCAAAACAGATTGCCAGCTCTTCAACACAATGCTTTCTGCATATATTACTTCAAAATAGGTAAAGTATATTAGTTTATTAATGTATTATTTTTTTGATTATTAGACACCAAACAGCATTAGCTACCTTACAATTTCATTGCCGTCATTTTTTGACGGGCAATACTCTAGTAATAATATAATTTACTGCTGGCTCCTAAGTTTTTAATTATTATACATATGTGTTTTATAAATTATCCATAATCTGGCTCCTAAAAAAATCTTGTCTCAATCATGTTTGTGCGAGAGGGAGTGGGTCTTGCATACTGACTGTTGGCGTACCTTAAGGCTCAGTCCAAGGCCCTCTCCTCTTCTCCATCTATACATTCTCCATTGGTACCCTTATGAAATCTTTTAGAGTTCAGTATCATCTCTATACAGATGACACTCAAATCTACCTCTCAGCACCAGATCTATCACCCTCTCTTCTAGAAGGAGTTTCCAACTGCCTCTCAAGCCTCTTTATTTTAATCATCTTCCTGAGGTAGTAGGAGAATTTGAATTCACAGAAAGCTTACATCTGTACAATGGTAATGTGGCAGCTAAATATGCCTGCTATTTAAATAGGTCTAATGAAAGCTTAATTTACAAGCACTCATCCTCCTAAGAATCTAGCAGACTGAATCCACTCAGAAGAGTAAATGGACATTTGTAATAAAGAATAGTTGCATATGAGAGTTAAATATCATATAGAAAATAATTATTACAGCAGTCATTTAAAATATATGTAAAAGCTAACAAATGTCTAGGTTTTGTTTTCCAATGTATGAAGCTTGAGGAGACATGAAACCATTAGAGCAGGGGTTAACAAATGTATTTGAAACTTAGGATCCAGTCAGGTTAACTAGGAGCCAGACAAACATTATCTAGGATCCTGGTTATGGATAATATATATACACTAGCGACTTGCCCGTCAAAAATGACGACTTCAACGCTAATCCCGTTTCTCGCAATGAGCGCTTTTGGTGCTCCTTGCAAGCCTCTCCCCCTGTGTACTTTATATGCCTATGTAGTTTAGGGGCATACTGCCTTGGGTTAAGTGTTACTGCCTTGGGTTAAGTGTTACTGGCTTGAGTTGTTACTGGTTTGCGTTAAGTCTTAGTGCTTTGGGCTTGTATTTACGTCCTTCGGCCTAGTTTTCGTTGTGTTTAAATTTTTTCAGCAACCATTTTGTTTCTCGCTTCAGTGATTTTTCAATTGTGAAAAATGCAAAATATGCCTCAAATTAACTTGCAACCTCACTCACAGGCTCCCTGGCTCTCCCCCTGTGCTGTGTGTAAGTGAATTTGAGGCATATTAGTGTGTTTTTGCATGTTTTTCCAGTTTGGTGGTTCGGCCGTTAAAGTCGTATTTTTGCGAGCCCCGCAGTCCATCTGCGTGCTTCGGGTCCTAAGTCATATGGCCCATAATTTTGGCTAAGTCCTGCGTGTCTCGGGATTAGCGCCAACTAAGTCCTGCGTGTCCACCGCTGCAATGATCGCCTTCGGCACTCATTGCAGCCTAAGTCCGCGTGCCTCAACTGCTCGCCTTGCTTCACCTTTGCAGCCTGTCCTGCGGCGTGCCTCAACGGCTTGCCTCGCTTTGCGAGGCTCACAGTTGCGGCCCTATGGGCCGCAATTGGACAACAACTCGCAGTACAACAACTATATTAGTGATATATGTACAGTAACTAAATAGTTAGGAGCCAGCAGTAACATTTTAGGATCACACCGCTGATGCAATACATAATAATGGAAGCTTTTACTTTTGTACTGTTTTGTCATTGACACATTAGAGTGTTGAACCTATAATCTTGGGGGACATATTGGTTTTTCTAGCCAATCAGATTACAAATTCTGAATGCCAATGTGCAATTAACCGTTTTTACATTTTAAAAAGTTGCTTGGATCTTTCCTGTTTATTTCCCGCTGGCAGTGGCGTTAGGGTTGCTCACCGCAACTTTGTTCAAGTTGTTCTTAGGGTAAGTGTTAGGGGTTACAGTTTGGTAGTGGTAGATGTTATGATTTCCATAGTAAAATAATGCTAACCCCTAAATCTAATCCTAATTCGAAGAAATTGAACAAAGTCTTGGCGAGCCACCATAGCACCACATACTGGCCACTGCGGGCGGGCACAAAACAGGATCAATCTGGTTGCTTTGCAGGGGACAATTTAAGAATTTCGGGATGACAATAAAAACAATGTACAATTCATAATTAAGCTCCGATAAACATGTTGTAACATTTGAGTTTCAAAATTGTAATGTTTCCAGCAAATTAAAAAATAACTCAACTTGTCACTAACACTAAAAGATTTAAAATCAGCCATAAATAAAGTGTGTAAAATGTCAGCTTCCAGTCAGTTGAAGCACAGATCACTAAAAGGCAACCAATCAAGTTGTATAGTTTTGGTAAGTAAATAAGAAACCCACACTACCCAGGATTTACTAAGTTTTGCTAAGGCAGTAAAACAGAGCACACAGCAGTATCGGTAAAGCACGGTGTATTTGTTGCAGAGGCTAGTGAATTTCCCCCTTTGTGTCAAGACTTGGCTCCCTTATTTGACCAGACTTTCTTAAGATGAACTTCCTGTACACACAGCTGTGCTGTCTTATTTCAGTTGTAATGCTGGGAGGAGGCAGGAACAATAGTAGCTGAGGCGACCTCATTCGTAAGAGTCAGGAGGAAAGCATGGGACACTTTGCTTCCTGTAGTTAGACTTGTCTCATGGTCTCCTGTATATCAAACATGTCGCATTCAGGAAAAAAAACAAAAACTGATCAGTGCTTCTTTTATGTTATTATTAAACATACTGTACTCTGCCCACAACTATATGGTACATAGGAGATGATACCTTATGTTATTGTCATCCCCTATCTTTCTTTACTTACATAAACACACATGCTCATATGTATATTAATATAATATTTATATTCCTATATATTTATAATATGAGAGAGATGTGTATGGTTTGCGGTACCCCAGTGAGCGCTGATTCGCAAAAGCGCACTTTCCGGCCCCAGTCCCTGAAAAGTGTTAAATCCTGTGATCGCACTAAAAATCGTGTTGCGGGCATTTAAAACACCACTTAGTGTGATTTTATTTATTTTTTGCCATATCGCTGTTCGGCACTATGGCGATAAAATGCACAGTTTTCGTATAGCGATTCTGCATGCAGGAACACATATACTGCGCTGTACTAGCAAACATTCAGAAACAATATATATATTGTTAGTCAATTTATATATGATTTTTTTTAATTTACTAAATGACGTATTTGTTTTGCTTTTTAATTTTCGAGCAGTAAGTTCGATTTAAACATTGAGCAGAAATATCTAACCCTCCCCCTCTTTTTGTCTGATTTTACTTGTTCACTCTATGAAATTAAAAATATTTATATTGTTATGTATTATATAAAAACAGAGGAAGGAGAAAGAAGAAAATAGATATGGGAATATATTATTAGTACACAATATTTAAACTTGCAGACCTTTCCTGTTTCTACCTGCCAGCAGTGGCAGGCATTAGATGGCGCGATTTTCTTCATTTTTATAGGGTTAGATTTAGGGGTTAGATTTAGAGGTTAGATTCAGGGGTTAGTATGGCATTTTGGGGTTAGGGTTAGGAATAGATTTAGTGGTTAGAGTTAGATTTAGGGGTTAGGATTAGATTTAGGGATTAGGGTAGAGGCAGAGGATACACTTTACACTTACTAAAGAAATTGACTAAAATCTCGGCCGCGCCACTGCTGGTGGGCAGAAAAAAGGGATCTGTCCTGTTATGTGCACGCACAGAACGGTAAGCCTCCTGGTGCTGGTGGGCTTGCGTCCCAATGCACTCCCAACACCCCTTGGCGGCCCTAGCCCTAATCCCCTACACCCCTTTCCGGCCCTAACCCTAACCCCCTAAAAGTAACTTCCTAACCCCCCTACACCACTTACCAGCCCTAACACTAAGCCCCCTAACCCTCTAACCCTAATCCGAAAAACCCTAATCACTTACTGACAGCTACATCGGGTCGTCCACGGTGCGCTTCCCAGCACTGAAGCGTGCGTGCACATAACAGGATAGGTCCAAAAACAGGAAATATCCTTGATTTATCAATATTAAAGTTATGAAAAAATAGAAAAAACGAACACTAAGATTTCTATATTGATGTATATTTGCAGAATAGATGTTAATTACCAGTATTTTTCTATTGTTACAATAAAAATAATAATAAAAAAAAAAAAAATGCTATTGATCTACTTCCATGAAGTTCGGTAACTCCTGTGCACTGTATCTAGTTTTCTTCTCATATTTAGTTTTTTAATATTTGAGCTGAAATTTAGTGTGATCCACCTTAAGTGAGTTAGAGGTAGAGGGGGTTGTGTTAGAGGTAGGGGAGGGATTTTGGTAGCTGAATGCTGGCTCATGAGAGAGAGGTATAGAGGATCTGCTGGGGGAGACACATTCTGGTAAGACAACTTAGTGCTGTAATGTATTCAGTGGTGTAATGTGCACATTGTGATGGTTTCATGGTGAGCTGAATGTGTCTATGCTGTAAGTTGTGCAGGAGCTGGTGTGTGTGAGCACAATGTGGGGTATAAAGTGTATGTGAGTGTTGTGACATACCTGAGTGTGTGTTGTGCATGAAATGTCTGCTGCTGGGTAGTCTCTCCTGGTGTATGTGCAGTGCATGCACACAGGGAGGCAGGAGCAGGCCTGCAGGCATAGGCAGAGTTTGTCAACCGGAGCAGAATCAGGAAGTCAAAGGGAAAACACACAGACATGTTTGATCACGATGACATGACAGAGGGGAGGAGGAGAGGGAGGAACAGGAACAGGGCCTAAAGCTTTACCTCCACATTTAGAGAAAAAAACACCCATTGCTCTGTTGGTCCCCCTACACCCGGATCTGCTGATCAGGTAGGCTGTTTTGTTTATGTTATAACCCCCTCACAACTCAGCATTTCACATTTCTCCCACCCCTTCGTCTTACAAGAGAGATCTAGTGTCAGGCAGCCATCGATCGGGTGCAGAAACTTTCCAGAGAGAGGGGAGGGAATAAACATGGCTCCCCTTTCCAAAATGTGCTTGGGCCCCTGCAGCATAGTGAGGGGTAATCAGCTGGGGAAAGATTGTGTGAAAATATTAAGGATAAGGATTGTGATCACAACTACGTATGAGTGCCAGGCACCTACACAGCACATGTGCCAGCAATTAGTGCACGCTGCCTCCTAGTAACATTATTTCACAAGGTATTGGAGACCTGAATCGCCAAGTCTCCATAAAGAAAAGGAAATGCGTGCTGTTTGGATTTTAACTCATGGCATGCCGTGAAGTGTACATTTACAACCGTACTCTGACAAAGTGCTGACATTTTGGGTAAATTAGGCACTTCCTGTGCATTTGGGGGAAAGAAAGGTTTATAGATGAGTTATTTGCATAAAAGCAGTACGTAAATGTAAATGAATAAAGTATTTTGTACCCCTGCTGAACTACCCAGTTTGGTGACTTTTGGGACTGACCAGGTCCAAATCTTAGGCCCTAAACGTATGCCATTGTGTGGGTTGTGCAGTCATTTTAACACTACATGTTGAAGCAGCTGTATATCTCGGGGAGACTTGGAGAGTCACATGTTTGCTTGTGTAAAATGTCACAGCCCTCTGAACATGGTGTCAGGCTGCAGCTTAATAAGGCCAGTATGTCCCCACTGTGCGAGTGGCTTACTGCTGCTTATCTTGCTGGTTCCTATGCACACAGGAGACTTTGAACACTGCAGAGATCTGGCCATGTTTACAAATCTAGTTGGCTTTTTCACGGATAATGTCCTAGTGCCTTGTTGTGTCCAAATGGTTTGGGAAATTGAGTGACGCAGTGTGGTGACTGTGCAACTGTTTATTATCTAAATGTAGAAATATAGGGGATGCTACTCAAAATGTTACTGACAGGGTTGTGCAGATGGTAGTTTACAAAAGGCAGGAGAATTTACCAAATATTTGTTACACTTGAAAAGTGGTAGACAAACTCCGAAATGTTGTGCCTTTGTCTAAATGTTTCATTTTATACTCAATTGAAGCGCACATCATACTTGCATACCAATTCTTTAATAATCTGTTTACATTCCTAATTGTATTCCCACATTCAAGAGGGCACTCCTTCCTGAGACTACACTGTACTAATTGGGCAGACATATTCAAGATGTTGCTTTTTCTCCCTGGAAGTTTGTTTTTAGTATCTCATGAAGTTGTATTTGATGAAGTGATCGCTTTTGAGACACTTCTGCTAGTTTAAAGAGAATTGTGTTTCCCATATTAGCAGTATTATCTATATGGAAGAACTAGAATTGATCACAGGCTATGTTTTTAGTAAATTAAAATACAGGTTAGAACAACTTATAGTTTATTTCCTGCTATATTAATGGAATCCCTATATTATTGGCTACCACCATTATTGCTTCCTTCTTGTTTGTTAGATAGGAGGGAACCTTGGACACAGACAACTCCATGAATTAAATGTATCATATAAAGCAAGAAGAAACCTTTACATTGAAACTGAAAGGATCACAGGCACCCCAACAACTATTTGGTTTCATCTTAAATGGTCTATACATTGTAATAGCTGTTTTCTCTAAATACATAATTCCTGATACATTCTGGATTGCTATTTTGCATCTTTTAGTGCTTGACAAGGATTGAGAGGGGATCTAATGGCATGATAACCTTAGGAGGGCATTGTTTTTCTTACCACAGACAAGCAGAATGTAATCCTAATTAGAGTTTTGGAACCCCTCATTTGCATACGAATACAGCACAAGCAATGTTGTTTATTTCAGGAATTATTCACTTTATAAACAAAATCAGTAGTACAATGTAGAGTACTTTTCTCATGCTCTTTTAGAATAAATAAACACAACTTCATTTTGTGGTGTCCGAGTCCCTTTAACAGATAGGGTTGGTCTCTTAGTGATTGAGCCTCTGACAACATATAATTGCATGCACTATATTAAAAACTGCTTTTTTACTACCACAAAATATGTTCATTCAGTTCTTCAAAAGTACATAATCTACCTATTGGACTGTGATGTTTTCTACATAACCCTTATGCCTCTAAAGTGTTGACTTATTTCTGTGTGGTGATAATTCATTCACACAATGTGAATGATAGTTTTATTATGAAAGTTTAAATTGTTTCATTGCATTTTTTTATTGAACATGCAACATACCAGATTGCTGTGTGTTATAATCATGTTTGAAATTCATTTCATATCAGCCTTGGTTACTGGCCTCTAAAAATGTAATGTTTAATATTTGCAATCTTTTATTTATTCAATTAGTTTTATACAACTTGCCCATTAAATGATCACGGTAGCCCTATATTTACTCTTTATTTTATATAAAGTTACATAATGAAATAATGGGTGAAATGTAAAATAATAAATAGCTGTTAATTGAGTATATATTATGTGAAATTATTCTTGCTATAGGCAGCCCTTTGGTTTGTTTAAGCTTAACTGTTTTCTCAGTAGGGAGTTACCTTTTATACTGATGAGATTTCAATTATTTCAATTAAAGGCTATCTAAGGGCCTCATTCAAATGTGATTTGGCCAATTGAATATGGCTCTATATAAGCACAGAGCCTATTTATTTACAGAAGTTTTTAGTTATTTAGTTAGTGAAGACCTTGCTTTTGGATAAAAGTTAACTAACTAAACATTTCTGTAAAAAAAATATGCTCTGTGCTTATATAGAGCCCTATTTGATTGGCCAAATCGCATTTGAATGAGACCCTAAGTAACCTGGATTATAAATGCATCTGAAAATCAGTAGTGTATGAAAAAAATTTTTGCATGCAAAAAATACCACATAAAGTATTATCAAACTTATCCTGATGTTTTGCTAAATCTCTTTGATTTCGCAAGCGGTTAGTTTTGTTTAACACCCCTGGATATCTCTGCTAACTTAGCATAAAATTCATTACTTGTTTTGGCCATTCAATAAACCAATACATTTTAATACAACAGGGAAACAGATATACCTTTGTACTCCTATTGAAAGCAGTCATATTCAGGATTGCACACATTTCAAGTATAGTAGCTGAAACCTTCTACACCCAAGGTCTTACAACTATAGAGGCAAATCAACAGCGACAGGTGTTCCAACTAAGTTTATTGCATGTAATAGTCAATAATAATTTAAAGGGACCCCAACATATATATCTTTTAAATGTATTCTTAAAGTGTGTTGAAAACTGGGAGTATATAAAGGACTCGCAGACACAAACTTGAATGTCTCATAAAAGATTGGTATTGAGAAAATGGCTAGTCAAAAGTACTGATAGTTTTTAATTTTCTTTAATATAAAACCAACCTTGTTGTTGTGGTGACAGTGTACCTTTTAAAGGCCATGTATGCATTTATTGCTAATTTCTGACAACATTTTACCTGTTGTAAAGTGTTCTTCAAAACTGCATATTGTAAATATGAGAATGCAATGGTCTTTTAACCCGTGAACATGAATATCGTTATGTCTAGGCAATTTCATGTTTTTAAGCTTAGTGGAAAATGTATTTTGATGATAGGTATTTGTGCCTGGTCATGTTATAGTACAATAACATGTATTGTCATTACATTTTTTAGGAGTAGTTTTGAATATGTGTTTTAGTATGAGAGCCATAAAACTCAGAGATGGGAAAATGTTGTAGATCTAAAGCATTTCTCCTTACCATTAATCTGTCCTTAAATCACCCCACACCTACATTGAAATATATATCTGCACAGTGTTCCTCACACAGATCCTTTTTTCAAACATCTTATTCTGTACCATGCTCTGAAAGTGTATTCTTCCCCCTCGCCATTCAGGATTAAGTGTGTTTTTAATTAATTTGTTTGCTTTGAAAATGTTGCTATTTAGCTGCCTATAAGTATGTACTATTGGAAACTACTAACCATTGTTTTGTTGAGCTTTAAGGACTGCTGGGAGAACCACTTGCTTCACCGTTACTAGACAATATTAACAATAAAAATGTCAGTTTTATTGCTTCATCATAAACCAAGCAATAAGACAAAGCAAGTTTTCAAATTTTATCACTATAATTAGCTGATTGAAGTCGGATTATTGTGGACAAATTGAATGTGATGCCAGTTCAAGTTGCCTTTGCACAGGTGATAGTGTGCAGCAGTACCTAATGCTAGAGAATTACAAAGCACACTTTATCCATTGATTGTGATGTTTTTTTTTTCTTCATGGATTCCATATATGTGCAATCTCTCTACAAATGTACCCTTTTGGAATGGAATCAAGAACAGTCATTGTATGTGTGTGTGGTGGTGGTGGTGGTTGGGGGGGGGGGGGGGTAGAGTCTCCCTCCAATCTCCTTTTGAATGTTTTAATACAGAACAATAATACTGATTTGTTTGCTTGCTTGTTTGTATATAAGCCCTGGTATCACACAATTAGCCCTATTCAGTTCCCTCTAAGTTGAAAACCGTAGCCCGTAATGTAGGCTTCAAGCCTTGCGGCTATGAAATTGGCCCCATAAAGCAACCTGCCAACAACTTGCGGGGTAAGGGCGAGAAAAGGTTACACAATGTGAAAATTATGAACTACGCGCCCGCAAATCCTTTGATCTGTCCAGCCAGTAACTGTTACGTTCCAGTCAAGCTATTAAATTGCAACAAATTCAACCCCGTAACCCGCAAATGGTGCCAAGAAGTCAAAGGGTACTAGAGAGGACCCGGTAGAGGGGTAAAGTCCTATCCGTAGCACTATTATGAATGCACATATACACACACTACAGTACTTATAAGTAAAGGGAAAGTGATATTAGGTATTAAAACGAATAGCACAGCATTCTCAAGCTTGCAAATCTTCAATATAAAATACTTTTATTTAATGTTTCATTTCCGTGTTATATCGATCCTGGCAATCAATGTGTTAATACATATAATGGAACCCGCATGGACTAGAATATCATATTTAAGGATTTATCAATATTGCATTGTTTCTGAAATGTAAGTCCGATCGAAACTCATAATTGAAACCTGTAAGACTTTGAAATCTAACCTCCATTTTTCAGTGACGTAATAATGACGATCTAATTTGCCATTGGCTCCGTCTAAACCCGTAACTATGTTCATGGCCGCACATCCAACATGCAAAATATGGTTTACGAGTTTGCGTCTCGAGCCCTTAACTCGCGACATGGTCTAATTTTAATAGCGCTGTAACTTGGCCAAATTTCAAGCCCGCAGCCTTTGCGGGGCTCACGCTGCCGCTACGGGCTTGAAATTTTAATAGAGCTAAATGTTTTTAGGATGTTTTGTCTGGGTATAGTTTGGGCAAACAAAGAGTTAATCATTTTGCTCTACTCCCCTGTGCTTACAAAGTAGTATCCTAAAAATCTAGCCTAGCTGAACTGATATGTTCATTTCTTAAAAATACAAAAACATCCATGATAGGACCCAATTCTTTGCAATAAAAGTGAAACATAAATTCCACTATTTATATAGATAAAATTGGAAAGCTATTTTGATAAAGCACCTTTTTTTATCCTCTCTTCTTGTTTTCATACACCAGGTCGCTATGTTCTTTATGGCACAGTGGTCTATGTGTCCTATACTGTTTTCATTTTCATTATGTCATGTTTGCTTCTGTTTCTTTTAGAAGAATATTTTTGCTGCACTTTGCTCGGTTTTGTTGACCTAAGATTTGTTGTCTTAAAGAATGCCATAAAAAAACAAGAGGGGGGTCTATCCCTCTTTGCCTGCGCATTTCTTCTGTAGAACTGATAGCTGCAGTTACAGGTGCCATCTGCCAGAGTTTTCAGGCACCGCCAAGTTCCAGGGAAGGCAAAGAACTATTTTTCCCTCCGACGTGGCACAACATGACGGTGCTGAATCGGCAGCGAGGCCATCGCTATGTTCGGCGCGGGCACTCGGACCCCCAGGGCCTCGGTCACGCCTCTCGTAGCTCAGAGCTTCATCTGTTGGCGCGCCTTATATGCTAAAATTGGCAGCGCCATCTGTCGGCCGGAGGCGGAACGGCAGCTGGCAGATTTTGCGATGGTGAAGAGGGAAAGGACCCAAGAGGGAGATGCAGGGTTCTGCGCAAAACCCCAATAGTGCAGATAAATAATTATAAATGTATTGATAGCATAAAAGATAAAAGCATATAAATAAATCAACACCACAAAAAAAAAAAAAAAAAAATATATATATATATATATATATATATATATATCGTGGTAATCTATCACATGCACATTTGAAACCCTCAAACAATATGAGGTGTGAAAGAAAATCAGAAAAGGGGGAGGTAGGGACCACTCGTCTGGGTCAGATGTAGTAGACCATCTCCAGGTATCCAGATTTATCCAGATAATCATGTGGCAGTAACTGCATAAGCCTGCAGATGTGGACAAGAGGTCCAGTAATTGTTCAAACAACCCTTAGAAACAGGGCCCTCAAGGTTTTTATTTGTCATAATTTAATATGGTCTTTAACTCTATCACCTGTATTGCTCTGTGTAATATGTTGGTGTATTACAAGTAAATTATAATAACATCATAATGTGGAAGAAATCTGATATAAGTGACTTTAGCTATGGAATGATTATTGGTGCCAGTCTGGGTGGTTTGAGTATCTCAGAAACTACTAATCTCTTGAAATTGTAACAGAAAAGAATCTCTGGAGTTTACAGAGAATGGTACGAAAAACAAATACAGCCAGTAACGTTGTTAAACTGAGAGATCAGAGGAGAATGGCCACATGTTCAAGCTGAACGACAACGGTAACTGAAATAATCACGAGTTACAACATTGCAGAAGAGCATATTTGAACGCATAAAATGTTGAGCCTTGAAGTGGATGGGCTGCAGCAGAAGAAAACCACACCAGGTTTCACTTCTGTCAGCTAAGAACAGGAAACTGAGGCTGCACTGGACACATGCACTTTAATACCTCTTAATACCAAGTGAGCATCATTTAAATAGCCACAGTTTACCCATCTTCTAATGTCTACTTCAAGCAGATGTTTCCCGTGTCACAAAGCACATTTCCTCTCAATTTGGTTCCATGAAAATGTCAATGAGTTCAAAATGTTAAATCTAAATTATTCTATTTTGCCAATGGTTTCCACATTCTGTGAAATTAGTGTTCCTGCTCTGACTTTGCAGAAAGAATTTTCTTAATTTGGAATATTTTTGTCAAACTTTGTTGTTAGTTTTTCTGAATATCAAGAACTTTTTTTTATAGTAGTAAAACAGCAAGTGGTGGAATAAAATGATTTGGTTGTGTATGCAAATCAAATTCACTGAGTAATTTGATTTACTCTGAACAATTCAGTTATGCAGTTGATTTAACATGATAGAAATTGGAACATATATTCTCTGATGTGATTATGTGAACGTTCCCAGCATGGCACTGGTAGAAATATTTATAAACCATTATGTTAATTTCATTAAGATCTTCGTTTAGGTTTTGCTTTCCCTCTATTTATTTTCCCGAAAACCCTCTGCATATGTATATTATGTAGGGTTGTTCTGCGCTTTCTGAATGTGAGAAAACTTCAGAAATGTATTGCAAATCTTCAGTTATGTTCTTCAAGAATGTCTTTACTTTGTTTTAGTTTACAACAATACAATGTCTCACATTCAAATTGTAAACACAAAGAGAGCAAACAATTTAACTATTTCTAATATATTTACGATATTAAATGAGCTCCAAAATCTTAAAGGACCTGTAAAGGTCTACCTTTCTTTGTTGTCTAGTACTTTCTGTATCTCTCTTGCAAAACTAGAGCTTTCCATTCAACTTCCAGTGAGTGATATGTGAACATTTTGTTATATAACACCCAAATTTGTATATATATATATATATATATATATATATATATATATATATATATATATATATCTTTTTTTTTTTTGCATTGGGATTAATATGGTCCTATACCCTAGCTGTACTCCTTAGCACATTGTTGGTGAAGATTGAGTGTAAATTTACATAAAGATGTAAGTATTTTGCCCAATTTCTGTTACTCTGTTAGAGATGTGACTCTACTATCATGCTAATTCTCCTATTTAGCTATGTGATTTCTTTTAGAATAATTTAAACAATAATATTATTGGGGCATGTAAGCTGACAATTGGCTTTCTGAATTCTGTAGTCACTTCGGCAGGGTGAGAAGGTAGAACCTTCCAAACAGTTTCTGTACTAGCCAATGAAAGACTGTGTCTCCGCAGCATGAATTGCTTCTGAGACCCAGTCTTTCACCGGCTATAGAAACACTAATGAACATGAGCTGCAGGAGACCGACCTTTACAGGGACTATTTGGAAGGTTTTAAAGTGACACATTTTTGTATCCTGCATTTAAAACTTGTGTGTGAGTCTGCACGACTCTAGTTCTCATTGGCAGATACATATGACTCCTACAGCTATATTGCTGCACATTGGCTGACTGGGGCAAACCCCCAAAGAGTTGTATATTCTGCCCCAGTAGCTTAATTTAAAAAAAAAACTAAACACAATATTAAAATAATATATAATATTAAAAAATAAAGAACCCTCAGTATCCCTTTCACTCATCCTTACCACTGGAAAGTGGATGCAATGTGACGAGATAACTTGTCATGGTCAGTGGAAGGGTTAATACATGCAGCGAATAGTCTTGCTGTAAAAAGTAAGTTCCATACTTGCATTTAATTTTAATCTGAAAGTATTCGTGCGAGTTTAAAAAAGTGAAAGCCTAATAAGGCATGTCTAAAATTCCCTTTTTTTCCCACCTTTCTCTAATCTAACACATACTGCTTGTATGAGAAACACACATTACATTAAGTCATTCTATATACCGTACATACCGATTTTATTTTATATAAAAAAAACAAAAATCCACGCCCCAGAGCAGTATACATAGGCACAGTGTACCTGCCAATAGAAACACTGCATTTGGGTATGGATTTTAACACTTTACTAACTTCAAGCTAGCAGCACCTCAATGCAGAGATCTACAGATCAGTGTCTGGCTCCTCCTGCTTCCTTTTACAGGGGAATTACACATCCAATGATTCCTCCATGCAGAAAAGTGCCATGCCTGATTGTTACATTGTATTAAAATGTATAGCCTGTAATGCCTGTGATTGGCCAAAACAAGTTTATTAATTTCCTGCTAAATTTAGCATAGTTATACAGGGTTCTTAACTCAAAAAAGCGACTGCTTGTCAACGCAAGAGATTTAGCAAACAGGGGGATTTTGTTAATATTTATTTTGGTATTTTTTTATGCAAAAAATGTTTTTATACATTGCTGATTATCCTCTATCAGATGCATTCATAATCCAGGAAACTTAAATATGCCTTTAAGAGCAGAGTATTTGATATATGAATACACAGAACATGTGTAACTGCAAGCAAACTTGCTGTAATTACAGTACAATTTATTTTTGTGTGCCACATATTCATCCTCTTCTTTTTGTCTGATTTATAAAAGCACTTGTCCAGTATTCTGCACCTGGAATGAAACCTTACAGGTAGGGGGACTTACTGTAGTAACATATTCCATCATTCCTTGGCCGATTACTACTCTTGTTTTAGCCATGAACACATACTGTATATAATATATTAAAGGTGTAAAGAAGTTTAATGGTTTATGAATCTATCTTATAAAGAAAATCAGTAGTGTGTGAAAAAAATACTAAAATAAACATTAATAAACTTAACTAAATTTTGCAACCTTTCTTCATTTTTCTGGCAGTTGATTTTGATTAGGAATGCCCCTGTTAATCCAATCTAAATTAGAATAAAATTCCTAATTTGTTGTTGCCAATTGGATGCAGCTACAACATGTTGCAATGTATGGGGATTCAGTCTCTGCATCAAAACATCATGAGTAGGCTTTTGTTCCCACAATGCAACTCTCTCCTCCCTGCAAGAAGGCAGCTCGGGCATTCCTGCTCTGGATCTCTGCATTGTGCTGCTATTGACTTGAATGTTATTATAGGGCTAGTAAACATGCTTCAATGCAGTGTTTTTATTGGTTAGTACCAGGTGCCTATGTAAACACCTTTTGGGATGTGGAAAAAATGTTTTTGAAATAAAATATATTTCTATGTGTATAGAATGAATCCATGTAAAAACAGGGAAACTTCCATATACATTCAAATCTGCAATGCATGACATGGCTCGCATTGTTACACATTTATTTAAAAAAACAGCCGTTGATACCAACTTGAAACTGCATGCAATAATTTAGAAGAACTTTTCAGATATTCACTTTGCCGCAGATTAATTAATCCTATATAGAGAGCAGCTAGATGTCTCCCCTTTCCTAAAGGAGATTCATTCTCTCCTGCATGCATCTTTCCCGCCTATTTGTGTCACATGTTCACTGAACTCAAGAGCTGATTGGATGGGAGGGCGCTTAACTTAGCAACTGTCTGAACAATGTGCAGAGGCCTAGTGATAATTGTTCATACTCCCAGCAGAAAAGTTAGTTGCCATGGTGACCTGCTCCTGCCATTTTTATCTGTGTGTATTTGTATGTGTACAGGCCTCTATACTGACTGTGGGAGGAGATAGAGCTGTGCACCATTTGTAAAGCCATTTATATATACAGTGGTATGATTGTTTCTACTGTGTAGTAAAAATAATAGTCTTGGTGCTATTTTTTAAATATCTTTTTGAATATTTTTAAATCTGAACTTTTTATGACAATAATCCAGCTATTACTATGAAATCCTCCTGCAGACTGGTGTTGATTATATTTATTTGGGACATCAAGACTGCATTAGCGGAGATGTAGCTATGTTATCACAACTGCATCACTAATGTTATTGACTACAATACGTGTCCCATATGCAGTTGCGTGTTGACGTAATAAGTCTTCAATCTGTATCTCTCTTGTTGCTACTGATATTATGGAAACTACACTCCCAGCCAACCCCCAAAGTGTGGTAGAATTGTGGTACGTTCTCAGTGATTGCTGAGCCATGAAAGAAAGTAAATACTAATTAACTGGCCATAAGGAGGATCAGATGATTTAATTAAAAATGTAATTGCTGCGATAAAAAGTAAGTTGTGTTGCACATTTAAAATGTTTGTTTCTATTTTGAAAAACATACATATAATACTAACTTCTTATGGAGATTGCCTATAAGTGATAAATCCGCCTACAATCTTGATTTTTCACAAATAACATAATCTAACAATTGTTCCCTTTTCAGCTGTTCTTTGATTTAACAGATAATTCAACAATTCCCACCCCTGGCCCAGTATGAAACTTTGCTGAAATCTTTTGAGAAGTTCATATTGGCAGGGTGACATAAGTGAGATCTTGTATTAGTCTATGTAATGTTATACCGTGGATGTCTTTTCAAATTTGCAGTATACTGTCTTAAATGACCACTTAATTCAGCACAATTTGGAGCACACCACTATAAAGATCTCATAAAAGCATGTTGAAATACTTTTTACCTGCATTTTTTACTGACAAATTAATAAATTACATTTCTGTTTACATGTGTCTTTAGATTGTAAGTGGCAAATGTCTAATATTGTGGGGTGCTTTGGCAAAAAGCACTTCTTACAAGACTTAAAGCTGAAAACAGGGTCTCCATTTTCTGCTTGTTGTCATTATTGTATATTTCCTTGTTCTTCTCCCCTGTACAGCACTAAGGAATATGTTGGTGCGATACAAATAAAAGTTAATAATAATAATTATAATACATGTGTCACTGGTAAGCTCCCAGATAAACCAACAGCAACAGCTCTGTGTAGTTGCATAAGCATAAAAAGAGTTTTAACCACAAATTCCTCTGTGCAAAGAAAGGATTGCTGGAAATTCGCCTTAATAGGTCAGTTGTGGGTTAACTGCTCGCTGCATTCCTAGGATTAGGGAAAAATTGCTATAAATGTTTGTTTTCACAGCACGGTTTGGCATATGTTATTAATCTTGGAACAGTCAGTAGGCAGGATACAGTGTGTTTGTAAAAAGCCCTAATACTTAAGATTTTTTTTAAGTGTTATTAGTGTGCTTTATAATTTTTTTTTTATTTTTTTATATAAATAGTGTGCTCTCACACCATGAAAAGCACCTACAGTGAGGTAAATGGCTCTTTAATCTTTAGTTTAAATGAAGAATAGGCCATATTGTATATGTTGGACATCTAGATTCATAAAGCAGATTAGTTGTGTCACAAAGACATTTATTTTGGTGTTGTGCCTTTTATTGGTCTCCTTAATGAAACACAAAGTTTAATTTGACTTTAAACGGGCTAGTTCACATAGATTCTGCTTTGTTAGCAAGCATTGTACCCAACCAATTAAACCCCAGTCTTGAATGTGCATTTTTAAAAACATGTCCTTTTAGCTAAGGGATTTGTTTACGGTGCTAATAATGATAGATGCTGCTACAAAGCACTGATAAGTAGATAAATACAATTTCACATTTTAATATTTCTCTCAGAAATATATTTTGAAGTAGGTTAACACATACTCAAGTGTTCTGGAGAATTACAGAGGCTCCTTATTTAGAGCATAGTGTAATGCTACCTTTTGTCTTTTGGTATTTATAATACTTGTTTAGTATAGTAGAAAGAATGGTTAAACATTAACATTTGCAAATCATTAATCTGTCGCTGCAGACACCCTTTGCAAAATTTCTTTTCCTTCACTCCACATATGGGATTGTGCGTAGTGAGCTGGCTAATTATACATCCCCCAAGCTTTGTGGACATCTGGGAGATGTCATGCAATACCTTTACTATAGACTTCAGAAAGCCAGTGGACACTTGTAAGTGCTATACTGCTGTTCATTGTTTTCATACTGTAAAATCCCAGACCTATTTTTGTAAAACACACAAGTCTGTACGTTGGGTGCAGTATTAGGTTTTTAATAATGTTTTCTTTTCTGTAAAATGCTGTAATAGTTCCCAGTGAGGCATTTTAATGAAAGGATCATTATCATAATGTTGTTTTTGATAGCTGTTTTTCAGCATAGGGTATTTTCTTCCCAGTGGCTGACAATTCAGAATTCTCCAGACACCATAGGTCTCAAAGTACTTTTGATTTCTAATGCATTTTATTATTTTCTGTTTTTTGTTTGAGATTTTAAAGCAGCAGTCATCTACATGATACTGTAATCCAGTTTGTATTGTGAGATTAAATGTGAATTAAATTCTGTCTTTTTGAGTGAGTCTTCAGAAAGAAAATAAACCATATAGAGTAGGGTTGGTCAAACCCTGGGTGTCATTTTCTATGCCTTAAGTTTCCATTAGTTACTCTAAAAGGTTGGAAAGAGGTTATAATGTTCTGGGCAGGGATTTGAGCTATTGCTATGGAATTGACCATTTTAATTTTCTGTAATCTACTTCCTGAGAAAATAGAAGATTTTGAATAAACAGGATTTTCACAGTGGAATGGTGGCATATAAAATTGCCAGTGCATTTAAGCTCTAATGGAAAACACACCCGGTAGAGACAGAAGATGCAAGAAATAGGATTACTAAAGAAAATGGAAGCCTGATGTAAAGAATAATTTGCATATAAAAATTAGAATGTGATTTTTTTTTTTTTTATTATATATTTTTTTACTTTCTAACAACATTTTGCACATTATCAAGTTTTGTTATTTAAAAGACCATATAGAAAAAAAGTTTCACAGTGTTCATTTAAAGGAAAAATGTTTTATGCATGTAAAAAAAATAGTGCTTTAAACATTGTTAAAGTTGTTTCTTGACCTAAAAAAAGTTTCAGAAGATTAAAAAAATAAGTTAAAATACACAAAAATGTGTCAAAGTAAAGTGTTTGCTCCTACCCTAGACTTACTTTAATGAAACGGAGTTGGAAGCAAAGTTTTGTAAGTTTGAAAAAGTTTGATACATTTTTAGATTACTGTTTAAGGATTGCTTCGGTTCAAGAAAAGACACGTTTGTCAAGTATGGCCCAAACTACCAATATTAGCAGCTGTGTAGTCCATGGACATAAAACATTTGGAGGGGAACCAGAATTTTTGAAGATTGTGTTTATGATTATAGGAATCAGTTTGTGTTTGTAGGAATGTACAAGAGCATTTGTTAAGATATTTGGATAAGACTGAAATCGACACACATCCCTTCCCCCTCACTGACCCAGAGGCAGACTCCTCCCTTCAGGAAATGCAACAATATCTCTCCAGAAAGTTAAACTCCCCTCTCACACAAACCACTTACACCCACAAGTCATGGATTTCCCTAGGGCCCAGGAGAGGCATCAACATTAATTTTTTCTATCTACAAAATAGCTGCATGGCCTTTTCCTGCTTAATTATACTATTAGTTAGACTCAAATGTTTTTTTTTTCCCATTGTGCAGTGGTCCTTTAACTCTGTTTTCAGTGCAAAGTCTACATTTTGGAACTTCCACTTACATACAAAATGTTCTAAAGATATAGAAAAATAAGTATTTTTTTTCAGTCTGTATTTAGATTTTTATCAATTTTGTTAAAAAATTATTGCTTTAAATATATACATAATCACTCCCAACTGTCTAATTTCTTTAATCTATATATTCACAGTTCTTTATCTTGTTTTAGCACAATTTCCTAGTAGTTTTTAAATTATGTATTGTAGTCTTCTTCAGTGTTTGAAATCTAGACAGTGTTTCACAGGGAGCCAGTATAGGGCATGTGTTATGTGGCAGGGTCAAGGTTGGTTTGTGAATAGCCTTGTGCCAGCGTTCTGTACTAACTGTAATTAGTGTAGCTCTTTATTTGTTGGTCCTAAATAAAGGCAGTTGCAATAGTCCATAGACTTGATTATATAAAGGCATGAACCAAAGTATTCCTGGGAGGTCCTCTGCTGGCCTAGCTGCTTTTATATGGAAAATTGAGTATTTGTTTGCAGCCAACACCTGATGTTTTAATGACAGACCACAATCTAGAACAATACCAGTTTTAGCACTTGTTCATATTTTAACTGGTCGTCTCCAAGCTGAAGCCCCACTACTGATTGGCCCAAGGAAGCTGCTGTCATCTGATAACCCACTAGAAGTACTTTTGTCTTTTGGTTTCAGCCTCAGTCAGTTCCTACTCATCCAACCCAGGAGTGCTTCAAGACACCTAGTAGGAGTAAAGGTTGGATTGTCTGCATCTGGGTAAAAGGACAGATTAAGCTGTGTGTCATCGCCATAACAGTGGTAGTTGAGGCCATGTCGTCTGATCTCTTCCAGTGGTAGCATGTATACAGCAAATGTCTTGTTGATAAAATAGAGCTTTATGGGACTCCATATGACAGGGCATGGGTTAAGAGGAGTATAAACCGGACACCTGAAGACATTTCCTGTGACCTGCCAATGAGAGAAGATTTAAACCAACTGAGTACTGTGTCATGCAGTCCACTGTACTTCTTCAGCTGCTCTACTTTTCTGAACCCTGACTGCAACGGATCATAGAGGTCATGCCTTTCATATGCAATTCAATCTGCACTACAACTACTTTTGCAATAACTTTTACTAAAAAGGGAATATTTGAAACAGGCCACTAGTTTGCCATGCAGTCTGGATCTGAAGATGTTTTTTAGAGCAGCATTCTGACTTTTCCTTCCTTTACTTAATCAGGAAAGGTGCTGTTGTGCAATGAAAAGTTCAATATTTTTGTGAAAGTTGGGCCAGTCAGATAAGGGCAGCATTTAAGACACAGCTAGTGGAGTGCAGATATTGATTATCTGCACCATGTCTACTTGAGCAAATTCAGACCATGAGTCCAGAGAGTTCCTTTTCATCTGTCCTCAACCTTCATAACCCATCTTGGAATGTCAAAGGACACTTTGTGATATACTGTAGACAGGTTGACTTGTATAGCTTAACAAAGTGTGGATTGTCTGAACTGGCCTGTTTTCTGCTCTCCTTTCTTGACAGTAATGATAGCTTCATTTTTTTTTTTTTGCGTTTTTTTTCCTTGTTCTCAGGTTATTGAGTTTGTCCTAAATATGTTGTAATGAGTGGAGCTTGTGCTGAAGCTGGAGGTCTGCATTGACTTTTGAATTTTGGATAACTTGGAATTCATAGAATGTTGTGGCAGGTTAAAGTAGGGATGTTTCTGGAAAGACTGTTGGAAAGCTAGCTATTTTTTCCTTCATGCTCACCACTTAAAGCATCCGTATACAGGTAACATACCAACAGAGAACTGGTAGTGATTAATAATTCTTGCCATTTAACATTCTGCGGTGAGCGCCATAATGAGTAAATTGATATAGAAGCGAACCAGATATTTGTGGACCCAGAGAAAAGATTTTGTGCATAGATGTGCCGGAGTGACATGTTTGTTCTGACTAGTAATAATTATAGTTTAAGGGTCCAGCATAACTCTGCGAGTTTCTATCCTACTTTGGGAATTCACCATGGACATTGGATTCCTAGCTCAACGACGGGGCCCTCCTTCCTTTGCTAAATGTTAATCTGTATTTATCTTTGTCTGAACCTAATTTATGTATAGCGCTATGGAATATGTCGGCGCGCTATAAATAAACTATAATAATAATTTGTAACTTTTACATAGAAAATAACTGTGTAAACAAATGTTTTAATTGATGGTTCTTTTATGAGAATTTACAAAGAAAATTGCTGTTTACCCTCTCCTTTAGGTTGGAGTTCCCCAGTTTCCCCAAACTTTACCACTAAAGTAGTGCAGGAAAATGCTTCAGTGGTCTGCTTCAGACTTTGCACTAGTTTCAAAAAGTTGAGAGACATTTCAGCCCAATGATGAAACAACTAGTTTCAGTGTAAGTTTTCTCACAAAAGATCAAATTCTTATATCTCAATAAACATATATAACGAAACATTTTGTATATACATTGTTACTAATTAAAAGTAATATATGTACTGTAATGTATGTATGGACACTGTGCTTACATAAATCTGTCGTTTCAGAAAACTCTGGTCTCTGTATGATACAATTGGTATTCTAGACATTAAGGTGTTTCATGGCTGCATATAGTATAACTATATTACCAGCTAGTGTTCAGCAATATTTTTGCAATATAGCTTTTTGTATATATTGTCTTACCTTTCTGAAAAGGAAGCAGTTGTATTGAGCAATACACAAATACAGAGTAGGTTTATCCACATCTTATTCTCCACAGAGCTCATTACGGTTTATTTTCAGGAAAGAAAACCTACACACTGGACTGGCTCAGCATGCTCCTGATAATCATGGGGTCCCAGTGCATAGACATCATATACTTCTGATACAGTTACAATCATTATTTGACGTAGACATATGCTAAATTACTCTAGAGTGTGGAGTAGGTTAGAAATGGCCGTGCCACTCTCTACACTCTTGCGGTATCCTAGCATGCACAAATTGTAAATAAGGGTTATATCAGTATTACAGAATATATCTATGCACTGGATGGCCAGAAACTATTCTATGTCACCATAACGATACATATACAGAGCGTCACATTGCAGAAAAGCCTTAAAAGAATGGCTCTTTGAAATATATTTTTTTCTGTAGGAGACTTGCAATATCTGCCATTCTTTTATGGCATGGAACACACTAAAGCAATGAGCAATAATATTGCTGCATATGTGTTGATAAGTGTATACCAAACAGTGCATCTATGACAATTTCATGTTCAAAATCTGTTGATAAAGCTATCTTGAAATAACATATACAGAAATGCAACCCAATTTTTGAGTACAAGATTAAATATATTTACAGCAGGACCGAAGAAACCCTAAACTAGTAAAAGAGCTAGTCTGAGTCAGTACAACAAAATATACTCATTTTGATATAATTGAATGTGGCAACATACAAAGAACACAACTAGTTGGTTGTTTAGGGCTTCTTCAGTTCTTCTGTAAATATAAAGTTATCGATCAATTAATTTGATCTAACTCATTGTTTTTTTTGTTTTTGTTTTCCTCTGGATGATCACTTAAAATTATGAATGGCCTACAGCCATGAAGGCTGTGTACCAATGGGGGTCCATGGAATCCAGTTTGGAAACCTCTGATCTAAACCATAGAGCTGAGTTGGGAAATAGAATGCTGTTATTAGCTACTTGTTAATTTTATCTTTGCAATTTAATGTAATAATAGTTAGATAAAAAAGAAAACTTTGAATATACCGAAATCCTGTGTTAGGTTTGCTATTAATATTCTTTTTCTGCCATGTTTGTTCATGATAATGTATCTGCAGTGTTATAGTGGTTTTACACCTTCCTTTACGGAGGTGTAATGAAAGCCACTTGATGCCTTTTAATTAATTCTCAGACTTGACTATTTTTAAAAGTCTAAAATGTATTCTGAACGGTTTTATATTAAATAAATCTAGAAATATATTATTGCGTAAGTCTACAAACTAGATGTTTGGATAAAATGGTGGACATAGGATCATACCATAGGATTTCATTGGATTACTAACTGATTAGCAGTAATATCAGTATTTGAAGAAAAAACATTTTAATGTTGCTTTTGAAACTTACATTTGAACTTTGCACCCCTTCTTAGTTTTCCAGGGAGGTGGGAGATGATCTGCCCAGGAGGCTTTCCTGATAGAAGACGTTATTTGCACTGAGGCAGATACAGTCTTCTACATGACAGATTCTCGCACAGATCCTGTCCCACTCCCTGGACACCTCTTAGAGGATAAAGAGTAGCATAGTTTAAATGATAGATGCAAAAGCTACATTGTTTTTATGTTTTCAAATACTGTTTTTAGTGCTGAAAGGTTATTACAGAAACAAATGAAAAGCCATTATATTCATACCAAGTCAGTCCAATAAAATGTACTTTATTAATACATGGAAAACTCGTTAAAGGGGTATGTGACAGCCTCATTAGGTCAAGCTGGTAATTTCATAATTTAGAAGTCTAAGAAAAGTTTTGTACGCAACAGTTTTCAAAAGAAGTGATAGAAGTGGCTGGAGCAGAGAGAGTGGCAATGCAACAACGGGCACTGGTGTGATGGATGAGGCTAGATTGCGGGTAGATGAAGTGAAAGTTACCATGGCGCTTTGCAGAAAACAAGACCGGATGCAGTTTTCTAAAAAGTGACAACATTATTGAGAGAATAAAAGCGAGACATATAGGACTTGGACGCTTTTGAGTTGTTGAGCATTAGGAACATCCAAAAAAGAATGAATAGCAATGAGGGGTGAATTATGTGAGGAGAGAAGTATTTTAGTCTCATCAGCCATAGTAGTGACCACAGAGATAAGTGAGATGAGAGCAATGCCAAGAACATTAGTAGAGTACTGCAAGTAGTAAGCTCTTCAGGAGACACCAATGCTCCTTGACATTTGCTGTGAGTGGATATTTGTCACATTATAGTTTCCTTTTGAGATTTTACTTCAGATTGTAACTGGAAAAGATATTCACCTTCTAAAAGTAAAATATTTAGAAGCCAAAATGTTTCATTTTTTTCAACAAAATTCAGTGTGCCCGTGACACAGTTAGGCAGGCCACTTGTAATTTTTCGGTTATGTAACCCAGTCTGTGTATAGATCTTTAAGTCACTTGCCTTTTCTGATATTAACGACCATCCAGGCAACTAATTAGCATTTTAGCTTTGCGCTTATTTTAATAGATAGCTTCGATCAGAAATGGTTCTACAATAATCTGTCTAGTTTTAGGGTTGTGTAGTTACCACAGTGGTGCTTTAAAGCCTGGCATGTGGACAAAGGTGGTAGGGACAACCATGCCTAGGTACATGTAGCTCAGTGTTGTTAAGTTATGGCTAGGAGAGAATCGCAATATGCTTCTTTTTTTTTTTTAATTATTTTTATTTATAGTTGGCTATAAGGTGGATTAGATGCTCACTACCATTTACACTGGAGTATAACTTATCAAGTATCCAAGCACCTCTGCACGCCATGTTTATACACATTAATTGCGTTTCAGATTTTGTTTTATAGTGACTTTTGCTTCGTGTACCAAATTTGTTAAATTCATTGACCGCACTTCTGGAGTCTCTCTCTATACAAAGTTCATTCAGACCTGTTTTTTTTCTAACTTAAACAGGCACAGAAAAAGTGTTAATGAAAATATTTTAGATTGGTAGTTTATCGCCATTAATTAGTTGAGCAGTTCTTCTGAGTTGCAAGGTTGCAGACTGATCTATAGAAATCTATACATCCTGATTTGTATGGATATGTTTTATTTGGCACATGAAAGGATCTGGTTTTCTGGTAATGATTATAAAATTATCTTTATTCTGATTGTGATACAGGAACATTTTGTAACATTTAAATTATGAAAGGGTCTCGGCTCAGGGGGAACATGCCAGATGCAGAGAAAGAATAAACATGGGTCTGAGGGAAATTTTGTATGGAGACTCCAGAACTGTGGTCCTGAATTTCACTCACTTGTTACATGGAGCAAAAGTCACTACAAAACAAAATATGAAACAAAATTAAAATGTATAAACATGGTGTGCAGAGGTGCTTAGATATTTTATTATTAATACTCCAGTATAGCATACTTAAACCAGGGGTTGAAAAATGTTATATGAAACTAAGGGGCCAGTTAGTATTTTTTATAGGAGCCAAGCAAGGGACTAAAAATAGAATATTTGTATTATAAGCAGAAAAACAGTAACGTTTAGGAGCCATGACTCCCTAGCCTAGGTTACATTGCACTCAGAAATGTCGATGAAGACTCTTAGCAATATGCCTATGTCCACTATGGAAACCTAGCATTTTTCTGGGAAGGGAACCATTGTTGTAAAGATTGTTAAAATAATGATTAGCATTTAATAATGCAGATTAAGACATTGAAGAAATTATATCTCCATCTAATCACAGATGGGAAAATAGGAAATGAAGTAAAAACTGCAAAAGTGTGTTTACAGATTTTGATATTTGATTAGTTTGCAGTCTAAGAAGCTTTGTATATTATGATGGTATTTACACTGGAGCTCTAATGGTATTAAATAGATGTCAATGCCTCTCTCCCAACATCACCAATACATATTAAATTTTTCACAGATTGGGTTTGTGCCTTACACTTAGCATGTGGTGCATCTGCAATTCCAAGTTTACAGTGGATATGACGGAGATATAAAACAGACTCCATATGACTATATTTGCTTTGAAACAAAGTATTTCTTTGAATGAGCATCACTCTTCAGCAGTACTATAGGCTTCTGGTTTCTGAGATAATATAGTGCCTTGTAAAAGTATTCACCCCCCCTATTTTGTTACATTACAGCCTTGCGTTCAATGTTTTGTTAACCTGAATTTTATATGATGGATCAGAAAACAATAGTCTAAGTTGGTGAAGTGAAATTAGAGAAATATATACGTAAAACTGTTTTTTAGAAATAGAAAACAGAAAATTGGTATGTGCGTATGTATTCACCCCCTTTGTTATGAAGCCAATAAAAAGCTCTGGTGCAACAAATTACCTTCAGAAGTCACAAAGTTATGGAAATGATAACCACCTGTGTGCAGGTGGTCATCATGATCTGTTATTACACATACACAACTTTTTTGAAAGGTCCCAGAGGCTGCAACACCCAAGCAAGAGGCACCACTAACCAAACACTGCCATGAAGATCAAGGAACTCTCCAAACAAGTAAAGGACAATGTTGTTGAGAAGTACAAGTCAATGTTAGATTATAAAAAAATATCCAAATCTTTGATGATCCCCAGGAGCGCCATCAAATCAATCATAACCAAATGGAAAGAACATGGCACAACAGCAAAACTGCCAAGAGACGGTCGCCCACCAAAACTCACAGACCGGGCAAGGAGGGCATTAATCAGAGAGGCAGCACAGAGACCTAAAGTAACCCTGGAGGAGCTGCAGAGTTCCACAGTAGAGACTAGAGTGTCTGTACATAGGACGACAATAAGCCATACGCTCCATAGAGTTGGACTTTACTTTAAGCAAAAAACAAAATGGCACATTTTGAGTTTGTGAAAAGGCATGTGGGAGACTCCCAAAATGTATGGAGGAAGGTGCTCTGGTCTGATGATACTAAAATTTAACTTTTCGGCCATCAAAGAAAATCAAAAAATCAAAGTGGCATCCACAGTGAAACATGGTGGTGGCAGCATCATGCTGTGGGGATGTTTTTCAGCAGCTGGGACTGAGAAACAGTGGGAAACTGGTCAGAGTTGAGGGAAAGATGGGTGGTGCTAAATACAGGGATATTCTTGAGCAAAACTTGTACCACTAACCCTAATTTAAGTATGTAATAACGTGTGTATGTGTGTCTATAATAGTGAGAGAGACTATGTAGCCAATTATGTGGCAGCAACTTAGATAGGGAAGAAATCTGATATAAGTGACTTTGACCGGCGAATGGTTGTTGGTGCCGGGGTGGGGCTGAGTATCTCAGGTACTGCTGATCTCCTGGGATTTTCACTTACAACAGTTTGCAAAAAAAAAAAAACAGAAAAAAAAAAAAAATAAAAAAAAAAAATATATATATATATATATATGTATATACACACACACATCCTGTACTTGAGCTTTTTATTCTATGCAACTAATGTTTTTTTTTTTTTATTATTATTATTTTAGCCACTGAAAATTCAATGTCTACACCAACAGATCCGGGTGCAATGCCTCACCCGGGGCCTTCACCTGGCCCGGGACCCTCTCCAGGACCTATCCTAGGACCGAGCCCAGGGCCAGGACCTTCACCAGGATCAGTACACAGTATGATGGGTCCAAGTCCTGGGCCACCTAGTGTTCCTCACCAGCTATCCAGCATGGGGCAATCCGATTACCCACAGGAGGGTATGCACCAGATGCATAAGGTACTTTTGCTGAAGCATGGCACAAGCACATATTCAGATTTGTTAACTTAAGTGGGGAAAAACATTAGTAGTCAAACCCTAACCTCAATGAACTACTGTGTGGGCAATAGAGGCATGTTTACTAAGTGGTTAAGTACTTTCTCAGTTACTGCAATTATTTAAAATTAAGATGGTTTTAGACTTGACCATGCATATGCGATTGATATTATAGGTGTTGTCATTAGTCCTGTGAAGAGTACAATACACAAGTGATTTACAGTCCTGGTCACACTGATAAGTCTGGAATTCTGGATTTCCCTAAATTCCTAGCACAAGTAGGTCAATCAATCAAAAATGACAGATAAACCGATTAACATACCTGGCCAGAGCTGGTATCTACTGTACTACACTACTTTATTGTACAAAGTAGCACTGCCCAGACCCATGGCTTCACACTCACTTGGACATTCCCCAAACCAAAGTCCTGTTTTTGTTAATATTTCGTTTTATAATGTTTAATCACACTCTGACTCTGTAATCAATAGGAGCAAGCTAAACATGATAGACTTGTGTGTCTCATAAATAATGTAAAATTGCTCGTCTACAATTTAACAAATGAGTGTGTTGACTCCAAGAACAAGAAATGATTACCAGTCTTATATTATCTTTGTTTACAATTGGGCACAGCACATACATTGCTATCCTATTAAAGCTAAAGAGAATATTTTGATAGTTTTACTGGACTGCCCAAAAACTTTTTATCCATTAAAATTATACTGAAGGCTCATATTTACAGTATGCTAAAATAGTGGTCAAAGACTTTTTGCAAATATAAAAAAAACTGTAGTTTTCTATTTCCATTGTGGTATATAATATTTCCTGCAGCTGTTTTGCTAAGTACCTTGGGAATATGGATAATGTCAAGTACCTGTGTTGCAAAACTGCAATTCTTTCTGCAGCTAAGTGGCTGTTTATTTCTGTACTCTTCCCCCATGGTTTGGTAAGTCTGGTTTTCAAGCAGTGACCCAACCCACGGGAGGCACTTAATTTAACTGTGAGAGAAAACAGACAAGATGGAATAGATATGGGATACACATTACAGGACTCTGACAGAGTCAGAGAGCCAATATTTTACTTATGGCTCCTGGCTTTTTGATAATTCTACATATATTTACATCCAAATAAAACATTTGGCTATTTAGTACCTCAGTAGTTATCAACTTTATTCCGAAGATCTTTGTAAATCTGTGAGCTGTGCACGAGTGTCTGTGGTATGCCAAAGAGGATGATCTCACAATCCTGATCACAGATTTATAAAATAGAGGTTTATAGAATTATATACTATTGCAATACCTGGCATTTTACCTCGAACTCCATTCACTTGTCGGTTTTTAGTGTTTTTGGAATAAGTGCTAGTATTATATACCTTTCTCTCTTCTCCCCAACCTGTCATATAAGGGTAGGTTTTTATAACCATAAATTAAAAAAATGTTTATGGTGTAATCATCGGACTTTGCATAACATTAAGCCCTGTATTTTGTTGAAACATCCACTTTTCCAAAACTCTATGAAGATACTTGATCATATTAATTTGTCCTGAATTCTATTTGTTGTACCAAGTTGGCTTTGAGAATTCAAGAAGTTTGCGCTCTCTGGATTGAGTTACATGACTATCTTCCATCTTTTGTGTTTTGTATAGCAGCCCATGGATAGTATGCATGACAAAGGAATGTCTGATGAAATGCACTGTGCCACTATGAAGAGTTCAAACATGAGACCTCCCCATGCTGGAATGGGACCCCCACAAAGCCCCATGGATCAACACAGTCAAGGTATGTGACCAAGCCCTCTCTAGACAGCATGCACCAGCAGTACCTTTTCATGAGCCTTTTTTAGTCCAAATAATTCGGCTTTGTCAAGAACCAGTTGCTGAGGCACTCCTTAATTATTAGAAACAAATACACTTTAAATTATAATTAAACTCAAAATTAAAATTCCTGTTATTGTAATCATTTTGGGAATCCAGATTGCTGTGGTTTAAAGTACCTAAATAATATGTGCGCCACCAGGAGACTTGGCAAAACACTTAGCTTTATGTGGTTTCATGAACTTTAAGGCTTCCTGTATTTCCTACTTTGTGATTGGTGCATTTAGAGCCATTACGTTTTTTGGTCCTTGGGGAGGTAGTGAGATGGTTTCCAAAAAGCTCTGAATATTTAGGAGATGCTTGTTGTTAGTTAAATATCCAGGGTTTTATACAGAGTAAAATAAAATTAGGCAAAATGTTTGTTTTCTTGGGGTGGCTTGGAAGTGATAGGCCAAGGCTGGTATTTGTGTGGTATTTTGTCTGAATTTGCGTGCCTACATAGTGTCAAGTTTAAGGCACATGAAAAGTTAAGTGTTTAGTCTCCTAAATTATTCTTTTTCATTTGATATATTTTTATTGAGCGTTGCTTTCATGATGCAAATTGATTGTATATGTTGCCCCCTTTTATTTCTGGCACATACATGCTATAATTTGGTTATCTGTTCTGACAGCAACAATCTGATGAATTTCAAGCCTTTTGGCTCCGGAATTTAGTTGAATACAGATGCCTCATATAACCTCTTTATGGTCCCAACAAAACTTTCATAGAGTTAACAGGACCTGGGGCCCCATTAAATTCGAAGACCGCAGCAGCCGTGGTACACGGAAATGAAACGTAAAATAAAATATTTTTTATTGCCAATTTTGTGGGCTTGAGAATATTGTGTTATTGATACCTTACATCGCTTTCCCTTTAATTTAAAATACAGTATTGTGTTCATATTTTTTTACAGCACTACAGACAGGAGTTACCCCCCTTGCGGGTCCTCTCTTGTACCCGTGGGATTTTTTGCCAAATTTGCCATTTACAGGCTTGAACGCCAGTGCGTCTTTGGGGAATCGTTGCAATGTAATAGCGATTTGCGAATGTAACATTTATGGGCTTGACAAGTCAAAGGTTTAGCTCAGACGAAGTTCAGATTTTTTCAGCCTGTAGGGATTTCCCGCCTGTAACCCGCAGATCATTTGCCGGTAGCTAAAAGAGACCAACTTAATAGCCGTAACTTTTGTGGGCTCCTTTACGGGCTACGATTTCTAAAATCGTAGCAAGTTAATGAGGCTACTGTACTATTAAGTTCAAAGAAGTCTGATAGAGCTTTTTCTAATTTGGTTGCCGAGACTTTGCTAATAGGTTTTGGTTGAGAATCCACAAATAGGAGCTACCAGTAGGTTTGAGTCCTTCTAATGTTATGATTTCACCATTTATTTATAGGATTACAATGAATTAATCACTTGGACACCTTCACAGCAAGTGAAATATATACCCATCTTGTTTTATTTGCTAAAGTGCCGTGACAGTCTAAACTTTTTTTCAATGAATTTAAAAGTTCATATTTTATGCATTAGCAATATTGTTTTTTATGAAAACAATAATATATTAAGTTAAAAGAGCTATGTCTAAAGCAACAAACGCATAGATGAAAATAAATGTGTTTTATCCCCCTTTGTCTGACTAGTGGATTGAATCAAATTTGAAAGGAAATGTTATATATAGTGTCCCAATTGGGCCTCATTGTTAGCTAGTTTGACATTCAGCAAAACATAAGTTCCCAAGCCTCCCTGCCACTCTGTATTGTAAGCGATGAAGACAGAGGAAAATAAATATTACAAAATAAACTTTTGTAATATTTATTACATTTTAAAAGCATAACACAAACTCTAGATCTACAGTACATTTATAGATTGTGGAACTTGTGCCAACCTTGGCATTGGGCTATTCTGGTGATATTTTACCAACAATAAGTAATTATTATCTATAACTTTTAGTCTGCAAAAATCCACAGTTCATCAATGTGCAGTGCTGTGTATGAACCTGAATTGCTACTGGGTATTGAAACTGTAAACATGGCAACCACTGAAAAGAGTTAATAAGCTAATGCATGACATTTCTCAAAATCGAAGCGCTCTACATTTGGAGGGAGTCTTTCCATCATTGATTTTTTTTTTTCTTCCTCTGCTTAAAGCAGTTTCCAGATGTGGCCCTGCAGTCTTTTAACTTCTATTCAATCTGTAAGAAGTATAGGGAATGTTTCTTGGCAGCTGTTACTGGATAATAGTTACTCTCTGGTTGCAAATGGGAATTATATGTTGTAATGTCAAATTTATTGATAAGACAGCTGTATGGAGTGTGATGACCCCCAAAAAAGAACAGAAAGCAAGTAACAAACACTCATTAAATCTTAGCTAGCAGATTTTACTAGAAAGAGAAACCATGTTAAAAACTGTTCAAAGGACTATTTTTTGGTAGGTATTTTAATAACAAAAATGCTTGTATAAGCTAGAAATGTTAGCCCAAAGTTTATATATAATGCAGCTGTTTGGGACAATGACCTCTATCCTCTGGCTTGTGTCTTACAAAAACTCAGTAACTGTATGTAAGTATCTTGTTAACATTTTGGAGATTTTTTTTATCCCATTCTTCTAGTTCATGGAAAGGTACATAATATTAATAGTTTGTTTAAGGCATATGGGGAGAGCAGAACAAGCAGGACTTAGAAGCAAACATGTGCAAGTAGATTTTTAAGTAAGTTTGGTAGAGTGGGGAGTTGTCTAAAGAGAAAACTTTATCTTAATCATCTAGTGAGGCAACATATCCTGCCCATCCCCCCTTTCCTTAATAGATTTTTAAAAAAATGTTGAGGACATACCATGTGGAAACCATCAGGCATAAGCAGAGTTTGGTAAAATGATGATTTTCTCTAACATTTTGTCTTGCATACTTACTGATGTTGTAGGTTTGTTACATACCTTGTAACTGTAAACTACTATGGTTAATTAAATCTCAATACAGATGCCCCCAGGTTAAGGGCGAGATACGTTCCTGAGACGGTCTTTAAACCAGATTTGTATGAAACTTGGACCCCTGAATAATAATGGCAATACTATAAAGGCTCATGTGGCAATAATACAGTGTAATATTGTAATAATAATACCGCTGTACTGTAATAAGTTACAGAAACTATTATTTCTTTTCATTCAAGCAAACAGAACATAAAAACAAAAAACGTATACAAAAAGCCTGGGAAGCCCGCTCTTAAGTAGGGGTCGTCTGTAATTTGGGTCATCTGTAAACTGGGGACCACTTGTATGTGTGGAGTCCTGATTTTTTTTCCTGCTCAACCTGGTTTTTGCAACATGTTTACATTGGTATTATAAATTGCTTAGTAATGATAAGGCTCAGGTAATATGAGACAAACCTTAAATAGGGGAATGAAAGCCTCCTCCGTACTGCATAGTCTAATTTCTCTGAGGTTGTGTGTGACTATTTCTAATTTCTTGTTTTTATTAGTAGAAAATTCTTGTATTTATGCCCTGTAGATAGAATTGTTAAAATGATGTTCAATATTGGTCAACATAATTGTTTCAAATTGGGTGACACTGTGAGAACTAAATTATGATTATATATTCTGATTTTGTGATGTCAAAAACTACCTATGCTATCATACAATTCTGCAATTTTCCCATCACGAATTAATCATTTTGTGAGGTTATGTGTGTAAAAAACCTAAATCTAATTTAACAAAAAATGTCCCTTTAAGAACGACTCACACAGAGCAAGTAATATAACCCAATGTCTTTTTCCCCTTCACTAAAAATGCAGTACTTTAAATTGTGTACAGTGTTCCTGGATTTGCTGTGCAGATAAAGCAGCTGGTGGTGATTCATAGCTCCAATGAAGCTGTGCAATGCAGTAGTCTTAATTCCAAACAATGCTAAATTTTGGTTTGCATTGCGTTTTTATTCTTTAGTGGCCAGACTGTTGTCATAAAGATGCAATGCTTTTGTCCTACACTTTTATTTAAGGTGTTTACGTTATAAACACATGACCTTCATTATCCTAGATAAAAACATGCTTTGTGAGTTTGTCAGTGTCTGAATGGCCGTTAACACTTGCACTGCTTGTGGCAGAAATAGTGTTTAGTGAGCCCTGCTTGTTGTATATAACAGAGAAGCATCAGAGTACTGCACTGCATCATGTCAGACTGTGGCTTTAATGTTCTCTCTGTCAGTTGTCTAGCAGATGGCTGAGAATTAGGCAAGCTTCCAAGTTCTTGTTTTTATATATTTTTTCGTTCCTTATTGTATATTGGTATAAGATGATTATTAATAAACATAATTCCATGTTTTTTATATGTGCCCCTTCACTTGATATAGTGTATTTCCTATGTAATACATTTTAATGCTATCACACTGTGACAGGATGATATTCCAGAAGTTAAAAGTAAAACCTGCCATTTTTGGCAGCATACACAGTTGGATTTTTTTCCCCTCTAGTATCCTTATTTTCTGTTCCAGGAAAATCTCCAAGGAGCTTGTTTTTCCCCCCGCCCCCCTGAGCATCTGAGACTAGTCTGTACCCAGCCCTGTGTAATCATGGGAGATTTGTTTTGTATCTGTTTGACATACTTGTTAGTGTGGAGCTGAAGGATTCTTAAAAATAGCCTAGTTTAGCTGGATACTGAAAGCACTGGCAGCAGATTCATGTTGTCTATCACTGACAATGTCATTACTATTGTGTTAGTATGAATACTTCAGTGGTTTCCAAAATCCTATACAGCCTGGGCCTTGAAATACCAGTTCTAGTTTTTCCAGAACATTCCCTCCCAGATCTCCCATAGGATTTATTTTCTAATTTAAAGCTATTAGTCCCACTCTCTGTGGCCCCCTTTGTTTATTGTGTTTTATTTCTATTCTTAAAACACCAAGCTCTGGAGATGAATAAAACTGGCCTGATGGGATCACCAGAGAAACAAAGCACGTCAATTAAAATAAATCAGTTTATTCTTTTCTTGATATTCTATGTAACTAGGATTGTGTCTGTGTTTATGTGTGTAACATTCTGTTGAAATGTAATGTTATTTATTGGAATTAGATATTGAAAGCATATAGATATATATATTTTCCTGATTTTGATGGTTCTACAAACATAGGCTCCCTGCAGATGTTTTGCCGGCAATTTCCTTCACCACATGGATCTATAGTTTTTTAAGTCGAACTGCAATGATGGAGAGGCTGGCATTCGTCCTCAGGAGCAAGCATGCAGTACCAGAAGTTCAGTGCCCCAGGGAAACATTTATATTTGCAAGTTCATTCGGCAGGGTTCATCAAGTAGAGATCCCCTGCTAAGCACAGAGATCATGCAATTCCGACAAATGGCTTCAACTGCCGGCGTTTGGGGAACGCTGCTTAATGAATTCCAATTGTAGTTTTATAAAATAAGAACTTGTTGTTTTTTTCTTTCTTTTTACTATTGCTATATAGAAAAGTCTCAATTATATATGATGTCTGTAGAAAGGTGAACCATTGTGTGGTAATAAAGAAATAGTGCTGATGTTGAGAATTAGTAATTTTAGTGAGCTTTCCTGTCAAAATATTTTTTAGGAAATTATTCATCATATTCTAATTAGTATTTCTCAAGCACATACAATAATAAGTCCACTATCATGATTTCAGTGCAACTTAAGAAAATCAAATGCATCTGGAATAAGTACAAGGCTATCCGGAACTTTAATTAAGTCAAGCATTTTAGGTAGATATAATGGGCAGACTAGTTGGACCTTCTGTTCTTATTTGCCATCAAATCTGTTTATGTATGGAGTATGCAAACTAAATGGGTACACAATTTTTAATGTCAATATAGCAAGTGTGATCTGTAAATATTGTTAATGCACCTCAGCTTTCTATACTTCACCCATACTCTTAGATTGTAAGTTTGCAAGGTTTTACGTTTTCAGGTTTGTTGGGTGCTTTAGAGAAAGCTCTTTGTTTGCTTGACTTTAAACTCAATAACTATTCTTTTCTAATTTAAGTTAGTTTTTGGAATGTATCTACCCTGTTTAGCGCTATGGAATATATCAGCGCATTACAAATAAAGGTTAATAATAAATAATGTATGAGATTTTCTAGTTGAAATCTAGAAAGTATAGGCATTTATAGTGATCTATAGTTTATAAAGTGGTGAGTGCCTACTATGAACTGTTAAAATCATCCTTTATTAAATCGGATCCCAATATAAAGCAGTAATTTGTATTAAACAAGAAGTAGGAATATATGCCTGCTCTTTACTCTATCAATGCTTTTGTGTATGTGCTCACCATTTGGCTAAGAGGCCCATATGTGAAGCATAAATTACCTATATTCCTACTTATTATTTATTACAAATGACATGAACCAACTGTTTTTTATATTGTGATATTATATTGTGATATTGTGATTTAATAAAAGATGATTTTAACAGTTTATAGTAGGCACTCACTACTTTATGATTCAGAAAATAAGTTTGGTGTCAGGCACCATTTAACAAGTTCAAAAAGTGTTTAGTGATCTACAGTGTTTAGTGATCTACAGTTTGCCTTCAAAATTGTGGCAAATCCTATAAAAAAAACATGATTATTAATAATGTTCTAACTAATTAAAATGAAAATTAGGAGAAGAGAATTGGTAAAAGGATTATCTTAGTTTACTATAATTTATGAGCCGTTATAATCCGCATTTATGTAGAGATCTCCAAAGACCTATCCAGAAAGACTGGCATTATATTGTTATACATTCAAACCTGATGCTATAATTGGAAGCCTTATTGTAGAGTCTGATGCAAATTGGCCTTGCGTGTACTTTGCCAGTCTACACAAAGTTTACACCAGTAGTCTGGTGATGACTGAGAACTTCATCCTATTTTGTGTTCACAAAGATGTTAATCAATTTAGACGTATTTTCTCCAGAAAAAAAAGCACCTACAGGTGATGTGATTACTTTTATATAAAATCATCCAGGGTCAAGATAAAGCTTTTTTTGGGGGGGAGGGGTTAAGTTACAGTTGACAAGAGGACACCCTTTGAGTTTAGAGAGGGAAAATTTAGTTTTTCCTTAACAAAGAAAAAGGTTCTATACAGTTCGTCGAATTGTGGAACTCCCTATCAAATTGCTTGTAGCACCAGGTTTGATAGCTAACTTAAAAAGGGCGTTAGAGTTGACAATGTTTTTGTGTAGTTTTTACCTTCCTCCTAATCAGTTGACATCATTTAGTTACAGGAGATTTGTTTGAAAAATTCGACTTGATGAACTAAAAGTATTTTTTCAACCTCAATTACGGTCCTAATATGTTATACAATATTGTGAAAGTTTCCATATTTTTTTCTTTGTTCAGGATATATGTCTCCACACCCTTCTCCTTTGGGAGCACCTGACCATGTATCCAGTCCAATGTCAGGAGGAGGGCCAACACCACCACAGATACCACCAGCTCAACCTGGACTCATGATGCAAGGGGACCCACAGATTATTAGTCAGCCCAACCGAGGGCCCTCACCTTTCAGTCCAGTCCAGCTTCAACAGCTCCGTGCCCAGATCTTAGCCTATAAGATGCTGGCGAGAGGACAACCTTTAGCTGAAAATCTCCAACTTGCAGTACAGGGAAAACGGACACTCCTGGCACTTCAGCAGCAGCAACAACAGCAGCAGCAGCAACAACAACAACAACAGCAGCAACAACAACCCCCTGCTAATTACAGTCGACCGCCAAGTAAGTAAATGTATTTTGCTCACCAATGCTTTTTGGTTCCGGTACAAGCGAGCATAATTCACAATTCTCAATTTTTTCGATCCATTTCTAAAACTGTCAGTTTTATCTTCTATTTGAGAAAATGAACAATGAAAATTAAGATACATAGGCAACAGATCGAGGCTTGAAGCATTAAGTATTGGGCATCAAGATAAATAATACAAAGCATACAGTAACTCACAAAAGTGAGTACACCCCTCGCATTTTTGTAAATATTTTATTATATCTTTTCATGTGACAACACTGAAGAAGTGACACACTGCTACAATGTAAAGTAGTAAGTGTACAGCCTGTGTAACAGTGTAAATTTGCTGTCCCCTCAAAATAATTTCCCACACAGCCATTAATGTCTAAACCGTTGGCAACAAAAGTGAGTACACCCCTAAGTGGAAATGTCCAAATTGGGCCCAAAGTGTCAATATTTTGTGTGGCCACCATTATTTTCAAGCACTGCCTTAACCCTTATGGGTATGGAGTTCACTAGAGCTTCACAGGTTGCCACTGGAGTCCTCTTCCACTCCTTCATAATGACATCACGGAGCTGGTGGATGTTAGAGACATTGCACTCCCCCACCTTCTGTTTGAGGATGCCCCACAGCTGCTCAATAGAGTTTAGGTCTGGTGACATCCTTGGCCAGTCCATCACCTTTACCTTCAACTTCTTTAGCAAGGCAGTGGGTGTCTTGGAGATGTGTTTGGGGTTGTTAACTTGTTGGAATACTGCCCTGCGGGCCAGTCTCCAAAGGGAGGGGATCATGCTCTGTATGTCACAGTACATGTTGCCATTCATGGTTCCCTCAATGAACTGTAGCTCCCCAGTGCTGGCAGCACTCATGCAGGCCCAGACCAAACATATATACACATATGTCTACGTGTGTGTGTGTGTATATATATATTATGTGTGTGTATATATATATTATATTATCCCATTAAATGCCCCAGGACTTGTCAAGGATAACTCTTACATCTTGCTCTTTGCTTCATTTGGACATTATAACCACACTTATTAATGTCTTTGCAGTAGAATTTTGAGACTGTATTTACATTGAAATTATAACAGTTGAAAATATGGTGTTATTTTAATGATAGAGCCTACTACCTAACCGTTACAAAGTTAACTCATATGTCAAGTTTCTACTTCAATTTTGCATGTTTGGCAGCTACCTTTCTTCAAATCAAACATGATTTTAAAGATTATTAATTTATTTCATTTTGATATTATTTGATTTGATACTTCATTCTAATGTTAAGATATTTTTTTCATTGCTGTGAGTCCAGTCCTTCAGATTCATTGTTGCCTACCAGTTTTTGTTATTTGTCTATATCATACATTTTATATTTCTGGCCTCTACCTTGCGGTGCAAAATATTTTTCTCTTGCTTCTAATTGGTCAGTGCTCCATGTTTCATTCTTGTGATTTTTGCCTTGGTCAAGAACAGTCAATAAGCTAAATTAATATGTGTGACGTTCTAATGGTGTAAATCAGTGGTTCCCAAACCTCTCCTGAAGACTCACCAGACAGGTCACGATTTAGGTGCAACACTGTATTTGAACATAGGAAAAACAATAAGCACTCAACACACTAATGTCCTTGTCTGTATTCAAATCTCGTTAAACCAAGATCGCGGTCTTTTGGGTCTTTAGGAGAGGTTTCGGAACTGCTGTTGTAAATATTTAGTGTTAACAAATGCCAACATTGAATATGACCCATTTTCTAAAACTGAGAAATGTATTCATAAACAAGTTTTTTATTATTATTAATAATAATAATAATAATAATAATCATATATTCCAAAGTATAATAAAAAAAGGTATACTAAATATTAATTCTAGGCACAAAAAGCTGTTTCATAGATCCAGATAAATGCTCTAATTTTAGTTGTTTTGAATTAGGTTCCAGCCTTAATGCGTACATCTCATGTTGTACTTTCTTTAATTTAATTTGACACCATCCAATGCTGCTCTTAAGTTAAATTTTCACTTATGTTTGTTATTAAAATAAGGTATGGGAATGCACGCTATGGCCGTCCCTCCTGCTGTGCCTGGACCATCCCCTGGAATGGTGGCAGGGCATGCAGCGAGCATGACCCCCAAGCCTTGGGCAGAAGGTAACATTCATAGTGAATATATATATATATATATATATATATATATATATATATATATATATATAATCATGAAAGACATGTTTTGTTGTGTGTAGTTTAATATATTGGATTAGTTTAAAAGACCTTGAATGACTTCGGCAGATGCAATTATTGGCACTTTTAAACAGCAACAACATGCAGACTGCCTAAAGCACAGACATAAAACCTAATGAATTGGTATTTATATTCTGAGTGAGTCTAATTATTGCATTAACACCTTGTACTTCAGTGGAAAAGCTTTATTTTATTAGAGATAAAGGAGCGTGCCTGACATCTATATATGTATAAATGTTTGTTTACTTGTATGCATAGTTATAGGAGTAGCATATTAATCACCAAATTCTATTTCACACAAATTATTTGAGTTTAATGGTGTTATGTGTTTCCTACTAACTGTGATGTCTATAAAGTAATAAATAAAAAAATATAAATCTTCTTTTACCTTTGTCATTAGCTAAATGACCTCAGTAAGAATGTTTTTACAAGTGTGTAGATAATATATGCTAAATGTATTTAGAGACCAAATGAATCTATAACACGTTATTAGCAATTTTAATTCTTCTAATACAATAATCCCTATTAAGACCTTGTCTGGAGTTTTTGTTTTGGGTACCACCACTAAAAATGACATTATAGAGCTAGATATGTGATGGAGGGTTACGCTATGAGGAAAGGTTAACTAAGTTAAATGCATTTTCTCATGAATATATACAGTACCCATGCAAGATGGTATGCCTATCCTACAAAACCATGCAGAATCTGATAAAAGGTAGTTTGAGGTGAACTCTAGAAGTCATCCATTAAAGGGCGCTATAATCGTCAAGCTTTCATAACTTTTAAATCATAAATATCAACAACAAAAAATTGTTTATATGTTGAAAAACAAACTTATAGCTGTCTCTTCTACTGCCTCAGTCTGGAGCTCCTCACATATTTCACAATCTGGGATTGCATTTCTCTATACTTTGCTAACAAAGCTGTGCAGCAAAGAGGAGGCTGCAGAAAAGTGTGCCCCTCTCTCTTCCTCGGTTTGAGAGGAGTTTCCCCCTAAACATGGTGGGAAAAGTTGTTGATATTTGGTATAAGGAAAAAAAAGCAGTATATTGAAAAGTTACTTCTGATCTGCATTACATTGCAGTGGCCTTTTAAGGATGGGGAAGAAGGTTTCATCTTCATTATAGAAAGGGGTTATTCACTGTAAGAGAAATCTAAATATGGAACAGTAGGTTTAATAGGTAACTTTAAAAAGGGGCTGAATACATTTTTAGATTAGCATACAGTGTTAAGCATGTTAACTTAGGACAGGCAAATTATTGATCCAAGGAATAATTCTACTGCCAGTTTAGGAAGGAATTTATTTTTCCAAAATAATAAGTAGTAGAGACAATAAGTAGTGTTACAGAGGGATGGGGGGTTATTTACCTTCCTTTGGATCAATTGGCATAATACACCAAACATGGATCAGCTAAGGTGACGTATGTCTTTTTGTAAGCCATTGTGGCATCTACAGCTGCTGTTGTATTCATTAGGTTTAATGAAAAACTCAAGGACACACCCTCATGAGAGAAAGACAGGATGGTAAACAAAAATGGATCCTTGCAGTAATGAATACTTGTGTATAAAAAATAAGAATCTTAAGTTTTTATTTAATTTGCTTTCTAAAAACATTTAGCCTATTATCAAATGTAATTAAATAAAAAAATTAAGCACAATGGTCTTTAATTACAGAACAGTTTGAATCCAAAATGTGTTTAAGCTAAAACTAAACAAAATGTTATTTTATTTGTATATCATCAGGCCAGAGTTCAGACTTGAGCGTTCCCAGCACTCCTCAGAAGCTTGCTGTGCCACCTCCTAGCGGAAGACCCTCTCCGGCACCTCCTGCAGCTCCTCCATCTGTTGCTTTGCCTGGCCCGTCTGTTCCACAACCAACCCCTGGGCAACCTGCTCCACTTGTCCAGCTCCAGCAGAAACAGAATCGCATCAGCCCGATACAGAAACCCCAAGGCCTGGATCCTGTGGAAATACTCCAGGAAAGAGAATACAGGTAATAACCACTTCCTGAGTACTTTTTACATGCAGAAGCTTTAGTTTACACTTCTAAAAAAATCTTATGACCCATTTTAGCTTTGGTGCATCTCATTGACTTGGCCTATCCTCACTAACCGTAAGCATTAGTACATTTTAAGAATTTTTCACACATTGGACTTAAAAGTTTGTTTGGGGCACAGACCATTATCTTAACAAACCTCCTACTTTTCAAGGCCTTAACTAAATCAGTGACATGTAGCACTTGTGTACTATTAACTGCAACCATTTATAAAAATGCATGAGTTAGAAAAATGCATTATAAAACTATAGATTTTATAGGAAAAAAAACAAAACTTTGAATTCCAATTGAACTACAATGAATATAAAAACATGCATTCATGGGCTCTTTCCTCCCAAGAAAAATATTGCTTTTTGGGGGGGCTGGAATTAAAGTGATGGGTATGAGCCTGAGGGAGTGAACATAAAATAATGTGCTTTTCAATCAGCAGTGCATACAGAAGTATTCAAACAAAACAGCACTTTCCAACACTTCTTACTTTATTACACTTTGTGTCATGTATGTTACTTTAAAGGAAGAAATGAGTCAAAAACAACTGATTTTCCGGAAAGTAGATTAAATTGTTCATTTGTTACTAATGAAGGACATATTTTATGTGCATTGGGTTGAAATATTAATAGGTATAATATATAAATACATATTTTTTAATTAGTAGCTTCCAGTGTCCAGACCTGTGCTTTAATGGGTGGCATTTATGGAAAAATGTACACAGTGCAGCTACTTTGAAGGAGAAGTTTTTTTTTTAACCCTGTCCTTAAACTAAATCTTGTTATTGAACTGCTGCTTTTTTAACACATTTTGGTAAACCCACATAATGGTGGAAAGTGTAAATGATAAATCAAAGGCCAGATTCTGTCTGTTGAGTACAAATGTACTGCAGTTAAAATGTTCCCCATTAGTTTACTTTTTCCAGTGTATCTTTGCACAAACCCAAAAAATTTTTTTTACCACCATGCACAATACAATTGTCAAATGTTTATTCTACAAGCACTTAGCCTATTTCTAATTAGAAATCCATACCACGTGCGGTTGTTTTACTGCAGCTAATCCAGTCCTGGCTTTAAACACTGTTGAGAAGCATTGTATAATTTTATATTGCTGTCCATGGCTAAGCTAATCAAACATGATCACTTAATCCTTTGTGACCTTTATAAAGGCACTCATTCATATGCACATGACACAGAGGAAAGCACTGGAAGTTATATATGTGTCCCTGCTTGCCCGTATTGTGCTTAGTGATTCTAGTACAGAAAAGAGCTTCTGCAGAGCTTTTCCTTCTGTTGTGAATAAAAACAAGTGACTGGGAAATTTGCATGATTATACATAGATTTTATGGTAATACACAATTAATACACAGCGGTAAACATGTAATCTTGTGTTTTACAGATAAAATGCACCTTCAACTGAAGTTATTATTAATATATCATTATTCAATATAAGACCGGCATTAAATAGCAGAGATTTTTAGGACTGCAGTAGTTAAAAAAAGCAAACAAAAAGACTCAGCAAAATAACTATGCCTGTTTTTGAAGTATATAACAAACTTAAAAACCTCACTTTTTATAAACTGTAAGCAAACACTTTTTGAAAATCTGAAGACATTGATTTGATGGCGGATAAGATACATAAAAAGACCTATCAATTCTGTTCATTTTATCTACCTAAAAGATTTGCCTCAGAATAATCCCATGCGTCTTCCAGGCATGCTTAAATTCATTAACTGTGTTTTGACTCTTATCACTTCAACCGGAAATAATGTTCAATTTATCTAATATCCTTTCTGCAGTACTTTCTCATATTAACCTTAAATTTTCCACCTTCCGACCTTAAATCATGACCTCTTGAACATTTTGATATATTTGAAGGTTTCTGTCATATTCCCCCTCTCCCTTCTGTCCTGTAAGCTATACATATTCAGGTAATTAAGTCTTTCCTTATATATTTTGTCTTTTAGACTATGCACTATTTTAGTTGTCTTTCTTTAAATTGTTTTTAATCCGTTAATATTTAGTTAGTCTCCAAAATGATATACAGCATTCTAGGTGATGCGTAACTAGGGATTTATAGCACTGGTACAACTCTTTTTCTGCTTTTAATTCTGACAGACAAGAGGAGGAAACCATCTTTTGTTTGTTGAATCACTTCCTGAGGGCTGAATCATGAAAGAAATGTGTTTTCATTATCTATCAGTGGAGGGAGAAGGGAAAAGGAAGAGCTCAGGAGTATTTGTTAGATAATTGGCTGTAGTTAAAAGCAGGGGGCTTGCAACGATTGATGAAAGATTTGCTTCCCAAAAATGTAAATGTTCCTCTCACACACACACCCCCACAACTTTCACAAAAGCATTCCTCCAATGTCCAGTAAATGCATTATAGTGTGTGCGTATGCGCCAGGTCCCCGGGCTACAGAATACTTGTACGTAAGCACAGGCTCCCAAGACAGTTTTGTTTGAGTGAGTTTTTATATTCTGTTTGTTTCCATTAAAATAAAGTGCATTATAGTTTCTGTAACTATTTTTTAAAGTGGTTGTTGTTGTTGTTGTTGTTACTAGTAGTAGTATTACACTCTATTATAACCACATGTGAGCCATTATAGTATTGGTATTAGTATAATTATTCATCAAAGATTCAAGTTACATACAAATCTGACCTAAAGACGTTCTCAGGAACATGCCTCATATGCAACTCGGGGACCTCCTGTATATAATGGGTAGACAATTAATTTCTTACAAAGTCCACCAAGGTCCATGGTCTGGAGACCATCATTTTTTAAGCATACGCACACAAATATTTCAAAGTAATACCACTGAAGAGAGTAAAGGAAAATAATTTATAATGGGATTGCCAAACAGGCAAAATATACTATTTACCCAACAGTTTAGTTAAAAGTGGTTTATATACAAAAATGTAATAATTATATGGAGGTGCAGAAAACGTAGGCCGGAGCTTCAGAGCCAGTTCCACCTATACATTACTCTTACCTTCTGCAGAACATTTGCTTTCCATAATTTTAAGTAATTTCAAGTATTACTTGTATGCTCCTCTAAGGAATCTTACTGTATATAGCAAATTAATCCTAAAATTCCTAAGAAGAAATGACCACTAAAATAACCAGATGCAGTATTTTAATTCTCTATGAAGAAAAATTGCTTACAGTTGCATAACCATTATTCTTGCATCAAATATTTGAGATATTTGATATTGCAGTCAATGAATAATGCCCTTCTCCTTTCATTGTATACCTAGTTTTTTCTACAGCCAAAATCCTTGCTGATCGGACATGTCATTTTGTGCCCCTGCTTGTTTGGAAATTTTCTGAGTCACAAATAGGCAGCCTATTTCATTTGATATGCCCAAACCCAGTTTTACACCATGCATCCCATAGGACTTAATGATAGTGAATTTCAAGCACTGTATTGCTACCACAAGGTTATATTCTAAACTCTGATAAGAATTTAGGTTTACGTTTGATATGTAGTAAAAATACTGTGTACGGAGAAATTGTGTCAGAGAGCAGGTGTGCTCACCTACTTTGCACATGCTCAAAATGATTTTTTTTCTAGAAATGCTTGAATCAAATGTGGACAAGAGCAGTAAATTGAGGAGTGGGGGATTAATAATATAGAAAAATGTTCTGCAGGGAAAGCGAGAGTAAGATTCTAGATGTGTTGGAAAGAAGTGGACGGAGTGTTGCAGAAGAAGCCACACTTTGTACATCCAGCATGGGAAGAATCCTCTGTAGGCCACCTGTTGCTGACCAGTGCTGAGGTTTCTAGGGAACTAAGACAATTATTATGAAGTCATATCCACTTAACATGTTTCATGTGCTTATCAGGACTTTTTCTAAAGGTGTTTTCAGGACAAGGAGATTACCGATCAATTACAATACTTGCAGTTGAAAACTGTGACCTATTTTCATACTGTATTGGCTTAAATAGTTCTCTGAATAATTATCACAGTGCCTTTTTGAATTTTTTGTAAAGTTTGATAAATGTTATGAATATATTCTTATCAGGCTGTAAAAACCAATGAGAGTTTGATATTTTGGGTTGTTATCTATGTAGCAAATAATTTACATGAGCAGGACTTGACAAATCCAAGGACGCAGAGAGCCACTAATTTTAAAATTGACTTGGAAATGATCAAATATTCCCTGTTGCCCAACAATGTTTAGGTGACTTCTAATTTTCATATAAAGCCCACTTGGATTTTGTTTAGAAATACATCATTCACCCAAAAGTTCATTTCTGAGTTTCTGATGTATCCACAGTGACTTGAAACTCTATGCAGCATGTATGTTCCCATTAAATACATTTTCACAGAAAGTACAATATTACTTAAAAAATGTTTATTGGTTCAACACTCGCATTAACATTGATGCCACTTTTATTCTTTAAACCAAGTTTTAATACGTAAGTAAGGTTTTATTCTGGAGAACATTTCTGTTTGGAAATATAGACCTACAGGTCAATTTTCATGGAAGTATTAAAGCTCTTGCATTCTTTGAAAGTCTGCCATTTATTGAAACTGTATAAATTAGTTGTCCCCAAACAATATGCTTCTTCTCTTATTTAGAGGCAGGTAAGACTTTCAAGCTGAAGACAAGGTATAGCAGAATGGTTAATGTATTTCAATAGCGTCCACTAGCAGCAATGAGGTTTGAAATACTTCACATCCGTTAATAAGAACAGTGCACCCGTGAGTATAATATACAATTCTTCAGATCTAAATCATAGGCTCTTGGCTCATACATCAGACACATTTTTGGAGAGGAAAGCTGTAGTAAATCAGACACTCTCCAAGGATTGAGAGAGAGCTGCAGGTAGGTAGCACTACAGGATTTATCAGTTAAGGCATCACATTGAAAAAGCTGCACTAATGCACCAAACCAGTATTTCTCACATGCAGCAGCACCACATGAAATCGGATTTTAATAAATAAAGCTTTACATTTTAATTTTAGTCTTTACCTTGTTATGTATGTCATTTATTGTCAAATGTAAATAAATAGTACATCTGTGTTCACATTTGAATGCCTAAAACAAGTTAAAAAAACCAGTTTCCAGCTCCGTTTTCCGAAAAAAAGTTATTACACCGCACTCTGGGAAGCTGAGCAGGGGCATACAAATGTGCCCACAAATGCCTCGTTCTTCAATCCTTAGCCCATTTTAAACATGGCTTTAAGCTTATGCCTGCTGTATTACACAGCTTTTATGCAAAGCCAAGGTTGGATTATACACAAGCTGGGAATCCTATCCACATACAGCGGTTTCAAGCCTACTGACTATCATCAGAGTGGGGCAGGATCCCAGCTTGTGTTGTGAAGCTTATGAGTAGGTAGTTCACCACAACAATAATTTATAATATATTTATATAAATATGGTGGGCAAAAGAACGATAGAAGCCCTCCACCGTACAGTAGTACAGAAAATAAATAGTACATCTGTGTTCACATTTGAATGTCTAAAAAAAGTAAAAACAAAACAAAAACATATATATGAATTAGGAGCTGTTTCTAGTTTGAGGGCAAGGGATGGAGTGCATGGTTAAAGACACATTTAGGATCCTAGAAGTTTTATTAGCCAGGGGAGGCCGGTTCCCGGGACTATCTCGAATATAAATATTTAGTGTGTTTTATGCATATTTACATTTGTGAAAGGTGTAATCACTATTCACAGTGACACTGCATCACACCAGGGGTAAACCTGTTTTCAAAAGTAAATTCTGCAACTTTTTATATCATTTAAATACCTTTACATGTTATGACTTTGTCCAAGTGGCAACAAACATTTTTTTTCACCGGACCATTTAAAATTTTGGAAGGGCTGTTACCTCTGTGTTTCTTTTTTTAATTATACAGAGCTGTAGTGTGTGTCTGACTGGGGGCATGCACATATTTTAAAAATTCAAAAAGTATTTCAAAATGCTTTTAGGAGATATTTACTGTGGTATGGTCCAAATTGTACTGAACTAAAGTGGCCCTTTACTGTTGCTTCAACCTCTTAATCTACAATTGGAACATAGGTAATAATGGTAGAGTACAGCATGTAAAATCTAATATAGACTCTTCCACACTACTTTATGCAATCGTATTCATTGTCTTAACTTTGATTCAGAATTTGCTGTAATACCTGTTTGTTGTGGACCACATGGATTAAGTTCACAGACCACTGTTGGTCTGAGGACAGCAGTTTGGGAACCCGTGCATTAAATAGTATGAATAGGAGTGACCTGAAACACTCAGGGTTTTGATGTCATGGCTTAATTTCTATACAGCCACATTACACTGATTATACTATGTGGGTTGCTGTTTCTGTAGAGGCCATGCTCCTCTTTATCATAGCCTGGTGGAGAAAAGAAAGATAAATAGTTTTTTTGTTATTGTGTATGTTGATTACGGTATGTTGATTTTGAATTGGAATACAACCGTTGTATATTCTTCATGGCCGTGTCTGTGTTGATTTTGAAGTAAGCCTGCTCTCTTGGTCATATGAGAGACTATTCCATGTTAAAATAATTCCCTGTTTGAAGCTGCAAACAGGGCTTGGCATCAAGCTTTTGACCTTCTTAGCATCACAAGATGACTGAGATGGGAAATGGAACAATACAATACTTGTGATTGTGTCTCTCAGCAGGAGCCATGTATCTTTGTCTTTTATGCCAGTGGTGGGTCTCCTGGTAGTGATGCCCCCTGGTGAGTAATTATCTGTAATCATCTGTAAGGGGCACCAGCCCACATAGCCTCTACATGCTAATAATTACATCGACCAGCTCCCCTGCACAGCCTGAACACAGACTTAACCTATTTGTAGCGACTAAGCTCTCTCTTGATGTTGTTTACCAGTTTCTTCTCTACCCAAGGGGATATTTCTTCGATCTTTTACTGATATTTAATTTATTCTTTAGGTTGGGGGAAACTTATATCTGGGGAAGGAAGTGAAGGATTAAACAAAAGTTTTACTTGCATCTAAACAGAATTACACGGAACAAATCCGGTGTAGTTTGTTCTGCTGCTGTGCAGCTTGTAAGCACGTGTCAGGAAAAAACTAATCAGCGTTAATAGAGACAAAATCAATATGACAGGCTCCATAAGGAGAATCACAGTATCTTGCACGTTCTAGTCATTAAACCGACTGAATTTTGTGTGAAAATAAAAATGATTAAGGCAGTGTCTCTTACTACTAACATGTATGTCTGTCTCCTTAGGTTTATGTGTTTAATTCCACCACTGCTTCAAGATTAGATTTAGGTTTATATATATATATATATATATATATATATATATATATATATATATATATATAAATATATATATATATATATAAATATATAAGCAAGATGCAGCTGTTTAATCGACTGCAAACAAAAATCAATATTATAATGTTAATCCCTTTCAGTGTACATGTTTCAATCACATTTTTTTCTCCTCCTGATGTATCTGCCGGTAGAATGCCTCTGAATCTTGCAGACAGTACATCCTGGCATCTGTGAATAGCAGATGCATCAGCATGAGATGGCACTATTGCAGACTGTATCTCACTAGATATATACTTGCTCTTTCAGCAGAATTTATATTTGCATATGAATGCATACTTGTCATCCATACATTTTTCTATAAATTTACCTGGATTACCTGTGCTCCAAACTACTAGATTAACATTTTTTTATGCTGCATATATTTCAGGGATTGACAAATCTTGGGAGGCAGGGAGCTAGAGCTCCTAAAATTGTACCGCTGGCTTCTCCATTTACTATTCCCTTGTTCATAGGAAAAGTTTGACTGACTTCTAAGTTTAAATATGTCTACATGCATGCCCACAAACCCAGAAACATGTATAGAGAAGCATAGGTACATGCATTTGATGGTATATAAGAAACCATAATCTCATCATTTTATCTAAAAGCTTGATTCAGTAAATCCTCAGGGCAGCCATATGCGTATCCCTGGCATGTTTGAATTCCTATAATTTAAACTTGAATGATGTGATACTTATTTCACACTCTTTCTGTAATGCTTTTTATTAATAAACTAGCTAATTACCTGTTAAAAAATGACGGGCATGAAATTGTAAGCAGGGAATGCTGTTTGAGAGATAATGTAAACCGTTTTTTACCCTAAGGACCTTCGGTGCTCATTGCAAGGATTGCGCTGAGCAAATTCGGCGCTCATTGCGAGGCTGTTGGATGTTTTTTTTGTTGTATTTGAGGCGCTTTAGCTGTTATTGTAAGGTCGGTGCTGATCTGCTTTTTGCGCTTATTGCAAGGCTGTCCCCTGGTGTAGTTTGTGTGCTATGAGCAGCGTTGGCGCTCGTTGTGAGGCGCGCAGTGAATGTCTTTTGTGTTTATTGCGATACGTTTTTTATTTTGTGTATATGTATTTTTGTATGCCAATTAAATAATTTATTAAATTAATATACTTTACCTATTTGTAAGTAATACATGCAGGAAGCATTGTGCTAAGGAGCTGACAATCTGTTTTGATGTTCCTGCAACATACAATGTAGGTTTGCAGTGTTGTGGAGCTGAGGTGTAAGTGTCAGCAATGTGTGCAGTGTAAATAGGCTGCGTGCGCGAGGGAAAGCCGTTAGTGTAGCTGTGTACTTCCGCGTTGTGTAAGAAAATGTTGTAAAATGGCGGCGAATGTGTATGGTACACGTTTGTGGATGATTTAGCGTCCTTGCTAAAAGTGTATCTTTACCTCGTACAGCTTTTCGAAAAATCCGTCTGTGCTTGGTGGTGTTTTGCGGCTTTAGGGTCGTGTAGCCTCGTTTTCTTTTTTTCCGGCGGCCGTTTTTTCTCTTGCTTTTCGTGTGTGTAAACTCTTGAATTTGGGCTTAAATTGAGGTGTAACTTCACTTGCAGAGGTCCTGGGTGCCACCCCTTGCTGGCGGTAAGCTTTTTATGTGTATTTATTGTGTTTTTTTAATGTTTTCAGGTGCACACGGTTCGGCCGTTAAGGTTTTTTTCAGTGTCCCGCGTCTCGTATTTTTTTTGGCTAAGTCCGTAAATTTTGCGTTCTAAGACCCACGGTCGTATATTTTTGTGTAAGTTCGTATTTATTGATAGCGTGTTAGATCTATTTTGTTAAAGTGGCGCTTTTGTGTGTGTTTGTAACCGCTTGTGAGGCGCCGTAGAGCGATATATACTATCTGTGCATGCCCACAACATAGAGCTGAGGGAGTATGCATCAGTAACTGCATACTGTAAATGTAATATACAGTAGAGCAAAAATACCATGTTCAAGAGCTCAAGATGGCATATACAGCAGGAATCGCAAAACATAATTGTCTCAGAAGTGTTAAATAGATAATATTTGGATCTTGTCTCTAAGGTCTGTTTTTTTTTTTAATAGGATGTAGATATAAGGACCCAGTGTTTCTATCCCAATTATTAGTATACATACAAAACCTATAGAGACAAAAAAGGCAACCACAATAGTGTAATATAATAAACAATGTCATATTTCACAATATATATAATATGCTCATAATAAAACAATCTGTCACTTTCCTTCCAAATTGCAGATTTCTTCCGGGATACTTTTGTTTCTTTGAAATGCACTCTCTCATGCACTGCGACAAACTGAAGTTGTGGAATATTTTTGCTTTTATTCTCTTTTTTGGCTCCGTAGAAGTGTAGAACTTTAGTGTCCAATACTACTATCTGAATTTTGTTTTAAAGTTGCCAATTCCAACTGCAAAATAACTATTTTTTACAGAAAAAAACAAACTCTTATATAAATATGTTTTGGGAACATGCTCCTTTTATGTAATAAAGTATTTAATTGTAGTTGTTGGCTTAAAAAGATTGTGTGAAAACCAGTCTAAATAAAAATCAGAAATGAAGCATTTTTTGAGATGTTGTTATAAATGTAGCAGATTCACCTTTATTACCTTTGCACTATAAATAAACCAGAAGAATGAGACAGTCTGGTTGTCTGATAAAGAGATTTGAGGCTTTAAAACACTCCCAAACCACAAGGATGTAATTCTGCATCACTGCAGGAGTCTCATTTTCTCTCCTCCGGAGTACAAAAAATTGAATCAGAATTAGGTCAGTCAGGTTTTTTATAGTGATTGAACTGTAAATCAAGAGAGGTTACTATTCTTGCAAGGAATAGATTTCTATTAAAGGCTACTGATCTTTGTTCAGGCCCAGAGAAGAATTGTACGAATCCTGCAAGAGACCTCTATGTAAAAAAAGAGCCACTTGCGAGTTTTCTTGAGTGAAGCTGCTAAAATATCTATGTGCCATCACAGTCAAATATTTTGACACATTCCTCTGCAAGTCTTCAAAGATTAGTGTTTTAATTTATTTAGGTATTTATTTTTGCAGTGCCTGTACTATAGAACACATGTAAAAGAATTACAGCACACAAGTACATTCTTCTTTATTAAAGTGGAAGATGATAACTCTACTACTAATACATATATGTTAGGTTTCCTGGCCATAGTGGATTTAATAAATCTTTATTATAAACTTTCAATTGGTGTTTTTTGAATATCAGTTTATTTTAAATGATGCATTACAGTAGGATAGACATATACCGTATTGGTCCGAATATAAGCCGCACCTTTTTTCCGATTTTTGAGCTTGCGAGTTAAGGGTGCGGCTTATATTGCCGATTTGCGAACTTTGCTTGTAACGCGTGCGGCTTCTATTCGCGAAGGCAAAATTACTCCCGATATGCACGATTGCGAGTTAAGGGTGCGCGATTGCGAGTTAAGGTTGCCGATTTTAGTGCTTTAGACTGCGGTATTGAATAGCGATTTACGGTTTTAGTGTTTCTACCGTCCTGTAAAGCCTGTAACCTGCAAAAAAAAGCCTGTTTCTTGCAATGGCTGATCACTTTGAGAGTCTTTTTTTTTCTTCAATTGTACGTGTGCGGCTTATATTTGAGTACTATCTTTTTTCTATTTTTTCCCCTTGAACTTTACGGGTGCGGCATATGCGGGTGCAGCTTATATTTGGACCAATACGTTAATACAATATAAATGCATGGTACATTTGAAATAAAACAGCCTTAAAGAAACAATAGCAGTTCCTTTCAATAAAAATATTGAGTAATGAGAAAAAAAAAATATTCCTCCAAAAGTTTTAAAAATATTTTGCTTCATTTTTATTGTTCCTTTGCCTGCCTTTAGGGGTAGTATGTTTTCAGTGTCTGCCGGTTTCGTCCCCCACTCCTAATGTTTCATAATTTGCTGCATTGTTTACTTGTGGGGCTGGGCAGCTCCCCTATATTTCAGCACACAAATAGACACAAGCAGCCTTATTAAATTGCTATTCGGCCAATTGAATAGGGCTTTATTTAAGCACATAGCATATTTTCTTTCACAGAAGTTTTTAGTTCGTAAACTTCTATCCAAAAGCAAGATCTTCACGAACTAAAAACTTCTGTAAAAAAAATATGCTATGTGCTTAAATAGAGCCCTATTCAATTGGCCGAATTGCAATTTAATAAGGCTAAAGGAGTTTTGATTTCCATACATTATATATTAGGTAGATAGTGTCAAAACAACATGTCCACTCCACTAGTAAAGAATGCTACAGCTTGACACAAAAAATGGATTACCTCTAGAGACTTGCAAATGAGCCATAAACAAGTATATATGTAAATTTATTTGGCAGATGATGCAACAAATATGACTTTAATTGTTTACTTTATTAGTATAGTTTACATAATTTTTTTAAAAAGAACTATTATTGTAACCATTTAAAGGAATAATAAAGCTTTGAAGAGATGTCAGTGTGTTTTTATGGTGGAGGAGGAATGTATTCTGAGACTAAATTGTAAACATATGGCATAAAATGGTATTGGAATAAAATGCCAAATAAAATGAGAGATGCAATTTTGTAATTGATTTTGTATAATGGTGTAGACAATATCACATTTATAACATGGCAAAAAAAAATGCTGTGCTTTGTGATGTTTTGTCATGAGTGTGCCGTGTACCTGAATAGGTTAGAAACCACTGGCTGAACTGAATCCTAAGCAAAATGAAACATTTTTTAATCTTTTTCCCACAAGCAGTTATGAGGATATCCACAGAAGATTGATAATATTTGTTTAATATTAATTGCTCCTTTTAATTACAAGGCTCCAGGCTCGCATTGCCCACAGGATCCAGGAGCTGGAAAACTTACCAGGCTTGCTGCCACCTGATCTGAGAACCAAAGCTACCGTAGAACTGAAAGCTCTTCGACTTCTGAACTTCCAGCGTCAGGTATACTATTTTTCCTAAAATGTTGGGAATTTTCTTACAAACTGTGTATCATCAGTTGGAGTCTTTTGTATCGCACCTCTCATCTAACACTGCATTTCTGGAAAAAAATATTGTCTTGAACATTGTTGTCATATACTTATTATTTTTGTAATATAGCTTTATACTTGCTGACACTTGATGTTTCTTTTGCCCAGCTGAGACAAGAAGTAGTAGCGTGCATGCGCAGGGACACTACACTGGAGACTGCTCTGAACTCCAAGGCTTACAAGAGAAGCAAGAGGCAAACTCTGCGGGAAGCACGCATGACTGAAAAATTGGAGAAACAGCAGAAGATTGAGCAGGAAAGAAAACGTAGACAAAAGCATCAGGTATGCCAAGTTTCTTATTTAGCTTTAACTGCTAGTAAGGTTCACCAAAATAATTCCTCTTTATTCCTCACCATAATTGTATCGTCCCTTATGTTACCAATTGTAAGCAGATATTCCCCAACAGATATTACTCAGTCTTCCAAGCACCTACAGGGAAGAAAAACACAAACTACTGAGCAACTGAAAAACAAAAGAAACTCCACAGCATTCACCTGACTTTTGAATTCTGCGTTTTAGATATTTACATAATACATTTCTGAATTAATTTCCTAATAATTAACTATTTGTGCTTATATGTTATATATGAAATTGCACTGTTGGACATAATGCAGTTAACTTTTGAACAAAAGGTAAAACACTTTTGCTTTGCTGTTTATAACATTACCCTGGCTCAGTCAAATGCTACCGCATCACAAATACATCCATATGCAGATAATTCAACCCTGGCACATAGAAAAATATGATTGACTTCTAAATTATGTGCAGATTTGTCTGGCTGTTTGTATTGCAATATAAAATGTGACACAAGTTTTTTAATCTACATGTTTTTAATTAAACATTTTAACTTGTTAATATGCCAGAGGCCCACAATTTGACTTTTCAAAATGTATTATTTCTTGATCAGTACTGTTTGATCAAAAATTGAAAGGTCACATTGTACAATAAATCTGTCTTTAGCTACCCATTCTAACAACTTTACCTGTAAAAACCTTTTGTACTTTTTATATGGGCAAATTGCTGTTTCTTTCTTATTTTAGAACAACTCTTAGCGGTTAGTCCTTGGAAAGTGTTTTTATCAAAGTTGGTTATTCAGTCGAATTCAAACTTGATTTATATTTTCTACTTCAGCCTTACTTTTAGTGGATCCCCAAAATCAGAATTGTGTAATAAAGGTTGTATAGGAACAAAATTATGAATAGGAGAAAGTACAATGGTTATGGTAATGTGTATATGTGTGTGTGTGTATATGTATGTATGTATGTGTGTGTGTATATGTGTATATATATATATATATATATGTTTGTGTGTGTATAATCTTGCCAATGCCAGCTTATATTTTATGCATGCATTTCTGTGAAACTATATAACTAGTCACTTGCCCGTCAAAAATGACGATATATAATATCGCTCTATCTGTCATCACTAATAATGTTGTTGTCGTACTGCGAGTTTGAGATAGAGATAAATAGTATAATATTTTGACAAATGTCTTCTTCTTTTTTAATAGCACTTTATTTGTTATAACTGTTTGGTTACCCGTGTAGGAAACCTTATTCAGTTGGATTCATTATAGCTCAGTACTGAGACTCTAGATCCTCAATTTTTGCCCATAGCCTCCATTTTTGTTTATTGAAATTACCTTTTCTTGGCAGTAAAAATGCCTTCTTTTGTCTGACTTTTGCTTTCTTACTTTTTACTCACAAATCTGTTGGTAGCAAATGTAATTGGTAGTTGCCATTTCTAGAGTGAACCATTACTTAGCAGGTCATTCCGTATATTGGAAGACCAATCTTGTTGGTTTTCACTTGCAGATTTACATTGTTGTAAAAGCAAAAAGCAAGTTCCTAAAAATACATCCATATTTCTTATTGTATGATGCAAACCAAGCAATGATATGTCTTTCAATATCAGATGTGTATGATAAAACAGTTGTTCGCAAATGTGATCTTGTATTTGACTCTATAATAATGAGTTGTTATTAATTCACTCACATTCTTTTAATACAGGAATATCTTAACAGCATATTGCAGCATGCTAAGGACTTTAAAGAATACCACAGATCTGTAACTGGCAAAATTCAGAAATTATCCAAAGCGGTCGCAACATGGCATGCAAACACAGAGCGGGAGCAGAAGAAAGAAACCGAGAGAATAGAAAAGGAGAGAATGCGCAGACTGATGGTAAGAATATGAGCTTATATTTTTACATACAGCAAACATGCCTACAAAGATAATTAAACTGTAAACACAGGTTGCATCTATTCTATGTGGGTCATTGATCACTACACTCCAATTTAAAAGACAAGTTTAATTTACATAATAAGCCTTGATCATTTGTATTTCCTGTACATTTGGAAAAAAAATAGCTAAAATGTAATCTGTAGACAGATACTCACTTATCTACTAGGGAAAGCAGTATACTCTGTCTTTGGCCTTCTATAGTGAAGCATTGCAGTCTGTGCTAATAGAGACGTTAGCTAGCTGTTGCTCTTTGACACTGACATCAAATTTTGTGCTGCATTAATAATTTATGGTAAGTATTTTCAAAAGTTGTCTGACTCATATGTAGTGGTTTGGAATTAAGTTACAGCAAATGGGTTTAGTGTTAACAGGTTTTGCTTAATTTACTTAATTTCTTGCAGGTATAATGTGTTTTATTTAGATTTTTATTTGCATAAAGATAACTGCTTAATTCATGCACCATTATGGAACATGAAGTATTAGATGAAAATGTACTGACTGAATCTTGTTTTTTGTTTATTTACAGGCAGAAGATGAAGAAGGGTACCGTAAGCTGATTGACCAAAAGAAAGATCGACGTCTCGCCTACCTGTTGCAGCAGACAGATGAGTATGTTGCCAACCTCACTAGCCTGGTATGGGAACACAAGCAAGCCCAAGCAGCCAAAGAGAAAAAGAAAAAGAGGAGAAAGAAGGTAAAGAGTCATAAACTTCTAAGGAATTTGTTAAAAAAAAAAAAAAAAAAAAAGTATTTCTACTTGGGCTGTCTCTCTATGTTTGTATAATAGTGCACTTGCTTTAATACTTAACAAAACATTCTCCATGTGGCTTTGATTTGCCATGTGGCTGATGGAGACTCCCAATGAGTAGTGGTCTGTCATATTGCTAGTTGTGTTTTGTGCCCCTAGATTCTAGAAGTGGTCCTAAATGTGTCCAGGTGTTGTGTTTTACAGTTCTCTGACTTTTTAAAATAGTAAAACAGTGGAAGATATGATAAGAAATGACTTTTGGTGTAAAATAAAAAAAATACAGTAATGTTCAGGTTAAGCAAAATAACTGAATATAACTCTCTATGGTTTATTAATTTTGTTGAAGTCAATCACATTTACACTGCAGAATGTGTTTTTGAGCTCTGAGTGCTCTATTGTTACACCTTGTACATTAATTGCTAAATGAAGTACCTGTGTGACTTATTCTTTGATAAAAATACACTATTAACTTTTTTTGATTTGAGTTTTTTTATATCCTGTTTACTGCACTCATGGTATTTTTTTTCCTTTTGACGTCTAAGAGCTAAAGTGTGTTCCAGCTATTTCTCTCAAATAACTCCATTAGTAGCATTTAAATTCTTGTAACCATGCAACCAAAGCTCTACGTCTTTGCTTGTCCTCATCTTTTCCAAAATTACTTGAAAATTGAATCCCTTGTATGACTGGCATCCTTTTCTAAAGTAGGCTAGTTTGGGTATATGCAGTATTTAGTTTCCAAGTGTTCACATTTCTTGTTTTATTATTTTATTATAATGTATATTCCTTCTTAATATTAGCTGTATGCTATGATATCTGTGTGTGTATGTATGTATGTATATGTATATGTATATATATATATATATATATATATATATATATATATATATATATATATATATATATAATGTACAAAATTACACACAAATGTGTAAATTTGCACTTTTAGATATCTACTTGCACTTGAGATATTATGTAATTATTTCACAATAATATGTAAGGAACAATACAACACAGCAACATTTAGAGAAAAGGAAGAATGACAGTTTAAGGCAACACTATAGCCAAAATATTAAAGTAATCATTTTTGAAGAATTGCAACTGAAAAGGCACAGTGCTATGGCACATTACAAATAAAGGATAATGATGATAATCACATTTTTAGAATGTAAAAAAAAAAAATCTGTCTCCTATTTATTACTTTTACATGCAATTATGCTGCCGTGGAATCCAACATTTAAATTTTACAGTGACCTACTTCCTGATGAGGCTTTGGATACACAGGAAATGTGTATCTTCACAATGGGAATTTGGATGGAACAATTGCTAGTGAATTCATTAGATCTAATAGAATGCACATTAGTTTACAAGGACACACCCATTGAGACAGAAGCTGCAAGAAACAAGCAGTTAAGAAAATAGAAGTCTGCTGTAAAGCATAATTGCATATAAAAGTGAAAATGTAAAAGCCCTTTATCATATTTTGTTATTCAAAAAGCCATATAGACCAAAACAGATAAAACTGGCCTTTTAAAGCATTTAAAACGGAAGCTCAAATGTTTGTTCGTTGAACAGAGACTATTAAAATAGTAATTTAAAAAAACAAAGTTTAATGTTTTCTTGAAGGACCTTGATATAAGTTTGCAATAAAAGTCATCACCTCGAAGTCATTTTAATTACTATTATGCATGTATTTGTTTCCCACCTGTTCACACAACATTGACATTCTTCCAATCATGTGATCACTTTGATCTGCAAGAGCTGAACAACATTTTGTTCATAAGAACACTTTTTTGTTTTCTTGGACATTAATGTGAATTTCACTTGCTGCTGTGACTGTCACACTTGGAATTTAAAATCTACAATAATCTATTCAAAATGTTTTTATTAAAAAGTAAAAACCAATACATACCAATCAGCATTTATTCATACCCAAGCACTTGCTACCTATTAGCCTACAAATGAAGTAGATAATTCCATTACTAACTGGTGGAGGAACATTGCACAGCTGGAGAACTTAATCCCATATGTTTTATTAAACATTATCCTTGAGTACATTTTATTTCTAGTCCAGTGGAAAGCCACATTCAGTGATCATGCAACCTCACAAAGTGAAAGGCCCATCCCAATTCCATGAATAGTTGGTGTTGTTGGATGATGCCAGCTTTGTATACTTTGACTTATTTAAATATGGATAAGCAAGAGTTAAAGTGATCCTGGCCTATAGTGATCCATATTCCTTTACTCACATGCCACCCCATTGTTGGAGAAATTAAAATGGAGGTACAGTGTAAAATAAAAAGGTAAATGAGGAGCCAACATAAAGGTATATGAAAGTGAGCTGGGTTATGAATGCATTCTGTCATTACCTACACTTGAAGAGGAAAGCAGTATCTATTTTTGGTCTTTCAAATGTGATTTGTTTTGCTTTTTCAATAATATGTTAAAATTGTCAGGTTAATACCTGTCTAGTTGATAAAACCTTGTTTGTAATCATACATGTGTATTTATTGCAGAAGGTAGAAGAGAATGTGGAAGCAATGGGCTCTGGCCTAGGACCGGATGGGGAGGTATGTGTCTTATGATGTTTGCTTTTCATCTTCAAATGTAAGAATATAACTATAGTCTTAAGTAAATTTCATATACAATAAATATTGCATGCTTTGCAGTTTTGAATATTAGTAATTGTGGGTTTTAGGTCGGTTTTTACATTTTTACTTCTGAATTACACTACCAATGAAGACTGAGAGCAGCTGACATACACCTGTATGTATTCTGTATTAAGTGTGCTAAAGGTTAGAGCCTCATTTGCATGTCACTACCCAGAATACTTTGCTAATTTTGCAGCACTATTCACAGAGTATTTTATGGGGAAAATCCTGAGTGAGACAAGGAAATGCAGAACTACTTTTTATTTATTTACAGCTAATAAATGGACTTCATTTTGTTGATATTTAGAGTCAAATCTGATCTAAAAAAACACACATGCACAAGTATGTGTATGTGAAATATGCATCCATTGTTGCATATTTTTATGTTGTACTTTTGTGTTTAACAAACTTTTGAAAAATAACTTTTTGTATATATCATTTATTTAAATATGCATATTTTGTGTTTAATTTATATAGCTAATAGATGAAAGCAGTCAAATGAGTGATCTCCCCGTGAAGGTTATACACACTGAAACAGGAAAAGTACTTCTTGCTCCAGAGGCACCAAAATCAAGTCAACTTGACACATGGCTAGAAATGAACCCAGGGTAAGAAATATTTGGATTATTTTTTAATATGTATATGTGTTTTTGTTTTTTTATTCACAGTGTCAAAGCACGATTTACATTTTGTTAACTTAGCAGTTTCTATCACACAATTATTAGTTTCTAACAATGCTTTTCTGTAGTTTACATTTTATTATATGTCGCAAAATTCCTTCAGTATTGTCAGGTTCATGAAAATTTCATACTGTTATTTTTCCCTGTAAGATATGAAGTCGCTCCCAGGTCTGACAGTGAAGGAAGCAGCTCTGAATATGAGGAGGAGGTATGTCTGTAGAGTACACTGTCTTTGTAGTTATTTATAAATATATGTCTGAAAAAACTGAAGCATGGTATAGGCAATTCCAATGTTAATGTATAAACAATATAGAATTTTGGAATTGGAAGAAAAATAATTTCAATGCGTTTTTAACCACTGTATGAAAGTAATGGCAGTTCACCTATTTCTTATCTATTTAGATTCACTCCTACTGAATATAACAGAGCCAATGTTCTAAAAGCGGCATTTATTCCTATAGATGTTGTAGTTACAAACACTACTTTATTTTTTTGCTCTGTAGGGCTTTTTATTGTAGGGTTACTTAAATATGTGTGGTCCACATGATTATTGTTATTACTAGTATAGTATATATTACTAGTTTGTCTTGCAGTCTTCACAGCTCTCTGAGGCAGTCTAATAGCATTGCTTGTGAAGATTCAAGGATCACTTTAGTTTGGTAAAAATGCCTGTGAAGTCTGTAACAAAGCTCAGCATACACTCTTCACAAACAGGGATGAATAAGTAGCAAACAAAGCAATTTCCATAATGTTTACATAGATTGTCATCTGCAAGAATGAGTTTTAATATAAAAGGGCAAGTGTACACACTTTTCATGTTAAACTAAATAGTACAAAAACGTCTGCCATTTATTATTTTAAACTTTTGTTAAAACAGTTTAAGTATCAATTCAAGTTCTTTACAGAGTATAAAACTATAAATTTGTGACATCGGTGGAACTGCTCTACTAATTAAAGGTACTAAAATACTCCTTTCAAAGAAAAACATCATATTTTTTAAAATATTTAAAATTTAAAAGTTATTTGTTATGGCCTGTATGATTAAATTATGCCTTCATTTCTATACTATTAAAAGGCTGCTTAATTCAGCACAATTTGGACTAATCACTGTATAGATCTCCTTAAAACTTACTGAAATACTTTTATAATTTTTGAAATATGTACATTTTTCACTGAGAAATGAAATAACATAAAATGTGTGTTTATATGTGTGTGAACCTGCTCACAGCCTCCAGCTTTTATACAAGGGGGCATGGTTCTACTTCATTACTGCACTCAGTCAGGGTGCAGGGGTGTTACCTCATTCTTTTCTATGAGACATATTTTGAATGACAGTGAGTACCTGCCCAGGAGACCTGTGATATCATGGGTAGAGACTGTTCTTCCTGACCTGCCCTCTATGTCAATCATCCACTTAGAAGCACCAATGAGAAGCCTGCTTTTGTTGGACGTTCCCTCCCTTTACCCACTACACACTGCAGGAAAAAGAGTTGATATATGTTCCCCTATTTATTCAGAATAATTGCTAATAATTTCTAGTAATACAACAATTGAGAATGGGACAAATAAAGGAAATAATTTGGTTGACCCTACCCCTGCAGCCAGCGAAGGCTGTGTAAACACCAAGCACACTGAGATGCCCCCGTCCTGTTTAATTTCTAATGTAATAAACTGTAGCACTCTGTCTAAAGATGTCTTGAAGAGTGTAAGTGTTGCATTATGAATGGTAAATTATGAGATTTCTCAATATTACAAATTGGACTAATTATTCTCTTAAGCATACACATATCTATTAAAAATAATTATCTAGCTGGACACAATAAGGTGTGCAGATTTTGCATGTTAAATGTGTAGGCGATAAGTTTCTTTAAACAGATGTTTTAGGGAACTTTTGAAACATGAGTCTGACAGAGCACGGTTTAGAGCTCCACAGAGTGTAGCTTGAGACAAGTCCTGTTGGCGTGAATGAGAGCATGTAATGGGAGCAGAAGACCAAAGTGGTGGATATTTTGGAGACTAGTGCAGACATCTTTTTTCTTTCCTATTCTTGGTGACCCGTATTTTCATATATATATATATATATATATATATATATATATATATATATATATATATATATATATATATATATATATATATATATATATATATATATATATATTAATTAAAAAGCAACTCAAATAAGGAATCTATGCTTAGTGTCTGCTATAAGGATTAGTCAAGTCAATTCCCAAGTTGTTAGAGCAAGTAGAAGAATATTGTGGTTACTTTACTTCCAATAAGCAGATATTCAAATGATATGGGATGTTTAGAAAGTTTATGGGTGGCTGATTTTACATTAAATGGCTATTCTTTTCAACAGTACTATAGCAGATAGGTATATAAGTATAAATTCTCTTTGAAGGTTTACGTTTACTTCAGTTTTCCAAAATTTTGAAGTATTCTATGTCTAATCATGAGGTAAAAGCGCTACTAAAGTCTTATTGCATTGTTTATTTATTTTGTAATTCCTGTTTTATAGGAAGATGATGATGAATCTAGCAGATTGGAAGCAGATGACAAGAAACGCTTGGGTCTGAACAAAGAAGATGTTGTAGAGAACAATGCTAAGCATATAATTGAGTAAGTTATATGAGATTCCATATATACAATTATTTCTTATACATTTTATACAGACAGCGGAATTATATGATTCAATTTTATTTATCTTGCACTCTAATGATGTAAGTAGTATTGTAAACATGCACATAAATAAAGATGGAATGTGCTATTAAGGAGGAGTATCTACTTTTGCAATGTCACATAGGTAGTATTTGTTTGAAGTTAATATGCTTACAGCACATAGGTAGTATTTGTTTGAAGTTAATATGCTTACAGCACATAGGTAGTATTTGTTTGAAGTTAATATGCTTACAGCACATAGGTAGTATTTGTTTGAAGTTAATATGCTTACAGCACATAGGTAGTATTTGTTTGAAGTTAATATGCTTACAGCACATAGGTAGTATTTGTTTGAAGTTAATATGCTTACAGTACATAAACAAACTATCCACTCCTGGAGATTCGGCCTGTCACTTGGTTTCTAAAATGCTTGCCTTAAGACATGAAAAAGTACCTGATAACCATGGTCTGAGATCAAGTAACATACTTGACATGACTGCTGAATGCAGTGTATCTAAGGAATGAGGGAATATTCATCCAAATGGCATGTTGAATCCATGGTGTTTAAGGTGACACTATAGTCCCAAATGATCTGGAATTTAAAAGAGCATAGTTTCAAAATAAGTAACAATTTGAAGTTCATAAAAATAACATTATCATAACAGAAATATAGCTTCATATGAATGTGTTTGCTCTATCTCTGTCTCACCTGCTAATTGATGCAGTTAAGAGGAAACCAGATCAAGTGGTTGTTGGGTTATCTAGGAGTGTCTTATTTAGCCAACCAAGCATTCAGAAGTATGATTATAATTCACTACAAGCCGAATTTCTCTATATTCACTTTCACTACCACTTTATAGTTTATTTACATGTTTTCATTCCCCAAAACAGCTCTCAAGATTGATCAAATGCTTTATAATGATTTATTATGAACAAGAGTATATATTTTTTTATTTTATGTATACTGGGTTTCTTCGATATATTTTAATTATAATCTAACATTTTGTGCAATCTAAACGTTTCCTATTTTTTGTTTAAATCACGTTATAGTTTAGGACAGAATAAAAACAAATCCGTTCCATTAAAACAAATTTAAAAAAAACTATGTTTAAAACCTATTTTAAATTTATGGTAAGAAATATGGGACTACAGTATCCATTTAAACCAATTTCAGATGTATTATAATAATGAGTTCTTTCTGACTGATGTTGCCAACTGAATGCTTTCTGTATCATATTTATCCAAAATAATGTCCTGTATTAGTTAACATAGGCTAGCACACTGTATCCACTTTACTCAATCATCTCTAAGTACCTTTGCTCCTACATAATGTTTGATACAGGGAAAATTAGATCAAACATGATATGTCTGGTCAGCTCAAATAAATTATAGGCATTTAGGAAACTACTATTTTTTTGTGTGTTCATTTCAAATCCCAGAACAGCAAAACAGGATGTAGATGATGAGTACAGCATGCAAGCCGATGCTCGCCAGTCTCAGTCCTATTACGGAGTGGCACATGCAATAACAGAGCGTGTGGAGAAGCAGTCCTCTCTTCTTATCAATGGAAGCCTGAAACATTACCAGGTATGCTATATATTTTTATTTTTTCATATACACACGAATTCTTAAGCAACTTCTGTATTTAAAAAGCATTCATTTACATCGTTTTGGTTTTAAAATATATTTGATACAAGTCCGCTCACTAACATCATGCTACTGGATTAAATGACCACTTAAAAAATCAGCTCAAAAAAAGCACTATGGTCAATTTTTTCTATATGTTTTTTTAAATAAATCCGTACAGAAAAATTTCAAAATATGAACACAGCTTTGAAATATTTCACTTTGATGTGCAATTATTTTATACTTTTAGTTTTCTCAGGCGGTTGTGTACTTACAAACTTATTAGCTTTCAAAGCACTAGCTACTGTAGCTGCCACTTTATACTTAGAGGATTCTATCTGCACAGTGCTAAAGTATCATCCTACCGCCGCAAGTAGACAATAAGAAACCAAAATGCTAGATTGTACTATAGAAGATTTGCATGTAAAAGGTAATAACTTAAAGTCTGTATTTCTTTTTAATTTCTAAAAACAGATTGCCGATTATCATGTCTAGTTTTCCAAAAGAGTGACCTTTTTAATATAGGACTGCAGTGGTTCTTTAAATAAACAACTTCTTATCTGCTTTCCGTTTTAGTTAGTGGAGATGGTTATCATTTTGAGATTGATGTTATTTATCTTTAAATATAATCACTGCTTTGGTTCTTCATAACCGCAATAACCTATTGTAGGTCACGGTCAGTGGTAGAATGCTAGATCTGCCTGGCTTTGTTGATCAGGAAGAGATCAGAAAAGGGAATTTACTGATAATATTTAAATGTTAGGGAGTGAAAATGGCATGGACTAATGGGACCACTGCTCGCTGGAGTGTGTCTGCCGGAGTAGGGATGCTCAATGTATTGTTTAAACACATACTCTTCCATATTGTAAATGTTAATATTTTTAAAAAGTACCACTGAAGGCCCATATTTCCATGATGTATTATCTTTAATAATAGGAATATGCTTTTAAAAGAAAACAAAATAGTGTTTCATTAATTAATTGTTATGTGCAATTATTATTTACCTTCGGCAACCATGGCTTTATATACTTTTTTGTCACCTTGGTTTGTGGATCTGTGCAATCATATTTCACATTATAAATACTTTACGTACATACAAGGACAAAAGTAATTCTATAATGTGTAATTGCTTATAGCTATTAGATGAAAGTAGTTTTTTTTGTGGTTAGTTTATAAAGGCATTTGTCCAATATTAAGTAGTCAAGTCAATACGGCATTCTTGGTTCTTTAAGAATACTTAAATTCTTTATTGCAATCTTGAATTAAAAACTTGTCATAAAATGTGTTTTAAATGGATAGGTGACTTGCTGGATCTTTTATAAGCATTTTCTTGTCTATGTATAATATATTTTAAAGTTTTGTATCTGATTAGACAGAAAAATGATACTGTGGTGAAGGTCGTGTGTGTAAGGCAAGAGTTTACATTTTACAGTAGGCTCTCAGTTATCAGACACCCACAGGGATTGGTAGATGCCGGATAAATGTAGTTATTGGTCGCTTGAGAGTTACTATTAAAAGAGGCCTAGATTAGCTGCACATAGGATGCTCTGCTAAGTATATTTGTTAGTGAGGACTTTTCTAGCAGCAGCAGCTTTCACTCCTCACTTAAACACAGGTACGTTCGGCTGGAGGGTGCGGTGATGAACCCGGTGAATGTAACACCAACACTGCTCTGGCTCAGTCACTCATGCCTGTCTGCTTCCACGTAACATTGAATTGTGGAGAGATGCAGTGGATGAAATCTAGGTGCCTGTAAGCATTTTGTGGCATGACAACCTGGCTCCTGCCATTTGTCAAACCCTGTAAATTTTAATTTAAGGTACAGTACTCAACATTTTTGTTCTGGTTGCTTGAGAGTTCTGGTTAACTGAGAGTCTACTGTATATTATTACAAACTCTGTTACAAAACTGTTCAGATAAGGGTGTATAACATTCAGTAAAATAAAATGTATATAACAAATTCCACTCACCTCTCTCTTTTTCCTCCTGTCCCATTCCTCCCTCCACGCTCCAAGCTATTAGGAAATATTGCCTTCTGTATATATGTAATATGTAAATGTTGTTTGTTACATATTTCACAGAAGTGTGCCATTTTTCTTCAAGTATATTGTCATTTAAAAAAAATGTATTTTCACTATGTAATACATTAAAGCTAAAGAAATTATTTTCTTCATAAAACTTTTTTTGTCATTAATCTCTATGTACATATTTCCTAATTAAGCTGTTCCTTTGTTTACTGTAACATCTAAACCCCTTGTACTCCAGCAGAGTTTGAGCTGAATTTTTAAGCTGTTCAGCAATAAGGCATACTTGTTATAATTGCATTTGAACATATCTAGCAATTCTGCATTATTTCAGGTCCAGGGTCTGGAATGGATGGTTTCTCTCTATAACAACAATTTAAATGGAATCCTTGCTGATGAAATGGGGCTTGGAAAGACCATTCAGACTATCGCACTTATAACCTATCTGATGGAGCACAAAAGACTTAATGGCCCCTATCTCATCATTGTTCCACTTTCGTAAGTACAAAATCAGTTTTTATGGTGAATCATTTTTTTTTTCTACTTGTAAGCTTTTTAAATGTACACTACAAAAAAGTTCAATTTAAATGTTTGAAAGAATAAGAAAAAAATATTAAAACTATAAAATGCAGTTATATACAAACTTTACTAGCCAGATATTAATAGATCAACCATTTTTTAAATAATTGTAGCACTTCTGTTTTTGCTATAATATGTGCATTTAATTATCACCACTAATTCAGTATCATACTGTTAATACTACATAGAGTTGTGCTCAAAAGCTTGGATACCCTGGCAGAAATTGTATAATGTTGGCATTTATTTTAAAAATATGACTGATCATGCAAAAAAAAAATGTCTTTAATTGAAGGATAGTGATCATATGAAGTTCTTTATTATCACAAAGTAGTTTGGCTCCTTTTTAAATCCTAATGATAACAGAAATCACCCAAATGGTCCTGATTAAAAGTTTACATACCTTTGTATGTTTGGCCTTATTACAGACACACAAGGTGACACACACAGGTTAACATGGCAATTAAAAGTTAATTTCCCACACCTGTGGCTTTTTAAATCGCAGTTCGTGTCTATGTATAAATAGTCGATGAGTTTTAGTTCTCGGTTGGATGCTTAAAGCAGGCTAGATACTGAGCCATGGGGAGCAGAAAAGACCTGTGTAACAAGGTAATGGAACTTCATAAAGATGGAAAAGGATATAAAAAGATATCCAAGGCCTTGAAAATGCCAGTTCGTACTGTTCAATCACTTATTAAGAAGTGGGAAATTCGGGGATCTCTTGATACTAAGCCAAGGTCAGGTAGACCAAGAAACATTTCAGCCACAACTGCCAGAAGAATTGTTCGGAATACAAAGAAAAAAACCCAGGTAGCCTCAGGAGAAATACAGGCTGCTCTGGAAAAAGACGGTGTGGTTGTTTCAAGGAACAAAATACGACGATACTTGAACAAAAATTAGTGGCATGGTCGAGTTGCCAGAAAGAAGCGTTCACTGCGCCAATGCCACAAAAAAGCCCAGTTACAATATGCCCGACAACACCTTGACACGCCTCACAGCTTCTGGCACACTGTAATTTTGGAAAGACGAGACCAAAATAGAGCTTTATGGTCACAACCCTAAGCGCTAAGTATACCATCCCCACTGTGAAGCATGGTGGTGGCTCACTGATGTTTTCGGGGTGGGGGGGGGGGGAGCTCTAAAGACACAGGGAATCTTGTAAAAATTGATGGCAAGTTGAATGCAGCATGTTATCAGAAAATACTGGCAGACCATTTGCATTCTTCTGCACCAAGGCTGCGCATGGGACGCTCATGGACTTTCCAACATGACAATGACCCTAAGCACAAGGCCTAGTTGACCCTCCAGTGGTTACAGCAGTAAAATGTGAAGGTTGTTGAGTGGCCATCATAGTCTTCTGACCTTAATATCATCGAGCCACTCTGTGGATATCTCATGTGCGGTTCATGCAAGAAGACCAAAGACTTTGATGACCTGGAGGCATTTTGCCAAGACGAATGGGCAGCTATACAACCGGCAAGTATCAGGGACCTCATAGACAACTATTACAAAAGACTGCACGCTGTCATTGATGCTAAAGGGGGCAATACACAGTATTAAGAACAAAGGGTATGAAAACTTTTGATTAGGGTCATTTCATTTTTTTTTTTGTTGCCCTGTTTTGTTTAATGATTGTGCCATTCTGTTATAACCTACAGTTGAATATGAATCCCATAAGAAAGAAAAGAAAAGTGTTTTGTCTGCTCATTCATGTTTTCTTTAAAAATGGTACATATATTACCAATTTCGCCAAAGGTATGCAAACTTTTGAGCACAACTGTAGTATTACAGCTTTTTGTGTTACAAAGCATTGGGGAGAGATTCACTAAGCAGTGGCTGTGATGTGCTTTGCATCAATCTGCAATGCATATTTCCTATGTGGAAAATTGCCATTGCAGCCCTTATCAACCCTTTGCATAAACTGTGATCAGTGAATCTCCTTCACTGTTTGAGATCTCCAAGCAAGGCACATACAATTTCTCGTTATTCATGAACTTCCCTTTTGTCTTAATTTAGCTTCATTAACTATATATCATTTGCCTGGTCACAGAGCAAAAGGTAGCTGAACAGCACTAAGGCAATGACGGTTTATCTGTTTCCACATGTATTTAGTCCTGTGAATTCTATATGTTATAATCAAAAACTGACATTCCTTTCAGTATTTTACATTTGGTTATTTATTTAGTGATAAGACCCCTTATTTGATATTCATGTATATAAGTGACACTTCTTTCTTGTGGCTGCCTCTCTTCCAGTGCTACTACAAATTGTATCCTGTAAAATGTCCCTGTAATATCTGAGCAGCCATTTTGTAAACAAATTGCTCTATTTTTTACATACCACATGCAGCTTTCTGAGTATCCTTAGCTTCCTGTGTAATTAAAACTGTGTACACATGTGTTAATACAGAATGGTCCATTCACTTTTGAAATAATACATTCAATACACTGCTTTTCATTGTTAAAACAAAATCCTGCTGATTGTCTTTCATTTTAATCTCAATTACTTATTTTCTTTTACCTAGGACATTGTCCAACTGGCAGTATGAATTTGATAAATGGGCTCCTTCTGTTGTGAAAATTGCTTACAAGGTTTGCCATCTTCTTTTTGAGCTTAAAAGGATCGAAAATAGTACACAGCATGACTTCCTTTTCATCATCTTTCCTCTATCTTAGTATAAACTATGCTTTGCTGCAGAATATTACCAAGTGTGCCACAGTATATACGCTAATCATCCTAAAGAGTGCAGCAATAAAAACTTAATTACTTTCAGATGGAGAAATGCTCAGCAAAATTGCTAATTACCATATCCCATATCTGTGGTGAAAGCAATACAAGTTCTATGATGTGCAGCCTTTATCTGATATTGTGTGATTGGTTCTGTGTCAGAAGGAACACACCTGCTCTAAAACAAGATCCATCACTTACCCAAATTGCTTAGGTTTAGTTAATTGTGTACTTTTGCTTAAGTGTAGAACTTTATACAACAATTTTCAGAGCATGCAAAAAGTCCATCTTGCTAATGTTGGTTTGACATTACTGTTATACAACAGGTATAATATATAATAATCTCTAAACTACCTTTTGCTCCTTGTATTTTTTATTTTTTAAAAGGTCCCTACATGTTTTATAAATCAAAACATTTTTGTCCGAAAAATAAATATTAATAAATTAATGTTCCAAAAAGCTCCTTATCTGTTTTAGTTAAGGTCCATCCGAAAGGATGGTAATAAAACACAGGATTGCAAATACACACTAGAATCCCAATTCACTCTGTAAGTTTTTTTTTTATATATCATAGACCACATTTCTTTCTTACAAACAAAGCTTTTGTAAAGTTTAAATCATGCATGCATGCTTGATAATGTGAGACTGTGGAGTCCCATTTAACACTGAAATCCTTCTACACAACACCTCCCAAGGCTGGAAACTTCAACATTTTACATTATATTATGTATATGACACATTACTATACAGTATATATTTTGGGGTTGTTATATAATCCATTGACAATCAAATGCAAACAGCTTCACAGTTCTAGATTTTGCGTCAGTCTTAGTTCTTTGGCAGCTCTATATTTATATATGATGAGTAACCATTTCCAAAAGAACTGAATCGTCTGTTACTTAGATACCATATATATTAGTATGAAGTATTTGCAAAAATGTGATTTCAATGCCTAAAGAATAATCTTCTCCTGTTTCAGGGAACTCCTGCAATGAGGCGATCTTTGGTCCCTCAGCTCAGATCTGGGAAGTTCAACGTTCTCTTGACAACTTATGAGTATATTATAAAGGATAAGCATATCCTTGCAAAGGTAAATGTTTTCTTTTTATTGAATAGTGCTGCCTAAACCATAACGCCATGTGATTTTTCACTTTCCTGACCTTAGTTACAAGTTTGACCTATTTCTCTATTATTATGTTGCAACTTAATAAAACAGTTTCTTCCATTCTAGTCTACAATTAAATGGATAGTTTAATATCTTCTTTAACATAAGCTGAGCATAATGTTAAAGTATTTTAAAGTATTATTGTAGTTTAAAGAAGACTTTATGAAGTATGTGTCAAACAATATAAGTTGTTATGTAAGCTGCGAACAGAAAAGCATTTTTAGAGTAAATGCAAATTTTATCTGACTTACTAGTGTATAAAAGATGATATACTTGTCATTGTGTTCAGTGCATGAGGGGGTGTAAAAGAGAAGGGAAAGAAGGATTTTTCATATTTCAATGTAACTGAGAATATGCAGGAGGAATTGGAGAGTGTAAATTGCTGAAGGATGAACTCACTTTCAAATGAGATAATTGCTGCTATTTTGTTAATCACATAGTTTGTTCATGGAAGGTGGCAGGGGATAGCTCAGGGATCCCAACTGTTTTTGTCAACGGAAAATGGGTTGCAGTTGTCCATTACTGCATAAAATAAGTAATGAATAAGTTTCAGTTTTATTACAACATATTAACATGTTGGCCATTGTTATGCATTTTTTTTGTGAGAACACCTTGTAAATAAGGCACTTAAATGCATATTTCCGTTATTTGTCAAGGATTTGACAGATTACTCCGCAGTGTTCACTGCTTCTATTTAAACAATAATTAATACTGTAGTTTTCTGGTGATGGAATGCATTCTGGGATGAACATATTCAGCACTATTTATTTTTAGCTTGTAATAGTAACGGTGTAATCGTGTATATCAAGATGAGCCGGTATTTACGCAGAATGCAAACTTGTATTCCTACAGATCCGATGGAAGTATATGATTGTGGATGAAGGCCATCGGATGAAGAACCACCACTGCAAACTTACTCAGGTCTTGAACACCCATTACGTTGCTCCAAGACGAATTCTCTTAACAGGAACCCCTCTTCAAAACAAGCTGCCAGAGTTATGGGCCCTCTTAAACTTCCTTCTCCCCACCATTTTCAAGAGCTGCAGCACCTTTGAACAATGGTTCAATGCTCCCTTTGCTATGACAGGAGAAAGAGTAAGGGTTTTTTTCTTCTTCAAATAACTGTTTTTATTAGAGGACTTTCTCAAAATTAACTACGAAAAAAAGCATAAAAAATGCTTTTTGATATTCTTGTGCTTTTTCTGGGGCAATGGGATATAAGTTAAATATATAGAAAAAGTCTGCAGTAATTTTAATATATTTGTGCAGGTGGATTTAAATGAAGAAGAAACTATATTGATTATCCGCCGTCTGCACAAAGTCTTACGTCCATTCTTGTTGAGGAGATTGAAGAAGGAGGTGGAGTCACAGTTGCCTGAAAAGGTTTGTTAGCATCAAAATTGCAAAATGAAACCGTCTTTACTTTCTTAGCCTATTATATTCAGCACTTGACAGCTCTATTGCTGAATTAGTTTCCTCCATATTAGTTTGTGTATCTTGTTAAGCGGGAGATAACTTTTTAAGAAGCGATCATAACTGTACAGTGATGTGTATTTTTCTCATGATAATACAAATATTTGTAAAATAAAGCACTGTGTGCATGTATTGTCACTTGAATTGGTTCCATCACTATATTATTTAATATGTCCGGTCAGAGAAGAAAAATCACCTTCTTCTATTCGTTTGTGTGTCTCAAGTTCTTTTTAAAAACATTTTTATAAACTACTGTTTGCAATGTTGAAAGGGACACGGAGCAGCCACAATACTTGTGCCTGTAAAGCATTATAGTTGAATATTACAAAAAGCTATATAAGAAGTATTTCTGCAAAATCTTACATTTAATCCTTCGATCTGGGATGTCTAGATACTGCACCAGTCTAGTTACTGAGCTCTTTGGAGAAACAATTTACTGTCTGTAGAGTAACTGGCTGCACCTAAGTGCCAATCAGAAGTTGCATTGATAGGTGTGATGGCATTTTGCAAAATATACTTTTGCATATTTGTTGGGAGTATTTTTTTAAGATTTACAATGCTTGTTTTTTATTTTTTGTAAGAAAGTATTTGGTTATATATATAAAATTTTCGATTGTATTCAGAATTGACAAGTTAGAAATGCACTTGTCACTGGAATTGTATTACTTTATAATATGATTATTTATGTAGTTTCATCATATTATGTAACATTCTAAAAAGTGTGTAGTGCATTCATAAATTTGGCACTACAAATGTCCTTCCTTTTCTATATCTCAGGTATAATAAACTTGTATTTTTTTTTAGGTTGAATATGTGATTAAATGTGACATGTCTGCACTACAGAAGATTCTGTACCGTCACATGCAAGCAAAGGGTATCCTTCTCACCGATGGCTCGGAGAAAGACAAGAAGGTGTGTTTACGAAGGGTGTAAAATTGACATATTAAGTGAATATTATACCACTACTATTTTTGATATTTTCTAATTTTATTTTTGTGTAGGGCAAAGGTGGAGCCAAAACACTCATGAATACGATCATGCAGCTAAGGAAGATATGTAACCATCCTTACATATTTCAACATATTGAGGTATGTTTTGTTGTGGATTACTGCAAATGAACATGATACATGTGGACGAAAAACACTTTATTTAGCATAGACAAGATAATTGCAACCATGTGGTTTTAATGTAATATTGTGCTAAAGGCTATACATTACTAGTGATATAATCAGTCAGAGAGTAAGAAGTTATTAATGTGATTACTTAGTCACATAACTTTTCCATAATAGGCATTACATGTATTGTGCAGTGCTCTGCTTTTGCAGTGTTATCCATTGTTTACCATTTAATCCATACCATAGCCATCTTTTAGATCATAGCATTTTGCTTTTGTGTCTCTAAAAGAGTATCTCAGTGATAATGACCCTCCTTTTATAATACAGATATACAAACTTGTTGTGCTCATGGAGTATACTGTGGTCAACTACTACATCAATTAACAAATATCAAGAAACAACACGGCGTCCCAAACGGCACACAGTTACTTGATATTTAGATGTCCTTTTGAATCTTATTTTCTCTTCTGAAAAAGCAAACAATTTAACACTTTTTTATGCACGTTTATCCAATATCAGTTTCTTAATGGAACTGCTCCCATTCGTAAGGAGCTCACATGCTTCTTTTTAAATAGCATCAGCCATATGTTTCACGTTCCTGGTAATCCAATGTAACTACAACATGGCTTCGCAGAAAATGGAAAGAGCAGCTAAATCCGAATAGTGTAAAAACATGTTATAACATTAATTCTTGCATAGAAATATGTGAGATAGATATTCAAACAAAAAAATGCATTCAGGACTTCAGGGGAGCTTTAAAGAAGTGAATTTGAAGCATGTAGAGTTGGAGGAGCTCAAGCAAGCATCCATGTAATGCCAAGAAAGCACGCCACAATGTTAACATTCCCCCGTTTCCCGTGGATGGCTCCGCTTTTTTGTTTTTATTTGAGAATATCAATCACACATATTTCGAAAATAATAGGAAGATCTTAAAGGACTTCACCTAAACGGCAAATAATTGTGTACTGATTTGAGCCCTCTTTGTTGTTTACTCATCTAAAATAAGTTACAGACCTTGGTTTCAGATGCTTTTAGATAGAGCTAGCGCTGCTGAACCCCAAATTAGGTTCTTAACTCTTATATTGTAAACTTAAATTGTACACATGCTTTGTCAAGCAGACATTTCATAACTGTATAACTAAAACCATCATTACTGATTATGCATGTGAATTTATTCTACAGGAATCCTTTGCTGAACATCTGGGATATGCCAATGGAATCATCAATGGGTAAATGATTTATGTTAATGTTTGTGAGTCCCAGTTTGGTTGAATGTGGCATTTGCATGTCACACTATTATGCACAAGTGTTCTGACAAATGTACGTTGCTCTTAAAGAGAACCTGACTCCTAATTAACTCATTACTTTACAATTTCTTCTGTTTAACTTTTAAATCTAATTTAATGGGAGCTGTAAGGCATATTTTCTTTGTGATACAGCCAAGGTAGATCTATTTAATCTCTTCATCCAGTGACATTTTGGTATATCGCTTTCTTGGTATATTTTTAGTTTAATGCAGAGTCTATGCACGTGACAACTCATCCTCTAGCATGAAGTGCCAAGCAGTCAAAAATTACTTTTGAAGCCTTTCATTGGCTTGCTAAACCAAGTATCTTCTCTATCGGACAGGGCGAGGCAAGCGTTTTGAGCAATAAAAGTTTCAGAAAAATGTATTTTGCAAAGAAAAACTAATTAAATTATTTTAAAGGTGATCTATTTCATGGCCTAGTCTAAATAAAATGTGGTAGCTTCACAGAAGAGTGATCATAAGTGCAATCTAGGGATCAGATTCAGTAGATGCAGTAATATTTAGTCTTATACTTAAATGACCACAAAAGTCCCTTGGGTTCTCTGAATTATTTGATAGAGGGTGAAAAAGCATGTGGAAAAAGTGTTCTTATTTTTAAAATTGATGCTTAATTCATGGCGTTAGGCTGAATTCTATTGATCCAATTTAAAATGTTGCCTCTGTCTGAGTGAGTTATGAGCTCTATGCCATGTGGAACATAATGAATATTAGTATCAGCTGTTGAAGCTTTGAATCGGGCAGTGGTAAGTGATTTGTAACTACATGTAACTACTCTATCACTTTGAGTAGCACCAGAGCAGGTGACGCTGAGCTAATGTTGCTGTCTGTGGTGGAGAAAGTCCTGGGTTCGATTCCTAATAGACACTCTTTTCTTTACTCTTTAAAAATCAAACATATATCCTTTCAGTTATATAATAAAACATTTCAATATGAGATAATTGTGTGGTTTTTTTTTATTGTAAAAATATTTTTTGAATAATTATGTGAACTCGTTATTTAAAAAAAATATATATACATATATGTAAAATATATACATATGTGTTCTTCTGTATATACACACACATATATGTATACATTTTTTTAAATAACGAGTTCACATAATTATTAAAAAAATATTTTTAAAATAACTATAGCGCTATTTTTCCTGTAATTCTCCATTTAACACTCAACCCCACTGTAATGCTGTTTTTGTCTGCCAAGCCCCCTTGTAACTCTCTGATTCGCTATAACACTGTTTTTTTCTCCAAAGAGGAAATCCTGACGCTTCAACATCAATAATTTAAAGTTTATATTTCTGCTAATGTTCAGTTTGTATTAGTTTTATGTTTATACTGCTTTAACTTGACTTTGACCTTTTCTCAACTTAGAACTCTTTACCATAAGGTGTTAGGTTCTATAACTCTATCATATATTAATGAATTGATAAAGTCAATTCATCAGAGACAACCGCAAAAAGATGTTCTTTAGTTATTTTTTACAATTCATTTTGCCACAAACTAAATACTTAAAATCTCTCTTCATTATATCTTAAAATAAACAGGATTTAAAAATGTGAACGTTTTTTATTCTCTGTGTAAATGACGTCACTTATTCAATCTTTTTTATTAACTATTATTTATTTTCTTTTATTTTTCTAGTAGCCCAAAATCTCTTACATATGATTTAGGTATGATATAAAAGATATATATGTGATTTTGGGCTACTAGAAAAATATAAGAAAATAATTAATAGTTAACAAAAAGCTTGAATAAGTGATGTCATTTACACTGAGAATAAAACCCTCAGTTGTTTTACCCTTTCAAATGTTTAAATACACCATTTTAGTGTACCAGTTGCTAAGTATATTGCAGTGTGTGACAAAAAAATATTATCTTAGTGATAAATTGCATATTTGTCATTAGTCAGGGCTACAAATTTACTGTGCCATAAAACGATTTATCTTTTCATATTTTCTTTACATAGTAATGTTAATGCAAGATATACAAAATAGATATATCCCAGTATAGCCTTTCTTTTAGTAACTTCTATATGTAAGTAGCTGTTCTATTGCTAGTTATCTAGCTTAAAGTGAAACACAAACAATTGCTTAACTTGTTTTCTTCGCATGGACCAGTAATACATTGCACTCTTAAGGCTGAATTTTACAGTAAGAATTTTTTCACATAGTTTTTTTTGTTTTGTTTGTTTTTATTTATTTATTTATTTATTTTTGTCATTTAGACCTGATCTATATAGAGCCTCTGGAAAGTTTGAGTTACTTGATCGGATTCTACCAAAGCTCCGAGCTACAAATCACAGAGTCTTGCTTTTCTGTCAGATGACATCACTTATGACCATCATGGAAGACTATTTTGCTTTCCGGAATTTCCTTTATCTGCGACTTGATGGTTGGTAGAAGATCGGATGTTCTTTAATTGATTGCTTTGAGAAATACAGTAGATAAACTTATTGAAATGTAATTTTCTTATTCCTCAGACAGTCTGGGTTTATGTATTTGTCCATCTCTTCCCCCTTTTATTTATTAGACTTTTATTTTCATAATTTAAAGAGTGTCTGTAGTCCTAAAATTTACATCAAGTATTTAAAAAGAGTAAATTTTATCCATTCAAAATATGAAGTTAATAAATCAACACTACAACATAGAGCAGAGTGTTTTTGTTCCATCTTACCCTAACTAGTGATGTGAAACAACATTTGAGATCATCTTCTATAAACTTAAAGTGGTTGCTCAGCTAGTTTTACAATAAGATAAATTATAATAAAGCACCGAATGTTTAAGACTATACTTGCAAACATTGCTCCTCATTATCAGGTCAGGACAGATTGATTTTTCATATGAGAAAAATATTTCTTATGTTTCAAGCCATTCTCTTATGTTCACACATATTGTATCTTTAATATACAGCTCTACCACATTAACATGCTGTACGAAATGTGTAAGAGAGTATTGGTAGGTGGGAGAGAAAGTAACAATTAGCATCTGCACATCATTACTGAGAGAAGAAACTTCAACATAATTGACTGTAAAAAGCATTTTCTCTTTTTTTTTCTGAGGTAATTACAATTTAGGAAATCAAGTCTTGAAACAGTTTACTAAGAGGTCCAAAGCAGCCGACCATAATCCATCAAGTACTTAACACCATTAATTAGAAAACAAACTTATTTAATAACAGGCTTTTAAGCGCTTTAGGAACCTTTCCATCTCACGTAGTTGGTACTAGGTAAGAGATGTCCTCTTACTAAGGTTTTTGCCACTGTATTTTTTGTTTTGTTTTTTATTTAACAAAGTGTAGAAAGTATATAATGTGTGTATATATACATTATACAAAAAGCCTTCTGAAACTTAAGTTCGAAAATCTTACTAAAATGCATTTTGGCTTTCATTTTAAGGTACAACCAAGTCAGAGGACCGAGCTGCATTGCTGAAGAAATTTAATGAAGAAGGTTCCCAGTATTTCATCTTCTTGCTCAGTACCAGAGCTGGTGGACTGGGTTTGAATCTTCAGGCTGCAGACACAGTGGTTATCTTTGACAGTGACTGGAATCCTCATCAGGTTAGCAGATTAGCTATACTGATCTAATTTCATGTTTCATGCTTCGATACCATTACAAAAACTATATGATGATATAGTCTGTTCTTGATCTAAATAAAAGTTTTAAAATCTCTTTTTAAAAAGCACAAATTCTGCTCTTATTATATATGTATGAATTTTAATATATGCATTAAAAACTTTTATATTTAGGCATTATTATTTGCTTAAAGTTCTACTTTGCGACTAACCAAGATTATGTAATTTTTGTGCCAGCAGTAAGCTCTTGTCTATATAATACAAGCCATGTATGCTTCACACTTCATTTTGATTTCACCTAAAGCTTTGGTTTAATATATAATAGCTATAGGTGTAACCAATGTTCCTACAGCACGTTTTCATGTGATGCCCTCAGTGCAATCTGCTTTTATACTGTTATATTTGCTTGACACATTAGTATGAAACTGTGGTAGTAATCCTGGCTACATGTCTCCAATATTCAGTATACAAATCTAATTTTGTTCATTTGAGATTTAACAAAGCTCTGTTGATATAAACTCAAGTTCTTTTGGTAATATCTTCCATGCTCAAATACTAACATACAAATGCAAGACATATGCTTATGATCTGTTTGTATAATATAACCATTGTTCATTGATTAATGTGTGTATACATATGTATGGATATATTTATGTATTGCAAAAATATCAGTATCAAGCTCTCAAGAGTATATATAACAGGAATGACCAAACACTATTCCCACTTATTTCTAATGTCTGGTTTTCCAAAATAGGATATAGATACAAGATACCAATGTTTCAATTCAGATATCATAATGTAAAGAAATCCTATAGAGATAAAGAAAATAGAGAGCAAAGGAACAATAATAGCATACTATGGTTAGAATAAAACATTGCAATGTCTGTTTCAGGGAGCCTGAAGAACTCTGTTGTTTGCACAATTTTATTGTGAGACTATTTTACATTTTTAGATAATAAATTGTTTATTATAATAGTTTGGAAACATGTCATATTAATGAAGTATATAACAAACTAACAACATCAGCAGAAATGTAAGCCTTGGACATAAAAGCCTTTTCGTGAAAACTTTAATTTAAAAGCTTCTGCATTTGTTTGTGGACATCTAGAACACTGGTTGTAGCATGATGGGTGAGTTTGGTCATTTTTTTCTGTTTAGCAGAATGGTGAGGTAGGTTTGTGATACCTTTGGAAAGGCAACTTAATATTCAGTATTTGAGACCTAAACATTCTCAGCATGTTAGCCTCTACACCTTGGAAGACCTTCTTGAAATTAAAGTTTTCTCTATTATTGCTATTATGCTCATGGCTGCTGTTTTTTCACAAACGTGTTTTTCTCCTCAAAATACAAAGGAGCACTTGTTCAAATATAAAAAAAAAAATAGAAATACAAACCGTGATGTCACTAAAAATAATAAATGGAAGACCCTATCACTAGTCACTATTTGTGCTGTGTCATTATAGACAATAAACTTGTTTGTTTTATTGTTGTATAGAGTTACTGCTTATAATAGACCAGCAAAAATCACAGAACTAAACAGAACAGAAAGATTATAATGTAACATTACGAAAACATTTTTATGTACCATCTCCACCCATCCACTTGTCTATTTTTTCAGGACTTGCAAGCCCAAGATAGAGCCCACCGAATTGGCCAACAGAACGAGGTGCGTGTGCTAAGGTTGTGCACTGTGAACAGTGTGGAGGAAAAGATTCTAGCTGCTGCCAAGTACAAGCTCAACGTTGATCAGAAGGTTATTCAGGCTGGCATGTTTGATCAAAAGTCTTCAAGCCATGAACGAAGAGCATTTCTACAAGCTATATTGGAGCATGAGGAACAAAATGAGGTACTTCTAATCAACATAATCCTCCCCATATTAATTTAAAGGATGTTTTCTAAATCTGCTTTCTTCATTATTAACTCCGATTACTCATGTTCAGTTCCACTATCTATAAAAAAGAAGTCAGGTTAACCTTAAAAGAGGCTAGTTTAAAGGACCACTGACACCTGGAAGAAAATGCTTACACTGAATCATGTAATCTCTTCTATAAACTTTAGTGGAATATATGAAATTCTGTGAACTTACTTGATTTATTTTTTGCTTATATTGCCCACTATAGAGGGCAGTCATTTTATCCCTCATTGCGAGATACACAATGAGCGCAAAAGGCGCTCAGCGCGGGGCTCACAATGACATTCTCCTTCCTGGTGTATTGGTAACACAATATATTATAAGAATAGCAGTGCTCTATTAAACTGCCATTGATTAATTCACTTTTTAAAGAAATACTTGTGTCTGGAATACTCCATCTTGTGTAGCTGGTGTTTTTGTTCAACAGCATATGCACAGACGATGTTACTGTTGGGGTGAGCCATACACGCACTCAGTAGGGTCCACATACAATAATACAGGGGGAGCCTACATATTATGGTATAGCACACAAAACTCTTTATCAATAAAAACTATCTCAATTACATAATGTATACATATAATGTACATTTGTGTGTGTGTTTACGAGAGGTGAAAAGGAAGAGTACCAAAGCTCCTGTAAGGAGTAATGTAAATGGACTCATATATGCGCCACAAGTACCAAGGTAAAGGTGCTGAGGCATTTTTTCCTTGTCAAAATGCATTTAATACAAAATTCAATAAGTTTCGGGATAGATAAAATGCTGAGGTACCACTGTGTGTGTGTGTGTGTATGTTAGCGATTTAGTTTATTCACCCAAAAAGTCACATCATCTTTGCATATCCTATTGCAAATATCAACTAAAAATATGGAGTAGTATATCAGAGATGGAGACAGAGATGGTGCATAATGCCTGCCCCTATACTGAGCAACATGAGTGGTCACATAAAGGAAGTAAGCCAAACCCATTTCATATATTTTGCAAAAAAGTTTAAGTATAAGGGAGATTACTTTTGATTTAATAAAAAAAAAAAAATCTGAGTTCAGTGGTCCTTGAAGGATATCTGTGCTTGTGTGTTTAATAAAACATATTACAAAATCATACCTTGTTACTGGCATTCAAGGCTTGGAGACAAGTGTCCCTGATTTAATAAAAGCTTTTAATTCCGGATTTTTCAGATACTGCATTTGCTTTTGGGAATGATTTTTGTATACTATACTAATATTTTTTTGTTTGTTTTTAAAGCGGTATTTATAAATGCTGTGCCATGATCCAGTTTTTTAAAATTGTCTAAATCCACTAAATATAGTATAAATTGTAAAGTAATTCAGTACATATTCTGTGAATCATAGAATTGTGGAAGTAAGTAAATTCAATAAGGCCAGAAGAGGGTTTTTATAGTAAAGCACACAACAGGCAGCATTAAATATATAACAAGTTATATAAGATGGAATAGTCAATTAATACATCAGCAATTTAACCACCAAATAAATTATCTAGACCGTACTTAGTAGCCATCTGTTTGCTATGTATCTGAATTAAGTAAAACCAGTGGAACAGTCTTTTCATGTGCAAAACATATTTAAAGGGAATCTCCCATCAAGAGAAAGTAATTCATTATAATTCCGTATTTTAATTGTTTATTTTTTGTGGAGGACTCTAATTATATAAGGTTTTTTTTAGGACTTATACGGCAAGTAAAGATAACTTTTAACTGGCTCGGACAAGATCAGCTTGTCCTAGCAAAATCTATTCTACAGTGTCGGCAATGAACTGAGCTCTTTTTTCCTTACCCTTTTGACCTTTAAAAGGTGGATCCTTTCTCCCTTGTGTTCTGATGTGTAAATCAGGTCCCAGAGAACATGCTGCATGGGTCTCCAGAGGTCTTGTCCTGTGATGATGACATCATCATCATTATGTAACCATTCTTTCAGTGTGAACGTTCTGGCAAAGCTAGAAGCAGCACACTGTATCCTGGAAGTATTTGAAAAATAGATAACAACACTGTGCAAGAAAATGAAACATAGTGCCACAATCTGCCTATTAGCCTCTCATGATCTGACTTTAATTTCCTGATCTGATCTGATTTTCCTTATCTAACTACTAGCCCCTGATATTGCAAACTGCCTTGAATTGGCTAACTGAGCCAAACTGATTAAGTACATTGAACTGGCTACTTTAAACAGTTAGTGATCAGTCACCTGTCTAATAACATTTTCATTGTTTATCGAAAGCCACTGATTTATTCTTTGCCATTAAACGGCCTACCTGATCTACCAGTACTTAGCCACTTACCAGCCTCCCTGATCTACCCGTACTGTGCGGTAACCAGTTAGACTGATCTATCAGTACTGCGCCACTAATTAATCTGCCGAATCTACCAGTAATATGGCCCTTATAAGAATATAAAAGTTTATTTTAAATATGTTTAACAATAAACTCATCTATGAATCCTCCAACATTTTTATTGACTTTTTACAGATCCATTTATTATTATTGTTATTATTATTATTTGTATTCTTATTATTAATAATAATAATAATCACATTATATAGATCTCAGCAGCGCAGGCTTGCCAAAAAACGTTGGTAACCCGACGTTAAAACTGCGGGCTCGCAAGGTGCACCGAAGGCGCTCCTTGCGCTGGTGTAGATGAGCTCCGTAGGTGCTAATCACTACGACCCCCGTACGACTTAGGCAGGGCGCTCACTGTGCTGGTGTCAATGAGCGCTCTAGGTGCTAATCCCTACCACTCCGCACGACTTAAGCATCATACCTACGACCCGCAGGACTACAGATCAACAGAAAACTCAAATACACAAATCGCTGTGCAAGACCCGTAGCACTTTGGAAAAATCGCCTGCATAAATTACGGCCTGTAACACTTTGAAAAGGAAACCGCCACTTAGAGAAAAGACAATACGACCCGCAGAAAATACGAATTTAACAGCCGAACCGTGCACATCAAAAAGCAAAACATACAAAAAAACATCACACACAGCACAGGGGGGCAGCCAGGTCTGGGAGTGAGGTTGCACGCAAATTTAAGTCGAATTTGCACAGTTTCGCCTACGTGAGCAGAAAAATGTCAGCCAACAAATTAACGAAAACAAGGCTACACGACCCCTAAGCACTCAAAACACCGCCAGGCACATACAACTTTTACCCAGGAACGTACAAGGTACAAAATACACTATTAGGAAGGACGCGTAACACATAGACAATCGCCGCCATTTTATAACACTAACTTAAAACTAATAACATTACCATTCTAAAATGCCCCTTTACACAACTAAACAAACGGTTTGCCCTTGTGCACGCAGCCTATTTACACTGCACACTTGCCACATTGCTGACACTTTCTCCTCAGGTCACCAACAGTCCAAATGTACATTGTATGCTGCAGGAAAAACAAGAGCGATTGTTAGCTCTTCAGCATATTGATTGCTGGATTAATTAAATACAAATAGGTACTCTGAGGTTTAAAAGCCTTACATTGTGTGGCAAACAGCATTACCTGCCTTACAATTTTATTGCCGTCATTTTTTGACGGGCAAGTAGCTAGTAATAATATTAACTATCATTATTAACTATTCATTCATTTAATAATACTAATAATACTTATTTGCCACTGAAACACAGACTTTTGAAATCCACTTAATGGGTTAACTAAAGTTTGTTAAAATGATATCTCATAAAAGTTGGCCTAAATAAGTCTTTCTTTTTTTCACTTAAGCCTAGAAGTACATCTTTGTGGATGTTTACCTTGATTTAGTAAAGGCGAGAAAACAGACTGTGGAGCTGTGTCATGTAGCATCACTAATTACTTTATTAATTTGAGTCCATATTGGCAAGTGTTTTAACTCACGAGGTGTACAGTTCATCCTATTTTGGGTGTAGAATGGGTAATTACTTTCCTACCATATTGGATTGCTGGCTTTGAAATACACTTCCAAGCTTTGGAATCCTCTAGAAAAAAAATGCTTTTATTCTAAGCCAATCAAAATCACCACAACTGATCAAGGTGGGAGCCAGTTTGTTTGTTGTGTGATCTGTAAGGTGATTGGTTAAACGTAAGCAAACTTACAAATGCTTTTTTAGTTGAGTGTTCATTAATCTAAGTAGGGTATTTTACTGATGTAATAATAATACATGTTCAGAATGTTTTAGAATCTTATTTTTACCTGGCTACAGTGCGTTGCGGTGTGTAAACAAAAATCTAATAAGCCTAATGCACTCAAAATCTAATTATTACTAATTATAACCTCCATTGGCTTTGAATGAAAGAAGTCCAACAGCAAGATAATATACAAGTCTTAAAAAAAAATTATTACATTTGCGCATTATATTCATATAGTAATATTAATGAAATTAATATTTGCGGTGTCCAGTTTAATTATCAGTTTAAATCTCAGTATATAAAACATGTTGGCTTTCTGAGTTGCTGATTGGACTTATTAGGTCCATATTAACTAAATCAGAATTAATATTTTTTTTATGTACCAATAAGCATAACAAACCAATACCTTGTTTGAAGATGTCTACATCAACAATAAACCATGTCTTTCTTTAATATTTTATTATCCTATAAGGCATGCTGCTGGCTTAGACAGAATCTTTATTGATCTTACTTAGATGCACTACTGTGTTATTCTGTCAGTGCAGTGGTAAAAACGTATTCAAAGCTTCTGTGAACACATCTTCGCATATAGGAGCATCAAAATAAATTAAAAAAAATTCAAACATGATTTACTGTAGAGAAAAACTGCTAGATCAAAGTATGGCCAGTTTTTAATGCTCTTTAAAATAAATCAACTTCTTGTTGGGGTGACAGTGTCTCTTTAAAGATGGAACAGTATAGCTTTACATGCTAATAGTGCAATGTTTAAATAGTAATGATCAGTATAAACAATTCTTGATCTCTTTTCTGAGAAAACATACAATGAAAAGCTAGATTTCCACTCATCTTTAGACTGAAAATCCTTGAATTCTTTACAAAATACTAATGTAAAATGTAATGCCTCTTCAATAGCATTGTAGAAATACCGTATATACTCAAGTATAAGCCGACCCGAGTATAAGCCGAGGCACCCATTTCCCCAAAAAATACTGATTAAAATGAGTGACTCGAGTATAAGCCGAGGGTGGGAAATGTGCTGCCCCCTGTGTCCCTCTTGTGCCCTCTGTGTCCCCCTCTCTCTCTGTGTCTCTTCTCCCCTCTCCCTTCCCTGTGTCTCTTCCTCCCTCCTCATCCTCAACCTCCCTCCTCATCCTCAACCTCCATCCTCATCCTCAACCTCCATCCTCAACCTCCCTCCTCATCCTCAACCTCCATCCTCAACCTCCCTCCTCATCCTCAACCTCCCTCCTCAACCTCTCTCCTCATCCTCAACCTCCCTCCTCATCCTCAACCTCCCTCCTCATCCTCAACCTCCCTCCTCATCCTCAACCTCCCTCCTCATCCTCAACCTCCCTCCTCATCCTCAACCTCCCTCCTCATCCTCACCTCCCTCCTCATCCTCACCTCCCTCCTCATCCTCAACCTCCCTCCTCATCCTCAACCTCCCTCCTCATCCTCAACCCCCCCATCCTCATCCTCTCTCCTCAACCCCCCATCCTCATCCTCTCTCCTCAACCCCCCATCCTCATCCTCTCTCCTCAACCCCCCATCCTTATCCTCTCTCCTCAACCCCCCATCCTCATCCTCTCTCCTCAACCCCCCATCCTCATCCTCTCTCCTCAACCCCCCCATCCTCAACCCCTCCTCCTCAACCTCCCCATCCTCAACCCCTCCTCCTCAACCTCCCCATCCTCAACCCCTCCTCCTCAACCCCCCCATCCTCATCCTCCCTCCTCAACCCCCCCCTCCCTCAACCCCCCCTCCTCAACCCCAACCCCCCCCTCCTCAACCCCAACCCCCCCTCCTCAACCCCAACCCCCCTTCCTCAACCCCAACCCCCCTTCCTCAACCCCAACCCCCCTTCCTCAACCCCAACCCCCCTTCCTCAACCCCAACCCCCCTTCAACCTCTCTCCTCATCCTCAACCTCCCTCCTCAACCCCCCCTCCTCAACCCCCCCTCCTCAACCTCAACCCCCCCTCCTCAACCTCAACCCCCCTCCTCAACCTCAACCCCCCTCCTCAACCCCAACCCCCCTTCCTCAACCCCAAGCCCCCTTCCTCAACCCCAACCCCCCTTCCTCAGCCCCAACCCCCCTTCCTCAGCCCCAACCCCCCTTCCTCAGCCCCAACCCCCCTTCCTCAGCCCCAACCCCCCTTCCTCAGCCCCAACCCCCCTTCCTCAGCCCCAACCCCCCTTCCTCAGCCCCAACCCCCCTTCCTCAGCCCCAACCCCCCTTCCTCAGCCCCAACCCCCCTTCCTCAGCCCCAACTCCCCTTCCTCAGCCCCAACCCCCCTTCCTCAGCCCCAACCCCCCTTCCTCAGCCCCAACCCCCCTTCCTCAGCCCCAACCCCCCTTCCTCAGCCCCAACCCCCCTTCCTCAGCCCCAACCCCCCTTCCTCAGCCCCAACCCCCCTTCCTCAGCCCCAACCCCCCTTCCTCAGCCCCAACCCCCCTTCCTCAGCCCCAACCCCCCTTCCTCAGCCCCAACCCCCCTTCCTCAGCCCCAACCCCCCTTCCTCAGCCCCAACCCCCCTTCAACCCCCCCCTCAACCTCAACCTCCCTCCTCATTCTCCCTCCTCATTCTCAACCTCCCTACTTATCCTCAACCTCCCTCCTCAATCCCCCTTCTCCTCGACCTCCCCCCTCAACCCCCCCATCCTCCTCCTCAACCCCCCCATCTTCATCCTCAACCCCCCTTCCTCAACCCCAACCCCCCATCCTCAACCCCAACCCCCCTTCAACCCCAACCCCCCTTCAACCCCAACCCCCCCTCAACCTCTCTCCTCATCCTCCCTCCTCATTCTCCCTCCTCATCCTCCCTCCTCATCCTCAACCTCCCTACTTATCCTCAACCTCCCTCCTCAATCCCCCTTCTCCTCGACCTCCCCCCTCCTCCACCTAAACCCCCCTCCTCCACCTAAACCCCCCCCTCCTCCACCTAAACCCCCCCATCCTCCTCCTCAACCCCCCCATCCTCCTCCTCAACCCCCCCATCCTCCTCCTCAACCCCCCCATCCTCCTCCTCAACCCCCCCATCCTCCTCCTCAACCCCCCCATCCTCCTCCTCAACCCCCCCATCCTCCTCCTCAACCCCCCCATCCTCCTCCTCAACCCCCCCATCCTCCTCCTCAACCCCCCCATCCTCCTCCTCAACCCCCCCATCCTCAACCTCAACCTCCCCCCTCAACCCCCTCCTCCACCTAAACCCCCCTCCTCCACATGAATACCTCCCCCCTCTCACTTACCTGCTTGTGCTCCGGCCTCTGCTCCTTGACCCCGCGCCGGCGCGCATGTGACGTCACATGTGCGCCGCGTCATTAGCATATACCGGGTGCGCGCCGGCGCCGGGTCAAGGAGCGGAGGCCGGAGCACAAGCAGGTAAGTGAGGGGAGAGGGGGGAAGTATTTAGGGGGGTTTAGGTGGAGGAGGGGGGTTGAGGGGGGTTTAGGTGAGGGAGGGGGGAGGGAAAGACACACGGGGGGGTTAGAGACACATGGGGGGGGTTAGAGAGACACGGGGGGGGGGGGGGGATAGTGACTCGAGTATAAGACGAGGGGGCCCTTTTTTGCCTTAAAAAAAGGGTTGAAAAACTCGGCTATATACGGTAATCGCAATTTGTATATATGTCAGTCTTCTCACAAAAGATTAACTTTTTTTTAATTTTACTTCTTAACGTTTAAAAAATGCACATAGTACAAATTAGATAATTTGCATAATCAGTGAAAGGACTAAATAGTTCATTTCTATGTTTCCCCCATTAATTGTACAGCTTAACCTTCCCTGGTTCATGTATTTTAAACATGATTTTGTGCTCTGGTTATTGACTAAGCAGGATTATTTTAATGACACTAAATCATGTATACCATGTTCTTCTATTTTCATGGTATTTTAATGAAATTGTATGATTAAAACAATGTGACATTTTTAGTTTTTATTATATTAGTTGACTGAATATACTTTCATCCATGCAGAACTTTTAACGCCCACTTGAACAAATACTAAAAGGTGTCCTTAGGTAATTCATCTTTGATATCCTTAAGCCCTTCCTATAATTGCTAAATAAATAAAAACACCTTTATTGATTGGCAATGGAGTTTTATACATCATAAATCATATTATTTACAGTACAACTTGACAATTTAGGACACATCTGCAGACGACCAGTTTGGGATAGAGCACCCAACAGTGGTTCCCAGTTTTCTTTTTACCTAACCCACTATATTAAAATGTGTACCACTTTTTATTCTTTCACCTTCATCAGTAGCCCCACAAAAGTTCACTCTTTTTAATTAGCACTTTTATAGACACAGCCTACCTCTCTGGGAACCTGCATATGCTGCCTATATGCTATGTGATAGCCAACTATGGTACACGTACCTATTGGAGATAGAAATGTATTGGTGATAATGATTAAAAGCAGTATTCACAGTGCTGTTCTTTGACTTACAGTATGTTATGTTTGTATCTGAGGTAAATAAGGACTTTTTTTCCCAAGCAACAGAAAACTAGCCCAGTATGTATACTTATTTGTTACAAAAAGGTTTCCTCAAGATGGCGCCATGTTGCTATATACAGAAGGCTACCCCTTTGTGCCAATTGCAATTAATTAATTAATTTTTTTATAACAATTAATTTTGGGATGATAAGACAAGTTTGGGCCAGATGTATTTTATTTAAATATAAGATTGTGATGCTATGGAAGTGCTGTTATAAAAATATGATGGGGTTGTATAAAAAATAACTATTACGGTTTTATTATGACCACTTACTACAGAATTGAGAACATCCCTTTTATTAAAAGGCTAGGCCTGTGGTATCTACTAGCTCTAAACAGATTGTCTAGAGGTAAATAATATTGTTAAAAATAATGTTTATTATACTCAGAAAATACAGTCTATAACTAAACTGACAAACTTACATCTTTATGTTTAAAACTAATAATTGTGTGGCATAGACAAAGCATACTCAGGATTAAATATGAAGATATATGATGAACCAGTGGCATTGCCAGGTCATTCTGTCATAAGAGATGGAAAGAAAATTACCCAATGTAGCTATTTTATGTTTTTGGTTTAAAAAATGTAATATTTTTTGTTTAGTGTATCAATTCGCACAACTAAAATATGGCTTCTTTGTTTTAAAGGGAGCTCTGACCTGTTTCCATACATTATTAGAAAATTGATAAAACCAGGATTATTAGATACAAATATTTTACCACTATATATTGTGGAGTGTCTTCGGGCTGTATTCAGTAAGGTGACAACTTTCTAACTAGTAATGAGAGACCACTCCTGTTCAAATGTTGTCCCTTTATTTTTTCAAGATGGAGATATCTCTTAACACTTTATTGAATAGGCTCTTTAAAACAGCCTTGGTACTTTAGAGATTTCATTTAAGTGAACTTAAGCCACATAGTAAAAGTAAGCAGGTAGGTTGTTGCGTTATGATTCGGACTATACCTGTGTCTCACATGTCTAATATAGTGTTGTACTGATTGACCTAGAGCCAAAAGAAAGATGAACCTTCAGGAGATAATTCCCAAGAAGGTGCAAGCCAGGTTGGTGGTTTTAATGGTCTGTTACAGTGATGGTCTATTTGCATGTAGTGCTTGTCATCCATACATACCTTTTTATCATTTTATTTGCATATTGCACTTTTTGGGGGGAATTTGTAGGTCACTGTAAATCATTTTGCAAAGTGATAATTAGCAGCAGTAGCCGCTTCTTGTTTTATTTTATTTTTTGCTTCTGTGTATTTTTATGTGCATACATATTCATTTACAGTGCAGTTCAAATCCCTTGTTCCTCTGTTGTATTCATTTTATAAAAGTTTTATGAAGATTATAATTCATCCTGTGCATATATAACTTTAAGCTATATATCATATTTTTAATTTTACAGTTCTAATACATATGTTTTAAAATGGCATATAGATTAATGACATTTTTTTGTGGATTTGTTTTTATTGACACCACTTCTTGCAAGGCTTTAATATAAATGGTATACTCCAAAAAAAGTTATGTACAGAAAGAGAGTTTTTGGTATTAAATGTTAGAATCTTTTCCCAAAAAAGGAAACAAAAGCCCTCTGGTGCCAGTGAAATGCATTGCACTAAGATACTGTTATTATACTGCAAACGCCACACTGAAACCACTAGAAACAATAACTTGTTTTATTGATACACAGAACCAAGTTTGACACTGCCAGTTATTACATTATCTGCTGAAATCATTTTCCATTTGCTTATCGATTACTTAATTTTATTTCTAATAAGAATTGTATTTTTATTGTGGATTAATATATATGTATCAGATAATGGATAACTGATCTGTATTCATTCAGATAGCCACATCAGAAAAATCTATGGTAGAAATTAAAGCTTTTCTTTTGCCATAAACATTTATATTCCAGTGCAGGTACAACTTTGACTATCTGGCATCAGTTAATCCGGCACCTATTTTAATCTGAACACATTTTAATTTGCTCAAGTTGTTTAGTTGTATTGCTTTCTAAAAAAAAAAAAAGCTAGCTTTGTAAATAGATGTTTTCATTAAACATGTTGAAAGCACTGGTTCAAATGAACACTTTATAATGGAGTTAACTTGAATCTCTGCATTATCACACCCTTAAATAAATAGATAGAACTGCAGTATTTGTTTAAAAATTTTAAACCACTGTTGGTCCGGCACAATCACTAATCCGGAAAAGCTTCGGAATGGACGATGACGGATAATCAATGTTGTAACTGTAGTATGAAACATAATATATTATTGCTATATCAACCACTATACCAGGGCTCTGTAGTTTAGAAGCAGTAATGTGTAGGTTATAATGGACGTTTTAATAATCTACTAAGATTTTACAAAATATCAAATTTCTAAGTGTGGTTGTATAAAAATAGTCCATTTTAGTAACACAACATTCCTTCATTTCAAATTCAATCACATTTCAAATGAAACATATTTAATGCCCACTTGGTTCTTCAAGCCACGTTGACCATAAAAAAAGAAACGCATAACTGCATGACTGAATAAGTTATTAAAATCTGAATTATTTTGCTGTACATATGTGTTGTTGGTGCGCAAGTGCTCTCCTACTTTTAGGCACTTGTGTTAGAGAAATTTGTGACATATCGGTATCTGTTTAAATTATCTTTTTTGCAGTAGGAACCAATGGGTTTTATTGTATTTGGTAGGAGGAGATACTTTATAGAGAGGTTTGTGTAACATGTAAAGTGTAATGTGGGGTAGTTAGCAATTTGTGTGTTTTGGTTGTTGCTATTTTAGTGGTCTAGGGTGAGTAGTTTCCCTTATCGTGGGTTTTTGTTAAATGAAGGACATTTTTTGGAGAAGGCTTTTAATTTTGCATACTCTAAGCCTTGATAATATTGAAGATAAACAAGGTTATTGGCACAGAATGCTGAAGCCCTAAATTATTTCATGCAAGATTCTTTTGAGCAAAATATAATAAGGCTTTCATGACCACTCAAATAAGGAACTTTAATTTACTCTATTACACAAAGATTCTCAACACCATCAATACAAGTAATTAGACTTCTCCCCTGATTGAATTACATTCCTATGTTTCACTGGCCTAAACCTGTATATCAGGAGTATCCGAGTTCGGTTCTGGTGAGCCACACACAGTCCTGGATTTGAGGATTTCCTTTTTTGTGCACAGTTGAGCCAATCAGCATGACTGAAGAAGCAATAGTCTCACCTGAATGCAGCAGGCATATCCTCAAATCCAGGCATGTGTGTAGCCCACCAGGACCGAACTTAGACACCCCTGCTGTATATAATTCTTAGCTGCAAATCTCTATAACCTTTTTTTAACGATATTCATTGTATCTGCCAATAAAAACATTTTTATGATAGTGAAAAACATTACTAGATCTGGGAATAAAATAGTAAGGGGTTATATGATATATATCAGTATGCATTGAAGTGATTATTTTATTTTATTTTATTTACTTTTTTAATAAAAAAAAAAAGGGGGCCCTCCGCAATAGAAAATGCCCTGTAGGCTAAATGAAACAAAGTGTAATGTAGATGGGCAAAGTGAAAGGTGCGTGACAGCTGCTTTCTTAAGCAGAGGCCCATCCAGATGTTGAGTGTTGATTTCAAGAATTTGGTGTGGTGGGATGGCCATACATTATGCACAATGTAATAAACATGTAAACGTGCACTCTATTTTATTAAAGTCAATTAAAATGCACTTTAGTCTTTATTGGATTGCGTCATGGACTATATCCAATCAAATTTGATGCTGACAACATAAGCATGAGTTAAGCGGATATATAAACCTGTGTTATGCCGTGGCTCATTCATTTTAACCATCGACTTTTAGCAAAGGCACTACTTCATGGAGAAACATGCGTCAGTCAGTTACAAAGGGTACAGACTCGTTGCCAATAATTAGCTTGCCTCATTTTTAGAATCTTGTAAAGGTTCCCCAATTCAGGGCTATTAATAAATGGAAACATCAGACTTGGTATTTACAGCCTACAATGATCTCAAATGACATGGGCAGATACAAAGGGTCTAGACTCTGGAGCTAGTTGTTTGTTATCCCAATATGAATATGAAATGTTGCTATACTCTAAGAACTTAAAGGGTCATTTACCTCACTATAAGTGCTCTAAATTGTGTGAGAGCACAAGATTATATGTTAAAGTGATCTATTGCTTTTCTAAAATTAAGCGAAGAACAGTTAAAAATTTGCAGTCTTAGGTTTGTTTACAGACACACTACTGACTGCCTCGTGATTTACAGCATCTGCTGACTATGGCTGTTCCAATCTCTGTGAACAGAAAGAATATTGGTTTTATGGCTTTCAGGAATGTAATTGGCCCTAAGTTAACCCACAAGTAACACATTTGGGAGTTTCCAACAGTCATTTCCCTGCACCAATGAATTTGGGAAGGGTTAACCCCTTCTTTCTGATCTGCTCTCTGCACAGAGCTCTTACTGTCAGTCTGTCTGTCTGAAGGCATGCCTAATTCTCATTTAAACGGAACTTCATTTATGATTTTTTTCTGTGAAAAAGGCACCCATTTCAAAAATTCAAAAAGTATTTTTACATGTTTTCGGGAGTACATTACAGTGGTGTGCTCCAAGTTGTGCTGAATTAACTGTCCCTTTAATGATTTATGTATTAGTCCTGGTTACAAATTGAGATAACAACTATTATTGAGGATCCAACTCAACCATAGTTCAGTGTCAAATTATTTGTTGTCATCTAACCAGTGCTTCAGGGAGATCAAAAGCCAGGCCTTATATAAGCTAGGACTCTTCAGCCCCGGTCACTATTATTTATTGGGCAATGGTGAGACTCTAACTTCTGTCTCTACAATATGAGCCTTCCAATAGGAGGAATCCCTTGAGGATCATAGGTTTCTTCTTTCTTTCCTTCCAATGTCTCACTATATTTGCTATTGGAAATATTTATTATAGGTTATTGGTCCTAACTCCCTAAATGGGCAATAGATACCAAAGTTTGTTATTAATATTGCCAAGTCAGCCATATAATTGTTTGAAAATCGTGATATTTACTTTTTCAATTTGAGATGGATGCTACTTTTCACTGATACCTGCTTGTTTTGTCTATTTTTGCTTACTGTACTGTGTAGTATTGTATTTAGAATGTTTCATTTTATACAAAAGTTAATTAATTCACTTAAAGTTAACAGTTTGAAAATGTTGAAACTTCTCTCACACTAAAGCTTATCAAACAATGTGATTAAAAAAAAATGACAATTTGTAAAATCAATCACTGCTGTTCATTGCATGCTTGGTATGTCCCATCCATTGACATATTTAATTTTGTTTTATGTTTTATTGTGGTGGTTTCCGAAAAAGAAGGATGCCACATTTTTTAATGAACATCATGGCGTTGATACTGAGGTTTGGGTATTTCTGATTTTTTTTATTTCTTTTTATTTCTTTTTTTATTTTCTTATAATTTTTATGAAGCTTCTTAAATCTACTGGTTTTAGGAGTGAGGGGATATTAACCCTTTAGATTCATAATAAAGTGGAGTATTGATTGGATTGCCTGGTACATTTTTAGCTATTAATATTAGTTGGTACTTATTTCTGCACTTCCAATTTCATTCATAATAATATAGCACCACATGGCACAAGTTCACTGGTGTATAATTGTTCATATTTTAAAATATAATTTCACTTCACCAGCTATAGCACTGAACTCCTATTTGCCTATTGCATTGTACTATGTGATAAGTGCGATTAGCACCAATGTCTCTCTTTCTAAGCAGCAATTTATTTTGTCCTATTGCTTTCTGAATTTCTTTTTCACTTGTGTTTTTTTCTGCATTTTTCTTTCTCGTATATTAACAGGAAGAAGATGAAGTTCCTGATGATGAAACTCTGAATCAGATGATTGCACGACATGAAGAGGAATTTGACCTCTTTATGGTATGACTCCCTATAGCAAGATCATTTTAGACCTTTATTGGAAAATGGGAGCTAGAATGTTGTCAAAAAGACAAAATACTGTATATACTTTTAATTCAAAAAATGTTATGTCATCCTCACAAATTCTAGGAAGAATTTGCATGCTACTGTCTTAAAGATTTTCTATTTATGAAGCAATATGCACATTTAATCCAAGCCTTGACATGTATGAAATTCACTTTCCACTATTTATTAAAACAGGGCCCTTCATTTTCTATAGTTATCAATATTGTATATTTCCTTGTTCTTATCCCCTGTATAGCGCTAGGGAATATGTTGGCGCATTACAAATAAAATTTAATAATAAGAATAATAATAATGTATAAACAATGTATATTCTGCTTATTTCATTAGAATTTACATTATGAATTGTTTTATTCAGCGCGGAAAACTAAATTTAAGAATCTTTCAGCTTTCTTCCACTGTCTGTTCCTATGTTTTATCTCTCTATATGGCTGTAATTATTATTTATAATAATAGTGAAAACTACCTTATACTATTTAGAATTATTAGGATATAATAATTGTTTTACATATACTCTTTTTTTCTTAAACCTTGTATTTCCCTACAAGGAAAAAAAAGTAATTCTCTGTATTAACTTTTAGTTAGATCGAAATGTATAAAGACATTCTTCGTTAAGCATATATCATATTTCCTATATTTTGAAACTGGTTTTGTTTTATTAAAAAGTGAAAAATGGTCATTAATTCAATGCATGTTGCTCCCTCAGTATACCCTTAATCTGAGTGAGTTTAAGAACGCTACATGTTTCATGTATATCAGATATGACAAATTAAAATTGTGTTCATTCTACACAGTTTTACATTGTTGATTGTTGCTTAGTGAGAGCAATCATACAAATTTTGCTTTAATTGTTTGGACTGTTCATTGTGAAAACAGAACTGCTGTAATCACTTTAATGGAGCTGCACCAGGACTCTTCTGGAAACCCATAATAATTTGGTCATGGCTAAGCAAATATATGAGAGAATCTCATTGCTAACAAGGTGGAGATCCCTCTTTAGCTTGTTAAGTTTCTCATTTTATTTGTGTAATAAAATATGCAGTTTTTTTGTATCCGTTCTATTGTATATACTGTACAACCAAATTCATTCCTTCAATGTATTTAGTGGTAAGTGGTCTTCTAGTCAAATTTGTGTGTGTCTTGCACTCTGTTTTTTGAAGAACAGGTTAGGAAAAAGTCTATTTCTGTAAATATAAAGGAAAATAATTTGTTGGTTTTATTCTTCTGTATCTCAATGTTCTATCTTGGTTTTAAAAATAAAATATGTCATATTTAAGGAGCCATGACTCCACAGAATTATAAACCGATGTGTTTAAAATGACATATGGTACCTGTACTTTTATTTCATAGCGGATGGATCTTGATCGGCGTAGAGAGGATGCCCGCAATCCAAACCGCAAGCCGCGGTTGTTAGAAGAGGATGACCTGCCTTCGTGGATTATCAAAGATGATGCTGAAGTTGAGAGGCTCACTTGCGAAGATGATGAGGAAAAGATTTTTGGAAGAGGATCTCGCCAACGAAGGGATGTGGATTACAGTGACGCACTTACAGACAAGCAGTGGCTGAGAGTAAGTGTGAACTTTTATACCTCTTTGGCTTGAACTGCAGTGCATGCATAAGGTGTTTTCTACTTGTGGTGCAAATATTTGTTTGTTAAAGATGTTACTTAAAGAAAAGGAAAGCTAAAAATGATTATGCTTATTGTATTCAGTGAGGTATATAGTAGTCAATTTTTTTAGTTGACTGAAAACTAAAAAGAGGAATGGCTGTATTTGCCATTTTAACTAAGTGATATAAAGGCTGTGATGCATTAAATTATTATGTGTTCCCTAAATTGGCAATGTGAGTTTATTTTATGTTGTGCACTATGAGCATTTTTGAAATGTTTATTTACGAAGGCAACCATGTCTTTATTGTGCAACACATGTTCTCCTTCTTGGTGCAAAACCTAGTTTTAGCCTTAAAGCTAAAACATAGCTTGATCTTTGTAAATATCACGGCAGGTCAATCTCAAATTCATTGATAAGAGATAGTTTGAGGTATTGGTATCCAGATATTGGTCTTGTCGATTTTTTGTTTATGTACAATTGCTCTTTTGAAGCACTAAACTTTGAGTGAAACCTTTATAAAAAAAGGAAAATAAATGCAACCTTTACTTTATTAAATATAAATTCCTAGTAGCTAGGTATGGCATTCAATCTTTTGGAAATATATATGTATATTAGTACACTAAAGCCATACTTGAGAAGGCTTCCCATCCCCATAACTATTGTCTGTGGAGTAGGAAAAACAACCTAACAGCTGTTATTATCAAGGATCAGTCTATTCTTTCAGGAGTGAATTCCCCTTCTTTGCCTCATGCCCTACATGAGATGGCAATTACTAAGAAAACATGAGGAGAGACAAACTACTGCAAGAATAAGTGTATCTCACTATGCAGTGTAACCCTAATTAAAGTAGCAAGCCCCTTCACATTCCCTAAACAATGCCTCATTGTTAACTATTTTACTTTATAGTTGTTATTAGATGCTGTAGTCATATATATTCATTTTTAGAGTCATGGCTTTTGGTTTTTTTTTTTGGGGGGGGGGGTATTTTTTGCATTTTTTTTTTTTTTTTTTTAATTTTGCATAAATTGGGTTGTTTAAATCTTAAAAAGCGAGTGATATTTTTTTTTTCTGCTGCACACTGTGAATTTGCCTTACAAACTCAGATTAGTCTTTGCTGAGCAAGAACACACAGGCAGCATATACTATATTTCTATAAAATTATACATTTCTCTTCAAATTTTCATCATAACATTACTATTTAAGCACTTTGATGATATAAATATATTTAAAAATATTTTGCACAAGCTGAAAATATTATTTGAACTATTTCTAGTGTAGACTGGACTTTATACATTACAGTTTTTTTTCTTCTGTGTGACAATATATCGTGTCTAATGTCTAAGTATCTTTGTTTGTGAGACCGATCTTGCTCCAGGAAAGATTATGCAGTAGTTACATATCACAAGTGGTGGCCTCTTGTGAATCTACTCCTAGAGATAAGTTCCCTATGCATCCTGATCTCTCAGGAACTCAAAGTTGGAGGATACCACACATTTTGGATAAGCCTAAAGATACCCTTTTTAGCTTTGGCAGTCCAAAAAGCAAGAGATGATCTTGGAGTTCTTATCACATCCAGTGTACAAAATCTAGGTTATGACCATGACAGACACATCACTTCCGAAGTTTGATTTTGAGTCTGGACAGATCTCTCCCAGGTCTTCAGATTCTGATTCTTCCTCACAACCACAGACATTAGGAGATGCTTTTGCATCAAGCTGATGTGAAGATAAGGACAACCTTAGTAGTAGCTTCTTACAGTTTAAAAGAAGAATTGCTAGCGTTTGGACAGAGCGTTTTCACAGAGATCTTCAGAGGTCCACTAGAGTTTTTCTACTTAACTCAATTGTAATACCATTGAACAAGGATGAATTGGCAAAGCCTTGGAGACAACCTACCCTTTCTAACTATTTTCATGTACTCGGAGCAGAAAAAAAAACTCCCATTTGAGACAAGAGTGCTCCTCTCAATTTTTTTGCTCCCTTGGATATAACCACACCAGATGCTTGGAAATGGAAGGGCCAATCTTGGAATAAACAAAACTCGCAGATGAAGAATTAAGCAACATACTGCTGGAGATGTCTTTTAGGAGCTCTGTGGCAATTTGCATTTCAAATGTGCATTTCAGACCCATGAGCTGTAAATATCTTTACCCAACAATCTTGTTTCACCTATGAAACTTACCCTCCAGCAGATTGTTTCTTTTTATGCAGTCCTGACCGCATTTAGAAGATGCATCCAAGTTTTGGCAGGGATCGTGTCATATATTTGTTTTGAAGATGTCTCAATCATGCTTTACTTGGATGACCTTTTCAAAAAAGCTCATACTGAGAAACTGTCTTATGTAAACACACTTAGAGTCATAGAGGTTCTGAAAGGCTTTGGGTGGCTCATCATTTATCCAAGGAGATCATTGGTTCCTTCTCAAAGGATCACTTCTCTAGGAGTAATATTTGTTACAGAAAACATCTCTTCCACCAGACAAAATTACAAAACTCAGAAAACAAGTGATTTGTCTACTTTAAGCCTCCTGCATCACTGTGGCAGACTGCATGAAGGTCATGTGTATTTTGGTGTCTACAATCAATTTGCCAGATTTCGTCTTCAACCGCTACAGCTCAATTTCCTCAATCTGTGGATTGGTCATCCTTTCCAGAGGAATCAAGCTATTCACATTTGTTTAGCTATAAAGTTTACATTGCAGTGGCGGATAGAACTACATAATTTCTCACAAGAAATACATCTGTTTCCTCAAGTTTGGATATTTCTTGCTACAGATGAATATCCTGTTGAACAATCCCACAGTAGAGGCTTAGATAAACCATCAAAGGGTCACCAAAATCCCAGCAGCAATGTAAGAGACCATTGGGATCTTTCCGTGGGTTAAGAAGAATGTACTGAACATTTCTGCCATTTTTATCCCAGGAATAAACAACTGGGAATAAGATTATTTCAGTCTCCTAGAACCGCGAGAATTGTTCCTTTACCTGGAGGTTTTTCATTCAATTACTGGTGCATTGACTTAATGGCATCCAGAATTATCATAGAGTGAGAACAAACATGGCTACAGTAATAGCTCCATTTGTTTTGTCTGTTTAGCCATTCAGGTGAGTCTAAACTCTCTGTGACCCTATGGACCGCAGCATGACAGGCACATATTGTTTCTGGTTGTACTGATCCATAAAGTTTACACGGCAAGATACTGGAGTGGGTTTCTGCATTGGACCGACATTTGTCTAACCTCTCTGCTATGACCTGCCCATCTTGGGTGACCCTACATGGTATAGCTCACAGCTTTATTGAAGTACACAAGCCACTTCACCACGGCAAGGAAACTATCCATGAGGGAAATAGCTTCATACTAGCCAAAAAGGACATGTTTTTTCAAAGTTAACAGACATGTTGGTTCCACCGCCAATGAGATTGCCAATCCAACCATATTTTCTGTTTCATTACTACTATCACGAAGACAAGCCTATAGATTACCCAATATGTTAAAAAAAAAAAAAAAAAAAAACAATGTTCATGGACCAATTTCCACCATGGAACTTACATGTGGTTCTACATTTATTACAGGACACTCCCAAATTTCACTTAAATTGCTTACCTGGAAATCTGATTTTTCTTTTTAGCTATTGCATCAGCCGGGAGAGATGATGATTTTATTTTTCTGAAAGATAAGGCAACATTACACACAGTGCTTTCTTTTTGCTTTTTGGCTTTTAACCATGGGACTGCTTTGTGATATCCCCACAAAAGGACAGTAGAGAACATTTTATTTTTTACTCGCTAATAAAGTTTTCTCTTCATCCTGGAGTAACGGCACAGGGCCCTGTCCAGGTGAATATCATGGTTATGGAAAATCTGGAGCTGGGGATAGTTCTTTAGTCTACTCTTCCTAGGCTTTGCTGACATTTGGAGGGCTTGAGTTGTGTATACGAGGCACCAAAATAATGCAAGCACTGCTAGTCAACAGTAGGATTAGGTCTTGACTCCAAAGTAACCTGTGCTGTCACTACAGGATAGAGGGGAAAAAAAAGAGTGATCAATGACTCCGAACACAAAAAATGGCAGAAAAGTTGGTTACCATACATGTTGCGCTTGTGGAAATTCAACTGTAGACACTTTACTCTGATACTGAAGGTTGCGGAGCTATGAACACACACTTGAGCTTTTATTTGTTATCTCGGGGGCAGTATCTCATTCCTTCTTGCAGCAGGAGCTGAACACACTTAACATATAATCTAGTTAAAATATAGGAGTCAGGGATTATCTTCCATGCCCCATGGCAACCTGCCTCCAAGTATTATTCATATCTGTCAACAATTAAATTTAGTTCATCAAATGAGCATTCTGTAAGTATGGGACCTCAGATGTCCTTAGAAGGAAAAATGGCAAGTTGACTTGATTTTGAAACTTAAATGATTTGGAATTGTCATCACCCTTTTTTAGAGAAAAACAGTGCAAATATATACAGGCTCGGCCAGCTTTAAAGATGACAATATAATCTTGAAGTGTCAGCCCCTGTTAATAGCTAAACTTGTAAAGTGGACGTTTTATGCGTTTGCTGTAGGTTTAATTAATTATTCTTAAAAAATATCACTCGCTATTCTTAAAAATACTACTTTGTGATGTTGTCTGCAGTTGTTTCATGTTCATTCCCAAGTGCATTTTATTCTCAGCATTGATCAGTTTGACTCATCTATCTGTATTCATCCATATACAAGGTGGGCATATTTGTACTTTTTTGTTGTGTAGTAGCTTTCCATACCCTGTCACCTCCCATCATTTGCATCTGCTGCATGAAGAGCAATATGTATGTATCAATCTTATTTGGGTCGCTGATGAGATGTGGCACAACTCGTTGGTGAGGATGATGTCAGAGTAATTAGAAAACATAACAAATAACCGAAAGTGGATACAAAGAATAGCCTCAAACATCTCCAAAGTACTTTTTTGTAGAAACATAAATGATAACCAGCCAAAGTAGTCTGCACTGCCATCAGTTATAATGTCTAGCTGATATAAAAGCCCCCTTTACTTGTTGCCTGATGCATTTCTTAAATACTTTTGCATTTGAAGGTGATCTGTTTGGCATGGGCACAAACAATGCAGCATGTAGCTTCTGTGTCTTCTCTGCAGTGCACAACAACAAATCTTAGGGGCTGTGTGGCTCCTTGCTATATATATAGCACTTGGCAGTTCTAATTTATAAAGCAGTTCATGCTCAGTATTGTACAGAATGATTAAGTACATAACCTCAAAGAGCTGCTTTGGGCAGTGCATTTAAAGAGAAGAGAACTCCATGTTGCCCCTCACTAACAGACTTACACATGATCTTAAAGGGCCACTGCAGTGGTCATACAGTAGGGATTCATTTGTCTATATAATTGTTAATAAACAATAAATCGGTATTGGGATTAATAAATTCAATGTAGCTTTTAGAACTTACCTTTTAACTTTGGTGTTTTAGAGAGACTAGCAGAGCTACTTCTCTCCACACTGTTAGATGTGCAGGAGGTGGGGGTGCATCTGCTCAAATGGCTGCTCTCATATTCGTCTTTCTGATTCTTCACCTGTTGCGGTTACTGCAGACATACGCAGATGTAGAAAAATACATCAGAACAGCCTCCTGGGCAGATTCAATTCTGCGTGTCCCTGAAACACTTAAAATGTATGTTTTAAAACCTACATTTTTTTTTCTTCAAATATTGAATTTATTGCTAATCCATTACTATATAAGCAAATTAAACCCTACTGACTCACCTGTGCACAGGATTGAATCCTTGACTCTTCAAGACGAACTTTGCCTCCCGTACAGTGGCCCTTGAAAGTTAAGGAACATGTCAAACTGTCTCAATGATGCTGGCTGATTCTGTCTTGACCTGTATGTGATTATTTTTTGTATGCTTCAATAAATGTTGTTATATTTTAATTGGATCCCCATGTCATGTTTTACCTGCTTCACCGTTTGAATCAGGACTTTCTCCTTTTCCTCCTGCACCCAGGATTACGCCTTCAGTTTGGTGAGCATTTTCACTCTCCTTTTCTACCCTCACAAATTCACCCATCATTAATGCTAATACTTTGATCTTAAGGTTACACTGGTATGAATACAGATCTTTTATTTTAGCTAAACACTACAATTGATGGCAGACAGTTAGCCTACAGTGCATACTGCTTACTAAACAAAGCTCAGCATCCATCATAAGAAATATAAAATTGTTTTCCTTTTGTTTTGTAGACCACTTAGAATAACTTTGTGGCAAACGATCATAACTTCTACATATCATATCAAATATACAATTCCATTTTTTTTTTAATTGAGTGAAATCACATTTGTAAAGTATGTAACAAACAATATTTGGAGAAAATATTCATTTTAGCAGACTCTTTTTATTATTATAATTGTAAATTATTATTATCATTTGTTTATAAAGTGCCAATGTTTTCCAAAGTGCTAAGTACAATACTATACTATACAAAAGTTACATAGAAGTATAGGGCCCTGCTCTTGTAAGAGCTTAAAGAGGCATCTGATTTTGTCTAGGGGCTTCCATATTGACCCCTTAGGAAGCTCTTGCTTGCCTGCAGTGCAAGGGGGCATGCTCTGTCAATTTTCTTTCCTTTCAGCAGTGAGGAAAGATTGGCAATTGAGGTCAACTATCACCATTGCACACCCTCGCTCCAGTACATGTTCAGATGCAGGCAGTTGAGCTGCAAACAGCAACTTTTGCTTTCCCTGCTCTTTATGTGCCAATCACACACTGAATATGAAGAATTACATTCATGCTCTCCCACTACGTTTTAAAAAGAGCAATGGAATTTTCATTTTTTTGTTTGGATTTCTGTTGGACATGAAAAGTTCAAGGATACGCTTGTGAGATAAGATAGGCAAGGCATTCAAAGTCAATTAAAGAGTATATTCTGTTAGAGCAAAGTGTATTTATGTCCTTTGTTGGTAGGGTATTTCCAATAAAACATGCACTTTAGGCAGCTGCTACATTTAATTTCTTGCATTGGACAGGGACACAATATTTACCAATAGAAATCAGTAAAGATGGCACAATATAGCAAAGTCTAGATCAGTGGTTCCCAAATCAAGACCCACCATACAGGCCATGATTTAGATCAAACATTGTGTGAAGAAATTTGAGGCTCCACAGTCTGTTGGATACTAGTTGCCTCACCTTTGTTCACACAGTGTTTAACCTAAATCATGGCCTGTCTTGAGGAAGGGTTAGGAAACCAATGGTCTAGATTTTCATTAAGATAGTTTACATTTTAGAAGAATATTATAATAGGTAGATGCTCAGGAGTTATACAGTTGTAGATGATAATGACAGATGCCAGCCTGTAGTAGAATTGCTTTTGTCAATGCTTATTGTGCTGTGAGGGATGAAGGTCTTTTAATGAAGGCACCTTTTTTCTAATAAACATTTGAAGACAACCGTGAGTATTTAATAGTTTGTTTGAAATAAAGGTTAGACATACATTTTATTTTACAAAGAGAAATGCTAGAGAAAGATGTGCTACAGAAAGAGTGGTTCATAAATTGTCAAGGCCTGAGTAGCCCGCATCAGTCCTGGAGTTCCTAGAACTGGATGGGATTTCCCATGGCAGAGACTGACTCACATGTGCACAGCAAGGACTGTGCGCTACAGAACTGACTTTATTCAGATATAGGACATAAGTATAGCTCAAACGCTTTTGTTAGGTGTTCGGCTGAGGAGCCCACAAGGTAGACCTGGATCTTCCAATAAATCTCTTAATTCATGACAGGAAGATCTAGGCATTCCATGTTCCATCGACTGAAATGTAAATCTCACAGTGCTAAGAAAACTGGGTGTTAGTTGGCTGTGGGCGTGCAGGTGTGAGGAAGTAGGAGATGGCATGCATGAATTATACTGCTTGCTTGGATGTGATGCAGTGCTGGTAGAGAGGCATATCTTGTTCAGATGACTACCGAAAACGTATATCCCATACTATCACACAAATCTGGGGAACACTGGTGCAGAGTTATCCTGAACATAAAATAAACTTGTAACATTATTGGGTCTTCAGTAATTTACAATACTTTTGAGTTTCATATGTCAACAGCATGTTGGAAACGCATATTAAAAGAAAATCTCTGATAAACAACATGGTTCTTGCCTACATTGAGATTTGTGAGGGTGTCAGATTGTGTACAAATATTGAAAACATTGACTGCTAGTGTTAGTTGCTTGTTTGGCAATTTTCAGAGAATGGGAGAGCAGCCCAGACGCATTTAATGAAATAAATGTTGGCGTAGTATTTAAAAACAGGCGGACTGATACATAGTTACATAGTAATTGAAGTTGCAAAAATACTTCTAGCCCATCAAGTTCAACCTTTTAAGATCTCTGATCTGCATTATGCGGATTAGTTGTTAATTGATCCAGAGGAAAGCAAACCAAAAAAAGCCCAAGTGAAACTTTGCCAATTGTCTCAAAAGGGAAAAAAGTTTATTCCTTCCTGACCCTGGCGATCGGATTCCTCCCTGGATCAATACACCCTCTCTAATTAACCAGGATAACCCTGAATATCCTTTTTATTTAAAAACATACCCAATCTCTTTTTAAAGTTATCTATTGAATCCGCTGTCACCACCTCCCTTGGTATAGAATTCCACAGATTAACTACCGTTACTGTGAAGAAAACTTTTCTTTCTTTAAGGTGAAATCTTTTTTTCTTCTAACCTCAGAGGATGTCCTTGTGTTAACTGAAAACCTCTTGGCACAAAAAGCTCCCTTGACAAATCTTTATACTGACCCTGGATGTATTTATATAGGGTATCATATCCCCTCTTAGATGCCTTTTTTCTAGGGAAAATAAGTTTAATTTGGTTAGTCTTTCTTCATAACTTAGCCCCTCCATTCCCCTTATTAGTTTTGTTGCCCTTCTCTGTACCTTTTTCAGCTCTAAACATTTTGAAGTGGTGGCCAAAATTGTACTCCATATTCCAAATGAGGGCGTACTAGAGATTTGTATAGTGGTAGAATTATATTTGCTTCCCTTGCTTTTATACCCTACTTAATACATGCTAATATTTTATTTGCCTTTGCAGCTGTTGCTTGGCATTGAGAACTGTTACCTAGGTGGTTGTCCACAAGTACTCCGCTTTCAATATCTGATACCCCAAGATTTGTTTCATTAAGTTTATAAATTGCATGGTTATTTTTCCTTCCCAGATGCATAACCTTACATTTATTCGTATTAAATTTCATCTGCCTTTTAATTGCCCATTTCTCTAATCTATGTAAATCCATTTGGAGGGAAAGTACATCATTTGCTGATTTAATTACCTTGCACAACTTTGTGTCATCAGCAAAAATGGAGACAATACTTTACAGTCCTACTTCTAAGTTGTTAATAAATATGTTAAAAAGGAGAGGACCTAATACTGAGCCCTGAGGAATCCACTTACCACATTAGTCCAATGGGAGTATGTTCCATTTACAACAACCCTTTGCTACCTGTCTTTTAGCCAGCTCTCAATCAATGTGCATATATTTACTCCAATTCCTGTATCCCTTAGTTTGCACAATAGTCTCCCATGTGGCACTGTATCAAAAGCCTTTGCAAAATCTAAAAAAGACTACATCCACTGAGTTGCCTTGTTCCAGGTTCCTACTAACCTCCTCATAAAAACTAATTAGATTTATTTGACATGACCTATGCCTCATACTTATAATCCTGTTTGAATAGACGTATTATTTTATATTATCCTTTACTAATCCTTCTAAAAGCTTTCACACTACAGAAGTTAGGCTCACTGGTCTAATTCCCCAGATTTGCTCTTGTTCCCTTCTTAAATATAGGTTATTACCTCTGCCTTTCTCCAGTCATCTGGTAGAGTCCCTGTGTTGAGTGAATCTTGAAAAAATAGATATAATGGTTTGGCTATTACAGGACCTAGTTCCCTCTGTACCCATGGATGTATTCCATCAGGACCCGGGTCTTTATTAACATGTATTTTTTCCAACCTCGTTGGTGAATTGTAGAGATTGTCATCAGGAACACGTAGCAAAATGTATAGAGGAATCACTGTGCAATACTATAGTATAGTAAAAGGACAGGTTGGATGAATTTGAGGAAGACTCGGTGAACATGTTGTAAAACTATTCTAATAAGAATGAGCAGCCAAAGTATTACATTGACTCGCAGCTTTTTAAAACTTTCCAGCAGTGAGTATTCTTTATTTTTGAGATTATGTCATTTTTTTGATGAGGGCATTTTGCATGTATCACTTGAGAGAAAGCTTATGACTAGTTACGGGTAAATGGCAGACAAATAACAGGTGTTGACATTATCATGTGATGTCAAAAATGCTATTACTAGGTGTACAGTAAACGCAGAAATCCCTGTATAGTCTTGTACTACTGCAGGGGAAAAAAGACACTTGTTTGTCAGCTGTGTGAGCCATTTTTTTTGTTTTGGCTCTGAGGAAAAGGAAGGAGGGAACAGAGAGCCTTTGTTAAGATAATAAGTCAAGAAATAGACACAACTCCCATTCTCTCTCACTGGCCCATGAGCAGGTCCCTTGCATTATTCACTCCAAATATGTAAATGCTTCTTTCACAAAGGTATCCTGAATCTCACCAGGGTCCTACAGAGTCACCCCTTTTTTTTTTCTAATGAACTAGATATACAATTTTTTTTTCTGCTTTATTATGCTATCTGAGTCCGACTTAACGTTTTTAAACACATTTTTTTTTCATTGTGTGGTGATCCTTTAAGGCTATATAAGTTTAAACACGCATGGGGTAAATAAAAGATATCCTGATTTTTGAGAGCTTACATGATAAATTAGGTCACTTGGTTTATTTTTGAGCTAAAATGTGAGGGAAATGCTTAGTATATATTATAGGGAGTCCAGCTGTATGGTAGACTGTACGAGCCAAACGGTTTAGTTGGTATGTGGGCTGGCGGTATACACACAGTCTGTTCACTGCTCGTATTCTCTCTCATGACTAGTATTTATTATAAAGAGGAATAGAATCACAATACTATTTAATATTTATTGTTGTTTAGTATATTCTTCTGGTCTAACTTATGAGCCGGTCTGGATTTTTTTTTTTGTATAAAGATACATATGGGATATGCTCAAAAACCCCTTCATTTTTAGGACTGGCTGACTCCTAGGATGTGTGTGGGCACCTTACAGTAATTTTAAGTTAATAACTGATTACAAATAAAATAACTATTTTATGTCTGGATTGACCTTTACTGTGATTAAGACCCTAATGGATTTTCATAGATAAACTAGAGTATTGCAGTAATGCCTTTTTAATTGGACTAACAATCAATATTAAGAGACAATCTTTCAAAAAGAGAGACCTCTTCTCTAGGTCCAGAGCAATACAGAACTATTTAGTAGAATATACAAATTACTGTATATCATTAGCAATTAGACTTTTTTTTTTTTTACGAAGTTGAAAAAACACAGTATGATGAAGGCATAATTACAAGGTTATAAAACAATATAACTTAGCAGAGTGTGAAGGCAGGGGAGAGGCTGGCATTCTATAACTTAGAACATAATAAAGAATATATACATATGATATACATACACACGGTTACACAAGCATAGACATACACCTATTTATATCTGGTTGTGTATTTACATAGAGTATATCACAAAACACTCACACATATATTTATTTATACATACACACACATGTCCAGTACACACACACACACACATATACATATATTTATATACACATACATAAAGATAACTACACATATGTAGCCAGGACACAGGAAAGTACGTCTGGGAGAGAAGCGTTACACATATATAGCCAGGATATTGCTCTTTCAGATGCTATATAGGAAATTTGGAATTGTAGTGTCGCTATAGCAAACATATAAGTCACTGACTGTTTTCCATTGTCTGTATTAGAGATAGTTGTGTGTAAATTATTTCCGATTCGGTTTGTGTAGCCTTATCAATGCTTTTGCTTTCATTTTCATAATATATTTCCACCAAAAGAAAAACCTATCCAGTGATTTTGGTTGCTTGTGATTTGTTTTTAGAATTGAATATACTGTCTCACCTTTCCATAGTTTGTGTTATTCCTGTGAACCCATATATTAATAATTGAGGCGAGTGACAAACTCTTAGAAAGCTACTTCTAAAATATTATAATTAAGTTTCAAACTACTTTTTGATGTAAACTATATGCAAACTAGGGAATTGCCTGTCAAAAATGACAGCATTAAAATTTGAAGCATGGCAATGCTGTTTGCCACACAATGCAAGGTTCTGCCCCCTCAGAGCACCTTCGGCGCTCTTTGCAGCCCCTGTCATTTGTAAAGTCTTGTGAGCGAGCCCTGCCATGAGCACCTTTGGCGCTCATTGCAGCCTAAGTCCCGCGGGCTTTTGACGCTCATTGCAGCTCAAGTCGTGCAAGCCTCGCTATGAGCACCTTTGGCGTTCATTGCGCATGCGCAAGGGCGTAATTTTTAAAATTGCATGTAGACAACTCGCAGTACGACAACTATTGTATGTGATACCCTTCCTAGCTCCTAAAATGTTTGTCTTACTCTCTAGCCAACTTGCTCCTTAACCCGATTTTACGATCCCCAGAATTACACTCGAGAAAGGTCTCACTTAATTCAATTGCAATATAGCCCTTTTCATGCCGGTCCATAACAGCACTTGAGCTGTAGCCTTTTTTAAATATCATTATTCAAAAGTCATTTGTCTTAAATAACTAGCCCAAATAATATATTTAGACATAAAGAAAGTTTGTCAGATCTACCTCTGTTTATAATCATACACTATTTCACAGAGATAGAGAGGTGGTCAAATGTCATAGTAATTCATTATCATCATCATCATAATAATCACATCTATAACATAGTTGTCAGTGTTCGTAATGTTTGTGTTGTTGGTAACGCTTTGCAAGCTGTCGATGCAGGACTTAGGCTGCAGCGAGGGACTTATCAAGACGAGCAGTTGAGGCAAGTGGGACTTACGACCCGTACAACTTAAGACCGAAACCCAAACATGCACTGTGCGCCTCACAAAATTCCGACTTTAACGACCGAACCACTGAACTGAAAAGACATGAAAAAAAACAACAAATATGCCACAAATTTACTTACACACTCACACATCACAGTGGGAGAGGCAGGGAGCCTGTGGGTCAGGTTGCAAGTTAATTTGAGGCATATTTGCCATTTTTTCACAAACGAAAATTGCTTAAGCGAGAAAAGAAATGGCTGCCAAAAAAAGAAATGCAAAATGACGAAAATGAGGCCCAAGTACATAAACTAGCCCCAAGGAGGTAAAAAATAGCCCTAAGCACGAACACTCAATCCAAGCCACTAACACTTAACCCAAGGCAGTAACACAACCCATGGCAGTAACACTCAAACGCGAGGCCTATGAACTACACAGGGGGAGAGGCTTGCAATAAGCTCCAAAAGTGCTCATTGCGAGCCACGCAATGAGTGCCGAAGGTACAGCATTCCCAACCTTAAAATTGTATTTACGTAATTTTTGACGGCCAAGTAGCTGCTCACTATAATAGTTGTGGGTGTGTGTGGGGTTGTTCGTAAAGCTTACGATGTTGGTCACGCTTTGCGAGCCTCGCTGTCGACTGCGTGGGACTTAGCCTGCAATGAGCGCCAGTTCTTCTGCTAGTATTTATATGCCTACTCATGTTCCTGCGCCACTTGTTGCATTAGCTATAATTGATGGAGGAAAACCATGACCCTAGTCAACCAACTCTTTCCTATGCTAGTGAGCAGCATGAGATAAAATATGAATGATATTGAGGGTTTCAATGCCCAGAGGTTATACTATTGTCTGGGTTTTCAGTGTACAATCCTTTTGCTATTAGAAATAGAGTATTTATTATACCTGCTAATGGATGGATATTCGTTTTAATACTTTCAGAATAAAGTTATAAGCATCATTACTAATATGTTAGGACCTGCATTAAGTACTTTTTCAGAGCTGCCTCTATTTGTGAGTGTGTGTGTATATGTATGTGTGTATATTGCACACACACACACACTACAGTAAAATAATGAAAAAACATTTGTAATCTACTTGAAAGAAAGTGAAATCTTCCTTGAATACTGTGTTCTCTAGAGTATAAAGCGTATATTAGAGTATATATCTGGTGAAACCACATCCTACAATTCTTGGTAGTCATGGGGTGGGTGATCTAGTGAAGTACAGTGAATACCTGCTGATACTCAGCCTTATTAAATTGTGATTTGGCCAATTGAAAAGGGCTCTATATAAGCACAGAGCATATTTTTTTTACAGAAGTTTTTAGTTCGTGAACTTCTATACAAAAGCAAGGTCTTCACTTTTGTAAAAAATATATGCTATGTGCTTATCTAGAGCCCTTTTCAATTGTCCGAATCGCAATTTAATAAGGCTGTAAGTGCCCATTCAGCACTGAACACTGATAGACTTGATTATACTTGGAAAGTTAAATGTAGAACTATTCAATATTAGAAGTAAGATTGCACTTAAAACTTGAAAAGCGGTTTATCTTACAGTAGATTACAATATAATTGATATTACAGAGGTTTCATAATAGAAAATCCTGTTTGTCACAAACATTATTTGATTTTCTTCTGCTAAATGCTGTATTAATAAATGTTCATGATATTTTAGTGTTCTGTAGGCGTCCTTTTAAAGCACAGGGTCAGACAGTAGTAACGCCTTGAGTGTGGTTGGTAGGGTCCGTGAATGTCTCTCACAAAATGGACAGCATTTTGAACATTGCACATAAAATGTTGTAATAGTGTGGCTGTATCACATAATTATGTGCTTATGTAATTTCTGTAAGATTCTACTTCTGTAATAAAAGATTTGGTATAGATTTCAAATCCATGAAAAAAAACAGATGACCTGCCTGACCCTGTATAAGTCATCCATGCATTGCTAACTATTATCATTTTGTGTAAAGACTCTTAAGTCAGGGCTTGACAAATCCCAGGGAGTCAGGGAGCCACAAATTAGTTTACATAAGCCTAAATAAATTACTCTCACCTGGCGCCCAGAAAATATGTGCCTGGCTCCTCCCTAATCGGCTTATCTCCTAAATCTTAGATATACGTTTCAAACCCTGCCTAAAATTTTAATTTACATTGTTACATAGTAATTGAGGTTGAGAAAATAGTCCATCAAGTTCAACCTTTTTAGATCTCTTATCTGAAATATGCAGATTAATTGTTAATTGATCCAGAGGAAGGCAAACGTGAAAAAACAAACAAACAATTGAAACTTTGCCAATTATCTTAAAAGGGGAAAAAATGTAATGTATTTCTGGCACCAGATCCCACAATCGGATACCTCCCTGGATCAATGCCCCCTCTCTAATTATCTAGGATCATCCGGAATGTCCTTTTTATTTACTAAAACAAATGTTATTGCTATTTTCTGTGTGGGAGATATATTTTGTCTGCAAGTCGTTATATTATCCTACTTGTCCTTATCCCAATGCCAGTATCTGAGGTGTAACCAATGGTATGTGATGATCATCCAAACGTAGCAGACACCAGGTCACAGGAAGTTGGTGATAACATGCTCAGACAATGTCAATGAAATTCCCAAGGTTTATTGAGTGGGCTATGACTATGATCTGACAACTTCTCTGCATTAGCAAAAAGGAAGGCCAAAGATTT